>CM034351.1:59836679-60116789 GCA_019925275.1 Mytilus edulis | reverse complement strand
GTATGCAAAACTCATTTGCACACCTTTTTGACAAAATTGACTTTTGTCATGACAAAAATGAATTTTGTCATCACAAAATTGAAGTTCTCCTAAAACAAGTCTATCACATAGTTTTGTAAGACAAAAATGATTTTGTTATGTAATAATTAATTTTGTACAAAACCACAAGAGTCCCATTCGGCGCCCCGTACATAAAGCCTTCAACAAAGAGCGAAACACTGTGTAGTAACGAGGTAGTAACATATCGGTATAGTTAGTTAGAAAGCCTTGTCATATAACCATGAATCCTTTGATATGGTAATACTAAATCATATCGATCTCACAATAGAAATTTGTTGTTTATTTGTCATCCGATTTGCAAGTTTACGTGGTGTTCCTGGTGAAATTAAAGTAAATTGAAGAGACCAAAATTGCGATTCAGATCTGTATAATTTATAAAGAATTATTTTTATTTGTTACGTCCTTCGTTTTACAATATGCTTGCTCAGTTTTATTTTTTGAAAATTTTCAGTAACAGAAATATCTGGCATGCTGATCGTTGAGGATTGACATAGTTTTTAAGAGTTTTATTTAAGATGTTTTATTAATTCATGTATAAATTTTAATCAAGAACATCTTCGCGCATTGTTATGACATTTTATCGAAAAAAAATATTTTCAAATTTTGAAAGATAAAAATCATGAAAGTTGTACATGTATATAATGATATGTGTCCATGACCAATCTAATTAAAAACCAATCTCTCATCGCTCCCGTTTTCTGATATGTCGCGTCCGTTGGTCCATGGCTGACTGAATTGTAAATGCAATCAACTTAAACATTAAGCCAAAATAAGTTTGCTTATGCGTTTGTTGTTTTGGGGCTTTTTATTGTTTTTAATTTGTTTCTGATTTTTAATTTACCATTATATGTGGTCATACAATGTATCAAAATCTATTATACAGAGAGTGCTACATAAAGATTTCAAACTTGACTATGAGTAAAGGGAGATAACGCTTTCTTATCAACTATATTACAAATAACTGTAATATAAGCCACATTATTTTTGCATGTAATATTACTGATATGCGTTATATTACTTGGATAAATAATCGCCTGGACTGCATAAATGGCTTACCCTCCTTAATTGGGTTATGCTTTCATCATATATTTCTTGTCAATTTTCCGTAATTAAAAATCAATCAAGATTCAAATAATTTGTTGTTATTAGGACATATCATTACATACCTGTGGCAAAAGTCCTCTTAATTCAATGTACTGAACGTTATCTAATCTGAACTCATTCAAGGCTTCATAGAAATAGTCCTTAAAGACCGGAAGATAGTTGACCATACCATTGGCAACATCAAAACAATGTAAAAATTGTGCCCATACAGCATCTATGGTTGGATATGTCTTCACTGGGTCATTTACTACTAAGGACATACTATTATACAACCTGGTGTGCAAATATAAAACAATTACCATGATTACAGTATCACAAAAAAAAGTATTTTTTCCAAATCTTGGGAATCTTGGGTTTCAGTTTATCCATTTATATTGCAATTAAAAATTTGACTGCTTACCCCAACTTTTCTTTCATTCTCTTTTTATTACATATAGTTTATAAAGCTATATTTGAAAATCTTATACATCTTTGTATTTCCTTTATTCATATATGATATAAATTAATAACAGTCTTATAAAAGTTTGTTATTTTGAAAAAAGTATAGAACATCATTAAGAAAAAATCATGAGAACGCATTAATTATAACTCACATCTGATCAAACTTGGATGTATTTCCTGAAACTTGTCTTTGATGACTTACTAACATCCATGGACACCCTAAAAAATAAAAATTGGAATCATTAATTAATATTTACTATCTATTATTTTACTTCCTGCTCAATTCACTATTTAAATGGTGCAAATTAGAAAGACATTTTCAAATATACTTCTGAATTTGTCATGTGTTAGTTAAAGTCTTACTTCAACTGAATACCTCTATTTTTAGTTACATTGGAGTTTTGAAAATGTATAAAATTAAGCACATTTTGTAAGGAAATGCTTCATTTTAAAATGTGTGTGATGATAAAATCTTTGTATATAATGGTAAACCATATAAAACTACAAATAAAGAAGAAAATTTACATTTTATTATGTTTAACCCAAGAAAATACAAATTAAAAAAAGCTTCAAATCTTCATCTGCACATAGTTGTTGCAAAATTTTAGTGAAGGTTTCAACATAACCTTCAATGAAATATTTTGTAAAAATCAGTAGAAACTTTTAAACTGTGTTTTCATCAATCATTAGAGATCCTCCTGGAAGAGGAGGGGCAGCAGTAAGTGACTTTCTACGTCATTGTTGAGGATACTCAAGATGAATAGCAGCAATAAGAAAGGTTTACAGTAATTTCATTTATTGATGTTTTATGAACTTGAGGGTCTTATCACATTTCTCTAATTCTACAAGGTTATAATGAAGTTCTATAAAATTGATATACAAACCTGGGTTTTGTGGTGGGTTAGCAAAGAAATGAAACTTAATGCTAGATTTGTTGACACCTTGGCACATGTAACAGTTTGGACGGTATGTAACATTCTTCACAATCCACCAAATATCAGTCAAGGAAATGTCATGAAGATGTAAAGCGCCACCTGGAATAAATAAAATTTGTTTTCATGGATATGATGAATGAAAATTATATAAAGAAGACAGGTACAAGTTTAGGTAGTACTCTGGATTCATTCATTCTAGGGTACCAATTTTTGTTGATTGTGGAAAACTTTAAATTTTGGAGTTTGCTGAAGTCTGCACACAAGTCTATAGGAAATTTGTCATTTGTTGAACATTAAATTTTGTGGTCTACCTATACGGATGCAATCCATGAAAATTGGTATACAACGAAAAATAATGAAATCACAGTAACTATGATCTTGCAACATGATAAAATCAGGATCCATGAATACTTTTAATGTTTTTTGTAGATGCTATAAAGATCTCCTTACTTTGTACATAGTTAGTTGTTGCAACACTGAAAACAGATAATGATGATTACTAAATGTATGATACATACTTGACAGAGATGTCAAGAGGATATTAAGTGGAATCTGTAACATAATGTGTGGTTACATGTTGCCATGGATACCTAAAATCTGTTATAGAGATGTTCTGAAGATGTAAGATAACTCTCAACACATGGCTACAGTTCAGGTAACTTATTCATTGAAATTTCAGTATGAACTAAATAACAAAAAAAATCTTAGCCATGCATAAATGGCTTACCCTCCTTAATTGGGTTACGCTTTCATCATATATTTCTTGTCAATTTTCTGTATATATGTTTTAGAATGTCATAAATCAAATATGAAAATTTGAGTCAAATTGGTGAACAAGAAATTTACAGCTAATCCCTTTAAACATTAGTTTAAATATTCATTTAAATTGGATTTCATCAGTGTCTGACCATTACCAGGCCTCAGTATTACAAATGTATTAATGCCATGAGTATATCTTTTTCAATCTCTGAATTACATTTGTCGTTTAAAAAAAATAAATTGACTAAGTTGTAGTTTGACATAATTAATCTCTTATCATGCTTATAGTTACATGGTTCAAAGCACATTTATTCCAACACTTGCACCCTCTGTCATTTAATATATGTATTTTTATGTTACTAAGTTATATAATAGTCATTCAAAAATAAGTGGAAGAAATATAAGATTAGTACTTGAACTTGGTATATGTTCTATATACATGTATATTAATGAATCATAGACCCCATGATTAATTCAGACCTTGAATTCATGATTCATTAAATTTAAAAATAACAACAAAAAAACAGTCTGCTGAATTATTGGAATCATGCATCTGCAAGAAGTGTTAGTTATTCTGATAATTTGCATATATTTTTCTTGCTTAATAAAAAATTGAAAAAAATCTATTTGCTTAGGGACGACCATTTGATAATATTATTTTTTTTGGGGGGGGGGGGGCAGGAGGATTTGTTTTTGTTCATATATATGTATATATAATATGGGCTACAAAAACTGTCATATTCAGATTAAATCTTCTGTCACTGTCACTGTGTACTGACCATGACCATGGTGACATGTAATTGTACTACATGTTTAAGTACTTTCATAGTGGGCTTTGTTATCTGTAATATTCTATATACATGATATACACTATTAGAGATAAGACTGTTCAAAGTTTAAAACTAAGTCCAAAATTCAGATCATGATCAGGATGATTAAAAAAAAAGATTATCTTTATTAAAATTTTTATACATATTTTTCAATTTGATTGAAAATATACCATTTGCAAAAAAATATATAATAGTTTATTGTACTTGAATACATGGAATATATATATGCAAAAAAAAATGTATAACAGTTTATTATAATAAATAAGAATTGTTTAAGTAGTAAGTTTGATGGAAGTTTCATTTGAAATTAGAGCTTTAACTATCTAAATATGTTTTCTTCAGCATGTTCAATTCTCCAAGGATTGGATGTGCAACCACAACAGGGGAGATAATTTGAGCAATTACTTCACATTTTGTAATAAATCAAATCTTAATCTTTCTGTTTACATACACATGTTAATCTTATACTGTAAATATCCTGGTAGGAAATTATCTTTGTACACAATAAGGAAACATTTATAAAAAATACATGTGATCATATAATTAATCAATATAAACTAACCTTTTGGCATTTTTTGTAAAATTTTGAATACACTGCTTTTCTCTATAATTGGCTTTCCCTTGAAGAAATGCATACTTGGAGGAAAAGGGGCACCATTCCTAGACGCATTTATTTCTGCATACTTCAAACGCATAAGAGCTGCATTAGCTTTTTCCTCTTTAGCAGTCAATGTTAAATTTCCTCCAATTTTCAATTTCTCCTCAGCATCAAGAAAAGATTGTCTTGTCTTTAGATATGTTTCTTTTGAAAACTGAAGAGGTGAGGATTTAATGCATGTTAAAAAGAAATAAAATGCCAAAATACAAATTGATGCTTTCGTTTCCATTTTGTTATTGTCTATGAACCCAACAGGTGCGATGCTATTTATAAATAAATCTATAGTCTGTTTCGATGTGAAAACGAAAGTAGGTTATTGACCGACATCGACTGAATTGTTTCCGTTTCCTTACATTGTATCAGTGAATGATCTTTATCTAAACAAGTTCAGTAAAGTAGCATGATAAACCATAGATAGATAATCAATTGTACAATCAATTGTTATTTTTCCTGTACATATACAATGATCAAGAGATTGGTAAATTTTAAAATTTTTTAAAAAGAACCGCTATACCGTACTTATAGTCTTAATTTTGTAAAATACTTTTGACTTAGGCAGCAACAATTTGATTTTCTGGTGCCGGGTGGGGGAGTGGGGGGGGGGGGGGGGGCTATGGATTTATTTTTGGAAAAATTGAAAAGAAAAAAAATGTTTTCTACTTAAAAAAAAATATAGATTGTTTTTTGTCCAGAAAAAAACCAGAAGAAAACTCGGTTTAAACTTTTGCACAGACAAGTGCCTGTATGTCGGTATATCAATGATATTTTGGTATGTAGGGGGAAAAAATCGGAGTGACAAGTTCATGTGAGCCGGTATATCAATAAAATCTCATTATAATTAAATGTCTAACTTTATAAGAAAAGTAGTTTTATAATTATTGAAACTGTTAAAATTTGTCAATTAAGAAATCAAGCATCTTGATAATGTCAGATTCAGATAATTATTTGTTTGAATCAGAGTGATCCTTTACAAAGAAGGATTTATCACTCCCTAAGACAAGATACTTGTATCTACGTTGGCCATTCTTTTTTTATGAAACAAAACAATACCAACTCTTTCAGTTTGTGTGGAATACTTGTGTAAAGTGTAGAAAAAGTCAAATGTTTTAATACTATTGCCATGCAGATGAAAGAGAGTTAGATTGTATGCATGCACTCTAAAAGATCTTTGGATTTTTTTAGTATCCACATCTGATTCACGCCTCCACAGAATATGCAGTTTCACAATAACTCTGAAGCCCTGCTTTGATTGCTGATAAAATAGATGTTAAAACTCGGACTCAGTCTCTTGAACAGAATTTTAATGTGCGTATTGTTATGCGTTTACTTTTCTACATTGGTTAGAGGTATAGAGGTAGGGTTGAGATCTCACAAACATGTTTAACCCCGCCGTATTTTTGCGCCTGTCCCAAGTCAGGAGCCTCTGTCCTTTGTTAGTCTTGTATTATTATAATTTTAGTTTCTTATGTACAATTTGGAAATAAGTATGGCGTTCATTATCACTGGACTAGTATATATTTGTTTAGGGGCCAGCTGAAGGACGCCTCCGGGTGCGGGAATTTCTCGCTACATTGAAGACCTGTTGGTGACCCTCTGCTGTTGTTTTTTATTTGGTCGGGTTGTTGTCTCTTTGACACATTCCCCATTTCCATTCTCAATTTTATTTTTCATTTTTAATGTAGGAATTCATTAAAGTTATATTGTTTATGTGATGTATATGTAAAGGTGATCTGAATTAACTTGAGTTAAATAGGTTGTTTTTGTTGTTTTTGTATTGGTTACCTCAGGTAACCCTGCTATGAAAGAATTCTTAGTATATACTTTGTAAGTGTATACATTTATATTTTAATTACAAAATTTCTTAATTCAAAAATGTAGGACTTCATAGATTTGTATGGTTTATGTGATGCATATATATTTAAAGGTGATACCTGAGTTTACTTGAGTTATATGGGTTGTATTTGTTGTTATTGTTATGGTTACCTGAGGTAACCCTGTAATGAATGAATTCTTTGTAGATACTTTGCTATTGTTTACATTAATTGTAATAAACAAACTTCTTTATTTCAAATGTAGGACTTCATGAAAGTTGTATTGTTTATGTGATGTATATATATAAAGGTGACCTCAGTTAACTTGAGTTAGATGGGTTATCTTTGCTATTATTGTTATGGTTACCTGAGGTAACCCTGTAATGAATGAATCCTTCGTAGATACTTTGCTAGTGTTTACATTATTTGTTATAAACAAACTTCTTTATTTTAAATGTAGGACTTCATGAAAGTTGTATTGTTTATGTGATGCACATGTGAAGGTGACCTCAGTTAACTTCAGTTATGTGGGTTATACTTGTAATTATGTCTGGGGTTACCTCAGGTACCCATGTTATAAAGAATGCTTTTTAGATAGTTTGCTAGTGTAAACATTTATGTTGTAATCAAACAATTTCTTTATTTTAAATGAAGGACTTCATAGATGGGTATTGTTTATGTGATATATTGGAAAGGCGACTTAAGTTAACTTGATATGAATGGATAATACTTGTTTCTATTTTATGAGTTAACTGATGTAACCGTGCATGACAGAATATTTAGTAGATACTTTGCTAGTATATGCATTTATGGTGTAATAAACCAGCCTCTTAATTTTTAATGTAGGAATTCTTTGAAGTTATATTGTTTATGTGATGTATATGTAAAGGTGATCTGAATTAACTTGAGTTAAATAGGTTGTATTTGCTGTTATTGTTTTGGTTACCTCAGGTAACCCAGCTATGAAAGAATTCTTAGTTGATACTTTGCTAGTGTATACATTCATATTGTTATTCCACAATTTTTTAATTTGAAATGTAGGACTTCATAGATTTGTATTGTTTATGTGATGTATATATATTTAAAGGTAACCTGAGTGAACTTGAGTTAGATGGGTTATCTTTGTTGTGATTGTTTTGGTTATCTGAGGTAACCCTGTCACGTAAAAATACGTCGTAGATAGTTTTCCAGAGTATACACTTAACTTTTAATAAACCATTTACTTTATCATTTTGGACTTCATAGATAAGTATTGTTTATATGATATTCAGGAAAGGCGACTTTAGTTAACTTAATTTGAATGGATTATATTTGTTGTTATTTTTGAAATAACATGAGGTATCTCTGTTATGAAAGAATACTTCGTAGATAATTTGTTGGTATATGCATTTATGCTGTAATGACACAATTTCTTAATCTAAAATGTAGGACTTCATAGATTTGTATTGTGTATGCGAGGTCTATATAAATGTAACCTGAGTTAACTTGAGTTGAATGGGTTGTATTTATTGTAATTATTGGGGTTACCTCATGTAACCCTGTCGTGAATGAATACTTCGTAATACTTTGGTAGTGTTTACATTTATTGTAATAAACAAACTTCTTTATTTCAAATGTAGGACTTCATGAAAGTTGTATTGTTTATTTGATTTACGTGTAAAGGTGATCTCAGTTTACTTCAGTTAAGTTAAGTGGGTTATAATTGTAATTATATCTGGGGTTACCTCAGGTACCCATGTTATAAAGAATCTTATTAGATGGTTTGCTAGCGAAAACATTTATGTTGTAATCAAACAATTTCTTTATTTTACATGTACGCCTCATAGATGTGTATTGTTTATGTGATATATCGGAAAAGCGACTTTAGTTAACTTGATATCAATGGATAATACTTGTTGCTATTTTATGGGTTACCTGAGGTAACCCTGTCATAACAAAATACTTAGTAGATACTTTGCTAGTATATGCATTTATGCTGTAATAAACCACTTTCTTCTTTTGTGATGTAGGAATTCATTGAAATTATGTTGTTTATGTGATGTATATGTAAAGGTGATCTGAATTAACTTGAGTTAAATAGGTTGTATTTGCTGTTATTGTTTGGGTTACCGCAGGTTACCCTGTTATAAAAGAATTTTTAGTACATACTTTGCTAGTGTATACATTTATATTTTAATTACACTATTTCTTAATTTTATAATAGAATGTAGGACTTCATAGATTTGTATTGTTTATGTGATGTATATATAAAGTTACCTCAGTTGACTTGAGTTTAATGGTTGTATTGGTTGTTATAATTGGGGTTACCTCAGGTAACCGTGTCATGAATGAATACTTCAGATCATTAATTGAACTTTTATAAAAAAAAAAAAAAAAGTTTATAATTTTACCAGCCATCCCCACCCTACACGTACATACGAAATGAATGATCGGTGAAAACAAATAATAAAATCATTTGGGAAGTTTGTTGACATCTTTGGTATTTGGTCACATTAAAATTTGGTATTAAGATCTATCTAAATAAGAACTATATTTTCGTGCGTATTTAATCAATGACGCATTACCACGATTACCTCAGGGCACCGATTACCTCAGGGCATACAGCAGCGGACCTAACTGCCACCTGCACTTAATATTTGAATTTCAATTCAAGCCCGCAGCTTCAAAGAGACATATTAGCATAAATTATGCGTGTTCAGCTATTGAAAAGGAAATTGAGTCAACATTGAAAGTGAAACAAGGGTCAACTATTAGGTTGACGGATTCGATCCACAAAAACTTATTCTTATACAGATAAAAACGATTATCAAAATATTTTTTTAACCTATAATATGAAATCAAACAGACCTAGAAATTACCAAATGCACGTGTTCGCTAAAGTGCAGATTTTAACATAATTTGAGTCAAATCGGTGAACATGAATTAATTTGACACATGATGACTTTTTAAAATAATGCAAAAAAAAAAATGCAGATTGGTCCTGAGACTCGGTTAATATCTCACTTTGGTACCGGTCATCAGCTTATCATACTTCAGATTTATTATTTGTTTGAGCAGGCGAGTGAAATATGGCACTGGGAATTGCACAGCATCTTTTGACAATCACATTTACATTTATAAGTGCCTAACCCGCCTATGCATTCTCATGAAAGATATTCCGGACAACCTGTTTTAAAAAAGCTGTTTAACTACTTCACATCGCGCAATTTGAAGCTCAGGAACTTTTGCAGTGAATAAAAATTCGTGTCTCTCAGAGCTTCAATTTAACTTTTCGACATCTAGATATCCTGTATAAATTCATACAGCTTTTCCAATTTAATACCCAAAATCTCCAGATCCAACAATTACGCCTCAGATTGTCCAAACAGCGCACGATTCCTGGCAAGAATGATTGGTGTTTCAATGTCATTTCATACTCAATCAAACTATAAGCCCATTATGCTTGCCATTGGTGTACACATGACTGTTCTTCAGGCATGTAGCTTTCCCTGCTGGACAAATTTCTCCTTTTAATAAAAAAAAAAATGCCGGCCATGCATTTTAACACTGTTACTAGAACATCAAGTGCGTAAATAACAAAAAGAGTGTAAATGATAATACCTGGGATATATAGCTTTGGCAACTTATTAAAGCAATTCCCCCAAAGTAATTAGACGTTGAAAAGTGTTTAGGAAGATTTAAATGTGAAAGTCAAAAGATGCAATTTCGGTGTTGACCTAAGGATGTTCTCATCCCAAGCATAGATTACCTTTGTCGTATTTGGCACAACGTTTTGGAAATTTCGAACCCTCAATGCTCTTGTTTTGCTTTATTAATGTTTTGATATGAGCGTCACTGATGAGTCTTATGTATAGACGAAACGTGCGTCTGGCGTACTAAATTATAATCCTGTTACCTTTGATAACTATTCCCATGCCACAATTAACTTACCGGCTCGAACGAATGATAAAGAACTATTTTTGAACTTTGTGAATAAGGTGTGGTTATTTAATAACAATTCTATGGTGGTGTGTATCAATTCTTTTTTCACCAAAATCCATATTATAAATTATTGTACAAGTTATAAGTGAAGTTTCGTCAAATATTGTACAATTTGTAATTTGTACAGGCACTTTTTGTACAAATTACAATTTGTACAAAGTCAAAATACAAATGATAATTTGTACAATACTTTTGTACAAATGATAATTTGTACAATATTTTTGTACAAATTATAATTTGTACAAAATGATAACTTGTACACAACATATGTTATATAAAGTACCTAGAAAACCAACCTAACGATGTTAGAGTAGATCTGATTCGTAACTTCTAAGCCGAGCGGGGCTGGAACCTGTACTTTTTATTTTTAACCTCTACAACAACACCGCCTAGCATTGCCGTATAGAGACCTTATACCCTCCTCTAACTCTATCTTATATATATATATTATACTGTGTCGTAGTAACCTAATGTAACCTAAACTGAATGAATTAAGACAGTGAGGTTGTTGATACAAATTAGAATTAGGAAACTGAATGGGTCTATCAATGCCCATGCTACGTCAATCTTTAAAGACCCAAATGTTGCAAAACACTTATCCTAACTCCATGACAAATATGTTGTTGTCCCCGCAGATAAAGCCCCAAACAACATCGTTTTTGTGAATAAACTTTCATTACATTTATAACTGCTTGATAAACGAATTAGGAATTGACAATTCACTTGGAAACTCAACATATACCCTCAAGATAATTACGAAAGAGGAAATCCTGGATAATCATAGGTCCAATCTAATTAAAAACCGATCTCTCATCGCTCCTGTTTCTGATATGTCGCGTGGGAGATCTAACGAAACCGGCTTTGAGGTCACATGTGAGTGAACTAAAAGTCATGAATTTATAAAGATATGCAAATGAGTTGTCGACCTATTAATAAGCCAACCAAAAAAGTTTATGAATTATTATGACTGACGATTTCGTCGTAAATAAAATGAGTTACATCCCTTTGCCTTATGTTAAACTTCCAAGATCGTGGAAGACTCAATTTCATTGGTCGAAAACGACACACCTACGAGGTCACTCACATGTGACCTCAAAGCGGGTTTCGTTAGATCTCCCACGCGACATATCAGAAACAGGAGCGATGAGAGATCGGTTTTTAATTAGATTGTCATAGGTCTGTTCTATATGTTCCTTTGGAATGTCAACCGAAGATGAATAACTGGATCTTCAATCACTGTATTGGATACCTAAACTACATAAGTGTCCTTACAAACAACGGTATATTGCTGGGTCTTCCAAGTGCTCCACGAAATCTCTTTCTAAATTATTAAAATTGAGAATGGAAATGGGGAATGTGTCAAAGAGACAACAACCCGACCAAATAAAAAACAACAGCAGAGGGTCACCAACAGGTCTTCAATGTAGCGAGAAATTCCCGCACCCGGAGGCGTCCTTCAGCTGGCCCCTAAACAAATATATACTAGTCCAGTGATAATGAACGCCATACTAATTTCCAAATTGTACACAAGAAACTAAAATTAAAATAATACAAGACTAACAAAGGCCAGAGGCTCCTGACTTGGGACAGGCGCAAAAATGCGGCGGGGTTAAACATGTTTGTGAGATCTCAACCCTCCCCCTATACCTCTAACCAATGTAGTAAAGTAAACGCATAACAATACGCACATTAAAATTCAGTTAAAGAGAAATCCGAGTCTGATGTCAGAAGATGTAACCAAAGAAAATAAACAAAATGACAATAATACATAAATAACAACAGACTACTAGCAGTTAACTGACATGCCAGCTCCAGACTTCAATTAAACTGACTGAAAGATTATGATTTCATCATATGAACATCAGGCACAATCCTTCCCGTTAGGGGTTTAGTATCATACCATCATAACATATATGAGAAGAACATAACCCGTGTCATGCCAACAACTGTTTTTAGAATAAATGTGTTTAGTTCCGATGCAAAGACCTTATCAGTGACTCAATATTAACGCCAAAATATGCAATCTTTAATGACTTGACAACAGTATCGTAATTATATCCCTTCTTAATAAGTCTATTCAAAGATTTTGTAAGTTTCTGAGGTGAATACTGACACCTTTGTGCTTTATAAAGAATATTTCCATAAAAAATTGGATGTGAAATACCTGAACGTATTAGAAGTCTGCATGTTGAGCTATATTTACGAATGATGTCTTTATACCGATGATAAAATTTAGTAAATGTTTTGACTAGTTTGTGATATCGAAAACCCTGGTGTAATAATTTTTCAGTAATACATAAATTTCTCTCGTTAAAATCTAAAATATTGTTACATACACGAGCGAATCGTACAAGTTGAGATATATAAACACCGTAAGATGGTGATAAGGGAACGTCACCATCTAAAAACGGATAATTAACGATAGAAAATGAAAAATCATCCCTTTTATCATAAATTTTTGTATTCAGCTTTCCATTAGTGACATAGATATCAAGATCGAGAAAAGGGCAGTGGTTGATTTATTACACCATAAATGGATATACTAGCAAAGTATCTACTAAATATTCTGTCATGACAGGTTACCTCAGGTAACCCATGAAATAGAAACAAGTACATTTTATTATCCATTCATATCAAGTTAACTTAAGTCGCCTTTCAGAAATATCACATAAACAATACACATCTATGCAGTCCTACATTTAAAATAAAGAAATTGTCCGATTATAACATAAATGTTTAAACTAGCAAACTATCTCAAAAGCATTCTTCATAACATGGGTACCTCAGGTAATCCCAGACATAATTACAAATATAACCCACTTAACTGAAGTAAACTGAGGTCACCTTTACATGTGCATCACATAAACAATACAACTTTCATTAAGTCCTACATTTAAAATAAAGAAGTTTGTTTATTACAATCAATGTAAACACTAGCAAAGTTTCTACGAAGGATTCATTCATTACAGGGTTACCTCAGGTAACCATAACAATAACAACAAAGATAACCCATCTAACTCAAGTTCACTGAGGTCACCTTTTAATATATATACATCACATAAACAATACAAATCTATGAAGTCCTACATTTCAAATTAAACAATTGTGGAGTTACAATACAAAGGTATACACTAGCAAAGTATCTACTAAGAATTCTTTCATAGCAGGGTTACCTCAGGTAACCAATACAATAACAACAATACAACCTATTTAACTCAAGTTAATTCAAATCACCTTTACATATACATCACATAAACAATATAACTTTAATGAATTTCTACATTTAAAAAGAAGAAGTTGGTTTTTTTACACCATAAATGGATATACTAGCAAAGTATCTACTAAATATTCGGTCATGACAGGGTTACCTCAGGTAACCCATAAAATAGAAACATATTATTCATTCATATCAAGTTAACTTAAGTCGCCTTTCAGAAATATCCCATAAACAATACACATCTATGAAGTCCTACATTTAAAATAAAGAAATTGTCCGATTACAACATAAATGTTTACACTAGCAAACTATCTCAAAAGCATTCTTCATAACATGGGTACCTGAGGTAACCCCAGACATAATTACAAATATAACCCACCTAACTGAGGTTAATTGAGATCACCTTAACATGTGCATCACATAACAATACAAGTTTCATGAAGTCCAACATTTGAAGTAAAGAAGTTTGTTTATTACAATTAATGTAAACAATAGCAAAGTATCTACAGAGAATTCATTCATTACAGGGTTACCTCAGGTAACCCAATAATAACAACAAATACAACCCACATAACTCAAATTAACTCAGGTATCACCTTTAAAAAAATATATGTATCACATAAACAATACAAATCTATGAAGTCCTACATTTTTAAATTAAGAAATTGTGTAATTAGAATATAAATGTATACACTTACACAGTATATACTAAGAATTCTTTCATAGCAGGGTTACCTGAGGTAACCAATACAAAAACAACAAAAACAAACTATTTAACTCAAGTTAATTTAGATCACCTTTACATATACATGACATAAACCATATAACTTTAATGAATTCCTAAATTAAAAATAAAGAAGATGATTTATTACACCATAAATCGATATACTAGCAAAGTATCTACTAATTATTCTGTCATGACAGGGTTACCTTAGATAACCCATGAAATAGAAACAAGTATTATCCATTCACATCAAGTTAACTTAAGTCGCCTTTCAGAAATATCACATAAACAATACACATCTATGAAGTCCTACATTTAAAATAAAGAAATTGTCCGATTACAACATAAATGTTTACACTAGCAAACTATCTCAAAAGCATTCTTCATAACATGGGTACCTGAGGTAACCCCAGACATAATTACAAATATAACCCACCTAACTGAAGTTAACTGAGGTCACCTTTACATGTGCATCACATAAACAATATAACTTTCATGAAGTCCTACATTTAAAATAAAGAAGTTTGTTTATTACAATTAATGTAAACACTAGCAAAGTGTCTACGAAGGATTCATTCACTACAGGGTTACCTTAGGTAACCATAACAATAACAACAAAGATAACCCATCTAACTCAAGTTAATTGAGGTCACCTTTAAATATATATGCATCACATAAACAATACAAATCTATGAAGTCCTACATTTCAAATTAAAAAATTGTGGAATTACAATACAAATGTATACACTTGCAAAGTATCTACTAAGAATTCTTTCATAGCAGGGTTACCTGAGGTAACCAATACAATAACAACAAAAACAACCTATTTAACTCAAGTAAAATCATATCACCTTTACATATACATCACATAAACAATATAACTTTAATGAATTCCTACATTGAAAATGAAGAAGTTGGTTTATTAGACCATAAATACATATACTAATAAAGTATCTACTAAGTATTCTGTCATGACAGGGTTACCTCAGGTAACCCATAAAATAGTAACAAGTATTATCTATTCAAATCAAGTTAACTTAAGTCGCCTTTCCTAAATATCATATAAACAATACACATCTATGAAGTTCAAATTTATAAAAAAGTAAATCGTTTATTACAACTTAAATGTATATTCTGGAAAACTATCTACAAAGTATTCTTACATGACAGGATAACCTCGGGTAACCATAACAATAACATCAAATAAAAAAATACAAATCTATGAAGCCCTACATTTATAAATTAAGAAATTGTGTGATTAAAATACAAATGTATACACTAGCATAGTATCTACTAATATTTTTTTCATAACAGGGTTACCTGAGGTAACCCAAGCAATAACAGCAATTACAACCAATTTAACTCAAGTTAATTCAGATCACCTTTACATTTACATCACATAAACAATATAACTTCAATGAATTCCTACATTGAAAATGAAGAAGTTGGTTTATTAGACCATAAATACATATACTAATAAAGTATCTACTAAGTATTCTGTCATGACAGGGTTACCTCAGGTAACCCATAAAATAGCTACAAGTATAATCCATTTAAATCGAGTTAAGACAGATCGCATTTTCTAAATATCGCGTAAGCAATTTACATCTGTGAAGTCCTACATGTAAAATAAAGAAATTGTTTCATTACAATATAAATGTTTACACTAACAAACTATCTAATAAGCATTCTTTCATAACAGGGGTACCTGAGGTAACCCCAAATATAATTGCAAATATAACCCACTTAATTGAAGTTATTTGAGATCACCTTTAGATATATATCCCATAAACAATATAACTTCAATGACGTCCTACATTCAAAATGAATAAGTTAGTTTATTACAACTAATGTAAAGACTAGCAAAGTATCTACGAAGTATTCATTCATGACAGGGTTACCTCAGGTAACCCCAACTATAACACCAAATACAACCCATTTAACTCAGGTGAACTCGTTTAACATTTACATATAATCGCATAAACAATACAAATCTATGAAGTCCTACATTTTAAATTAAGAAATTGTGTAATTACAGCATAAATGCATATACCAGCAAAGTATCTACGAAGTATTCTTTCATAACAGGATTACCTCAGGTAACCCAAAAAATAACAACAAATATAATCAATTCAAATCAAATTAACATAATGTTGCAGTCTTGTTATTGACTGCTCCATAGGCTTACATGCAAAACAGCTGATCTTAGAAAAAAAATCATGTTCATAGCATGGATGTACCAAAGCGAAATGGTGATTTAATTGAAAAAAGGGGGTCTTGCCACGAAGAATAAAACGTTACGCAATCCTGAAGTCAACTCATTTTTTTCTACTTTCTGTTTGCTATTTTTACTAGACCTCACCACTTCAAGTAAACATGATATCCTTCCACTTTCCTTGAATGATATCTCCAAAAGATGCAAGATTTTTTTTAAAGTCTATATTTATGTTTCCATTCACCATAAACCTATAAACAAACAGAAAAAAATGAGTTCAGAAAAAAATTCAGTCTACTAAATTATCTGTAAATCTCATTCTTGTCTATCTTTATGAATAACCTGACCATGCACAGTTGTACAGTGGTTCACTGAGGTAACCTGACCATGCACACGAGTACAATGTTTCCCTGAGGTAACCTGACCATGCACAGTTGTACAGTGGTTCCCTAAGGTAACCTGACCATGCACATTAGTACAATGGTTCCCTGAGGAAACCTACCATGCACAGTAGTACAATGGTTCCTGAAGTAATCTGACCAGGCACAGTAGTGCAATTGTTTCCTGAGGTAACCTGACCATGCACAGAAGTACAATGGTTCCCTGAGGAAACTTGACCATGCACAGAAGTACAATGGTTCCCTGAAGTAATCTGACCATGTACAGTAGTACAATGGTTCCCTGGGAAACTTGACCATGCACAGTAGTACAATGGTTCCCTGAGGTAACATGACAATGCACAGTATTACAATGGTTCCCTGAGGTAACCTGGCCATGCACAGTAGTACAGTGGTTCCCTGAGGTAACATGACCATGTACAGTAGTGCAATGGTTCCCTGAGGAAACCTGATAATGCACAGTAGTACAATGGTTCCCTGAGGTAACTTGACCATGCACAGTAGTACAATGGTTCCCTGAGATAAACTTACCATGCACAGTAGTACATTGGTTCCCTGATGTAACCTGGCAATGCACAGAAGTACAATGGTTCCCTGCAGTAACCTGACCATGTACAGAAGTACAATGATTCCCTTGGGAAACCTGACCATGCACAGTAGTACAATGGTCACCTGAGGTAACATGACAATGCACAGTTGTACAATGGTTCCCTGAGGTAACCTGACCATGCACAGAAGTACTGTGGTTCCCTGAGGTAACCTGACCATGTACAGTAGTACAATGGTTCCCTGAGGAAACCTGACAATGCACAGAAGCACAATGGTTCCCTGAGGTAACCTGACCATGCACAGAAGCAAAATGGTTCCATCGGTAACCTGACCATGCACAGTAGTACAATGGTTCCCTGAGATAAACTGACCATGCACAGTAGTAAAATGGTTCCCTGAGGTAACATGACCATGTACAGTAGTTCAATGGTTCCCTGAAGTAACCTGATCATGCATAGTAGTGCAATGGTTCTCTGAAGTAACCCGACCATGCACAGTAGTGCAATGATTCCCTAATTACTTACCATGCACAGTAGTACAATTGTTCCCTGAAGTAACCTGACCAAGCAGGGTAGTACAATGATTCCCTGAGGTTACCTACCATGCACAGTAGTACGATGGTTCCCTGAAGAAACCTGATCATGCACAGTAGTGCAATGGTTCCCTGAGGTAACCTGACCATGCACAGCAGTACAATGATTCCTTGAGGTAATCTCACAATACACAACAGTACAATGGTTCCCTGAGGTACCATGACCATGCACAGTAGAACAACGTTTCCCTGAGGAGACTTGAACATGCACAATAGTACAATGGTTCCCTGAGGTTACTGTGGATTCATTTATTTTCGTGGGTACCAATTTTCGTGGTTTGTGGAAAACTTGCATATTCGTGGATATTTAATTTCGTGGTTTTGACAAAGTATGCATATATTCCTTTAGAAAATTTGCAATTCGTTGAATATTTAAATTCGTGGTTTCCCGGTACCCACGAAATCCGCGAAAATTGGTATCCAACGAATAATAATGAATCCACAGTACCTGACAATGCCCAGTTGTATAGTGGTTACCTGGTGTAACATGACTATGCACAGTAGTACAATGATTCCCTGAGGTTACCTACCATGCACAGTAGTACAATGGTTCACTTAAGTAACCTGACCATACACAGTACAATGGTTCCCTGCATATTAGTATAACGGTTCCCTGGGGTAACCTGACCATACCCAGTTGTACAGTGGTTTCCTGAGGTAACATGACCATGCACAGTAGTACAATGGTTCCCTGAGGTAACCTGACCATGCACAGTAGTACAATGGTTCCCTGAGGTAACCTGATCATGCACAGTAGTTCAATGGTTCCCTGAGGTAACCTTAAAATACACAGCAGTACAATGATTCCCTGAGGGACCATGACCATGACCATGCGCAGTAGAACAATGATTCCCTGAGGAGACTTGACCATGCACAATAGTACAAAAGTTCCCTGCACAGTAGTACAATGCTTTCCTGAGGTTATCTGACCATGCCCAGTTTTACAGTGGTTCCCTGAGGTAACATGACCATGCACAGTAGTACAGTGGTTCCTTGTAGTAACATGACCATGCACAGTGGTACAATGATTTCCTAAGGTAACATGGCCATATATAGAAGTACAATGGTTCCCTGAGGTAACCTGACCATGCACAGTAGTAAAAATGGTTCCCTAAGGTAACCTGACCATGCACAGTAGTACAATGGTTCCCTGAGATAAATTTACCATGCACAGTAGTACAATGGTTCCCTGAGGTAACCTAGCAATGCACAGTAGTACAAGGTATTCCTGAGGTAACCTGACCATGCATAGTTGAACAGTGGTTCCCTGAGTAACCTGACAATGCATAGTTGAACAGTGGTTCCCTGAGTAACCTGACAATGCATAGTATTACAATGGTTTCCTGAGGTAACCTAACCATGCACAGTAGAACAATGGTTCCCTGAGGTTACATGACAATGCACAGTAGTACAATAGTTCCTTAAGGTTAAATAACGATGCACAGTAGAACAATGGTTGAACAGTGGTTCCCTGAGGTAACATGACAATGCACAGTAGTACAATGGTTCCCTGAGGTAACCTGACCATGTACAGTAGTTCAATGGTTCCCTGAAGTAACCTGATCATGCATAGTAGTGCAATGGTTCTCTGATGTAACCCGACCATGCACAGTAGTGCAATGATTCCCTAATTACTTACCATGCACAGTAGTACAATTGTTCCCTGAAGTAACCTGACCAAGCAGGGTAGTACAATGATTCCCTGAGGTTACTTACCATGCACAGTAGTACGATGGTTCCCTGAAGAAACCTGATCATGCACAGTAGTGCAATGGTTCCCTGAGGTAACCTGACCATGCACAGCAGTACAATGATTCCTTGAGGTAATCTCACAATACACAATAGTACAATGGTTCCCTGAGGTACCATGACCATGCACACTAGAACAACGTTTCCCTGAGGAGACTTGAACATGCACAATAGTACAATGGTTCCCTGAGGTTACCTGACAATGCCCAGTTGTATAGTGGTTACCTGGTGTAACATGACTATGCACAGTAGTACAATGATTCCCTGAGGTTACCTACCATGCACAGTAGTACAATGGTTCACTTAAGTAACCTGACCATACACAGTACAATGGTTCCCTGCATATTAGTATAACGGTTCCCTGGGGTAACCTGACCATACCCAGTTGTACAGTGGTTTCCTGAGGTAACATGACCATGCACAGTAGTACAATGGTTCCCTGAGGTAACCTGACCATGCACAGTAGTACAATGGTTCCCTGAGGTAACCTGATCATGCACAGTAGTTCAATGGTTCCCTGAGGTAACCTTAAAATACACAGCAGTACAATGATTCCCTGAGGGACCATGACCATGACCATGCGCAGTAGAACAATGATTCCCTGAGGAGACTTGACCATGCACAATAGTACAAAAGTTCCCTGCACAGTAGTACAATGCTTTCCTGAGGTTATCTGACCATGCCCAGTTTTACAGTGGTTCCCTGAGGTAACATGACCATGCACAGTAGTACAGTGGTTCCTTGTAGTAACATGACCATGCACAGTGGTACAATGATTTCCTAAGGTAACATGGCCATATATAGAAGTACAATGGTTCCCTGAGGTAACCTGACCATGCACAGTAGTAAAATGGTTCCCTAAGGTAACCTGACCATGCACAGTAGTACAATGGTTCCCTGAGATAAATTTACCATGCACAGTAGTACAATGGTTCCCTGAGGTAACCTAGCAATGCACAGTAGTACAAGGTATTCCTGAGGTAACCTGACCATGCATAGTTGAACAGTGGTTCCCTGAGTAACCTGACAATGCATAGTTGAACAGTGGTTCCCTGAGTAACCTGACAATGCATAGTATTACAATGGTTTCCTGAGGTAACCTAACCATGCACAGTAGAACAATGGTTCCCTGAGGTTACATGACAATGCACAGTAGTACAATAGTTCCTTAAGGTTAAATAACGATGCACAGTAGAACAATGGTTGAACAGTGGTTCCCTGAGGTAACATGACAATGCACAGTAGCACAATGGTTCCCTGAGGTAACCTGACCATGCACAGTAGTACTGTGGTTCCCTGAGATAACATGACCATGTACAGTAGTACAATGGTTCCCTGAGGAAACCTGACCATGCACAGAAGCACAATGGTTCCATCGGTAACCTAACCATGCACAGTAGTACAATGGTTCCCTGAGATAAACTGACCATGCACAGTAGTACAATGGTTCCCTGAGGTAACATGACCATGTACAGTAGTTCAATGGTTCCCTGAAGTAACCTGATCATGCACAGTAGTGCAAGGGTTCTCTGAAGTAACCTGACCATGCACGGTAGTGCAATGATTCCGTAATTACTTACCATGCACAGTAGTACAATTGTTCCCTGAAGTAACCTGACCATGCAGAGAAGTACAATGATTCCCTGAGGTTACTTACCATGCACAGTAGTACGATGGTTCCCTGAAGAAACCTGACCATGCACAGTCGTGCAATGGTTCCTTGAGCTAACCTGACCATGCACAGTAGTATAAAGATTCCTTGAGGTAAACTCACAATACACAACAGTACAATGGTTCCCTGAGGTACCATGACCATGCACAGTAGAACAACGTTTCACTGAGGAGACTTGAACATGCACAATAGTACAATGGTTCTCTGAAGTAACCTGACAATGCCCAGTTGTGTAGTGGTTACCTGTTGTAACATGACCATGCATAGTAGTACAATGATTCCCTGAGGTTACCTACCATGCACAGTAGTACAATGGTTCACTTAAGTAACCTGACCATACACAGTACAATGGTTCCCTCCATATTAGTATAACGGTTCCCTTGGGTTACCTGACCATGCCCAGTTGTACAGTGGTTCCCTGAGGTAAAATGACCATGCACAGTAGTACAATGGTTCCCTGAGGTAACCTGACCATGCACAATAGTACAAAGGTTCCCTGCGCAGTAGTACAATGCTTTTCTGAGGTTTTCTGATCATGCCCAGTTGTAGAGTGTTTCCTTGAGGTAACATGATCATGCACAGTAGTACAGTGGTTCCTTGTAGTAACATGACCATGCACAGTAGTACAATGATTTCCTAAGGTAACATGGCCATACATAGAAGTACAATGGTTCCCTGAGGTAACCTGACCATGCACAGTAGTAAAATGGTTCCCTGAGGTAACCTGACCATGCACAGTAGTACAATGGTTCCCTGAGATAAACTTACCATGCACAGTAGTACAATGGTTCCCTGAGGTAACCTAGCAATGCACAGTAGTACAATTATTCCTGAGGTAACCTGACCATGCATAGTTGAACAGTGGTTCCCTGAGTAACCTGACAATGCATAGTGAACAGTGGTTCCCTGAGTAACCTGACAATGCACAGTATTACAATGGTTTCCTGAGGTAACCTAACCATGCACAGTAGTACAATGGTTCCCTGAGGTAACATGATAATGCACAGTAGTACAATAGTTCTCTGAGGTGGAATAACCATGCACAGAAGAACAATGGTTCCTGAGGAAACCTGACAATGCAGAGTAGTACAATGATTCCCTGAGGTACCTTACCATGCACAGTAGTAAATGGTTCCCTGAGGTAACCTGACCATGCACAGTAGTAGAGTGGTTCCCTGAGGAGACATGACATGCACAGAAGTACAATGGTTCCCTGAAGTAACCTGGCAATGCACAGTAGTACAATGGTTCCCTGAGATAAACTTACCATGCACAGTAGTACAATGGTTCCCTGAGGTAACCTAGCAATGCACAGTAGTACAATTTATTCCTGAGGTAACCTGACCATGCATAGTTTGAACAGTGGTTCCCTGAGTAACCTGACAATCCATAGTTGAACAGTGGTTCCCTGAGTAACCTGACAATGCATAGTATTACAATAGTTTCCTGAGTAACCTAACCATGCACAGTAGTACAATGGTTCCCTGAGGTTACATGACAATGCACAGTAGTACAATAGTTCCCTGAGGTGAAATAACCATGCACAGTAGAACAATGGTTTCCTGAGGAAACCTGACAATGCAGAGTAGTACAATGATTCCCTGAGGTACCTTACCATGCACAGTAGTAGAATGGTTCCCTGAGGTAACCTGACCATGCACAGTAGTAAGAGTGGTTCCCTGAAGAGACATGACAATGCACAGAAGTACAATGGTTCCCTGAAGTAACCTGGCAATGCACAGTTGTACAATGGTTCCCTGAGATAAACTTACCATGCACAGTAGTACAATGGTTCCCTGAGGTAACCTAGCAATGCACAGTAGTACAATTTATTCCTGAGGTAACCTGACCATGCATAGTTGAACAGTGGTTCCCTGAGTAACCTGACAATGCATAGTATTACAATGGTTTCCTGAGGTAACCTAACCATGCACAGTAGTACAATGGTTCCCTGAGGTTACATGACAATGCACAGTAGTACAATAGTTCCCTGAGGTACCTTACCATGCACAGTAGTAGAATGGTTCCCTGAGGTAACCTGACCATGCACAGTAGTAGAGTGGTTCCCTGAGGAGACATGACAATGCACAGAAGTACAATGGTTCCCTGAAGTAACCTGGCAATGCACAGTAGTACAATGGTTCCCTGAAGTAACCTGACCATGTCAATAGAACAATGGTTCCCTGGGGAAACCTGACCATGCACAGTAGTACAAAGGTTCCCTGAGGTAACATGACAATGCACAGTAGTACAATGGTTCCCTGAGGTAACCTGACCATACACAGTAGTCCAGTGGTTCCCTGAGGTAACCTGACCATCCACAGTAGTGCAATGGTTCCCTCGGTAACATGACCATGCACAGTAGTACAATGGATCCCTGAGGTAACCAGACCATGCACAGTAGAACAATGGTTCCTTGAAGTAACCCGATCATGCACAGTAGTACCATGGTTCCCTGAGGTAACCTTACCATGCACAGTAGTACAATGGTTCCCTGAGGTAACCTGGTCATGTATAGTAATTTACATATGACCTGAGGTAACCTTGTCATGTACAGTAATTTACAGATGACCTGAGGTAACCTGGTCATGTACAGTAATTTACAGATGACCTGAGGTAGCCTGTCCGTGAAAAAAAAAGAACATAGATCTAATCTGTACTGACTAAGCTGACGAAGGGAGTTATGAACATTCAATTGTGGTAACCTGAGGTTTGTAGAAAATTAGCGTTTTGCAAAGTTTATCTGTGGTAACATGCAGCTGGTACAATGACCATGAAGTTGTGACCTTAGGTAACCTCACCATATTCTAACATACAGAGGTATTCTGAGGTTACATATTTATATACAGTAGTTAAGAAATGACATTAGTTAACATGTGCACTTGGCCATGTATAGAAATGCAGAAGTGCCCTGAGGAAAACTAAAAAAATAGTGTTTTGTAAAGTTTATACAAAGTGTGGTAATACGAGTATGTGCAGTAAACAGAGTAACCTCACCATGTACAGCAATACAGAGGTAATATTAGGTAACTCACAATGTTCAATCATACAGAGGTGACCTGAGGTAACCTCACCATGTGAGCAATCATAGATATGATCTGAGATACAGGAAATACACAGTAATTTAGAGATGACCTAAGGTTATCAGAACATGTACAAAAGTCCACTGGAGAAGTGAGGTTTTTCCTTGAAAATATCCAACATCTCTCAAATAAGATTGATTAAGACAATTAACATTTTAAAAAAGCAGTTATATACTATATAACCCGTGTTTGTAACTACGTTACTTTCAAAGTAATGTCAAATGAAAAAAAAATAGATTACTGTTCGTACTGCAATGTTTCTCTTTTTAATACTGGTGAATAAAATCCTTACAGTGTGTACTGGCTGGTCATCATCGCGTATGATACGATTTTGATACTCATACACAGCTTATGAATATTATGCATGAATATAGATAAGATCAGCACGTGTAGCCATAGACTGAGAGTTGTAGTGTAAATATATAGATGCCGTTTATAGAATACAAAATTAGATCAGAAACATAGTTATTAAAATTGAGAAAGGAAATGGTGAATATGTCAAAGCGACAACCACCCGACCATAGAGCAGACAACAGCCGAAGGCAACCAAAGGGTCTCCAATGTAGCGAGAATTCCCGCAGTTGTGGGTGTCCTTCAGCTGGCCCCTAAAAATATGCATAATAGTTCAGTGATAATGGACGTCATACTAAACTCCGAATTATACACAAGAAACTAAAATTTAAAATCATACAAGCCTAACAAAGGCCAGAGGCTCCTGACTTGGGACATGCGCAAAATTGCGGCGGGGTTAAACATGTTTATGAGATCTCAACCCTCCCCCTATACATCTAGCCAGTGTAGAAAAGTAAAAGCATAACAATACGCACATTATAATTCAGTTCAAGAGAAGTCCGAGTCCGATGTCAAAAGATGTAACAAAAGAAAATAAATAAAATGACAAAAGTACATAAATAACAACAGACTACTAGCAGTTAACTTACATGCCAGCTCCAGACCTCAAATAAACTGATTGAAAGATTATGTGTTCATCATATGAATATCAGGCACAATCCCTCCCGTTAGGGGTTTAGTATCATACTATCATAAAATATATGAGAAGAACATAACCCGTGTCATGCCAACAACTGTTTTTTAGAAATAGATGTGTTTAGTTCCGATTCGAAGATTCTATCAGTGAATCAATATTAAAGCCAAAATATGCAATCTTTAATGACCTGACAACAGTTTCGTAACTATATCCCTTTTTAATAAGTCTATTTAAAGGTTTTGTTAGTTTCTGAGGAGAATACTGACATTTTTGTTCTTTATATAGAATACTTCCATAAAAAATTGGATGTGAAATACCTGAACGTATAAATGTCTGCATGTTGAGTTATATTTACGAATTATTTCCTTATACCGATGATAAAATTTAGTAAATGTTTTGACCAGTTTGTGATATCGAAAACCCTGGTGTAATAAGTTTTTAGTAATACATAAATTTCTCTCGCCAAAATCTAATACGTTGTTACATACACGAGAGAATCGTACAAGTTGAGATATAAAAACACCATAAGATGATGACAAGGGAACGTCACCATCTACAAATGGATAATTAACAATAGGAAATGAAAAAAAAAACATCTCTCTTATCAACAATTTTTGTATTAAGCTTCCCGTTTATGATATAGATATCAAGATCGAGGAAAGGGCAGTGGTCATTGTTATCATTAGCTTTAATTAAAGTAAGTTCTACAGGATAAATTTCTTTAGTATACATACGGAAGTCGTTATTATTGAGAGCCAATACATCATCCAAATATCTAAAAGTATTGTTAAATTTTTGTATCAAATATTGTTTTGATGGGTCTTAGCTAATTTAAGTCATCAATTGTAACTCATAACAATACAAAAACAGGTCCGCAATAATTGGTTCACAGTTAGTCCCCATTGGAATTCCAATAACTTGACGATATACGGAATCTCTAAAGCGAACAAAAATGTTATCAAATAAAAATTCAAGCGCATAAATAGTATCAAAGCATATCCAATTGACATAGTTCTTTTGTTTATTGCTACTAAAAAATGATCGCAAAGAGTTTGAATATATGTACTCGCATTCCGACTTTTTAAATGTCCAGTTAATTAGGGATGTGAATTCTTTCTTAATAAGAATATGAGGCAAAGTGGTATATAGGGTAGAAAAATCAAAACTTTGAACAGATTTAAAATCACCAATATATGCATGCAATTTATCAAGTACTACCAACGAGTTTTTGACACTCCAAAAGTAATTAATTCCACTATTTTCAAAGGCCTTATTTGAACAATTTATTATCAGGTTTTTTATTGTACCAAGTGTACTAGTAAGTAAAACAGACAATTTAGTAGTTGAACAATGGACAGTGGCGGGTCCAGGGTGTTCTGGGTATAGGAACCCTTTTTTTGGTATCAATGCATTTGAATGGAAACATATAGTTGGAACTCCCTCCTTGTGTCCTGGATTGGGAACCCCCCTTTTTGAAATGGATGGATCCGCCACTGCCCCTCATGCAGTCGGACAAGATGGACTAATTTTCAATAACCTATCTATTAAATGTTATCATTTTCTACTTATGTTACTTTAAAAGAAGTAACCAAAATCAATATATGCGTAATCTGTCCATATGTTAGTGTTATATATTATTAACTATTTTAAAGCCAATCGAGTAAAATACGGATCTATAAATGTATGCTTTGCTTAAATGATAAAGATTTATGATTATTTATACTTTGATATAATTGATGGAATACTTTTCACATATCGATTGTTTGTACAACTTTTATAAGAAAAAAAAACCGTATGTGCCTCCCCCAAGTCAGGAGCCTGTAATTTAGTGGTTGTCGTTTGTTTACTAGTATGTGCTACATATTTGTTTTTGTTCATTTGTTTTATATAATTAAGGCCGTTAGTTTTCTCGTTTGAATTGGATTTCATTGTTATTTCTGAACCTTTTATAGATGACAATGCGATATGGACTTTGCTCATTGTTGAAGGCCGTACGGTGACCTACAGTTGTTAATTTCTGTGTCCTTTTGTGGACATGTTGTCTCATTGGGATTTATACCACAGCTTCTTTTTTATATGTATCATTATTGAACGCATACATATCGTTATCTAGGTTCTTCTATTTTAATTGTATATATATATATATATCTACTACCCCTTTCGAATAAACAAAGAATGGTACACAAAGAAGCTTTAAATAAAATACATTTCAAATAAAGATAAGAAAAAACCAACGAAAGTGGTAATTATTTAACAATTTTGCATTAGTGTTAATGCTAATCTTACAGTGCAAGATGCATGCAGTACACTTAAATTCAAATAATGCCGTGACAGTTTATAGCGATGTTTTTTGTAACAGCTCAGTGGTGGGTCCAGGGGTGTTCTGGGGATAGGAACCCTTTTTTTTGGAGATCAATGCATTTGAATGGGAACATATAGTTGGAACCCCCTCCTTGTGTCCTGGATTGGGGACTCCCCCATTTTTAAAAAAAATGAATGGATCCGCCATTGCCCCTCATGCAGTCGAACAAGATGGACTGATTTTAATAACCTATCTATTAAATGTTATCATTTTCTACTTATGTTACTTTAAAAGAAGTAACCAAAATCAATATATGCGTAATCTGTCCATATGTAAGTGTCATATATTACCAAACACAATGATAGTCAAAGTTTCAACAGGACATTCACGAAACTTAGGCAGCAATCATTTCATTTTCAGGGGGGGGGGGGGTTTGGGGGGCTATGGTTGTTTTTTTTAAAGTTTGTTTCTAATTGTTCTGCCACTATATGTAATGCTAAAATTGAAATGAAAGAAAAGAAATGTTTTCGACCTGTCTCCAAAAAATATTGTCTTTCGCCGAAGGAAAAAAATCCATAGCACCCCCCCCCCCCCCCCCCCCCCCCCCGAAAATCAAATGTTTGCTGCCTTAGGCATGTGTGGATAACTTTTATTCTTTAATAGTTAGTTTAAATAATTGTATATACATTTATTTACATAAATCTCTATGAAACCAGTTTTTGACAACTATTATTATAAAAGTTTAAATCGCCATTCAAAAAGTGTTTTCTATTTAATTATGTTAAGTCATTTACGTTTCACTAAATAAATATCTGTTCACGTTGCAATGATCACAAATAAACCAAATATTTGGATTTTTTTCGTGAATTAATTGTCGTAACTTGTTGTAAAAAATTGTATGTGTTCCTGTTTTCTCCTATTTTTCGCACATATACTGTCAGTCGAAATAGAAAATACAATGATGTATTTTTAGTTTATTCTTTTTTTAGATCATGTTATTACTACGCATATGGGCACTATTGCCACGATTACCTGAGGGCACCGATTACCTCAGGGCATACAGCAGCGGACCTAACTGCCATCTGCATATTAAGTACGGATTCAATGAAGTCGAATTATTCACTTGCAAGTGAATAATTCATTGACGATGTTTCTTATCTTAATTTGACAAAATTGAAACAAAACGGGCTGGCTATTAAAAGCGAATAATTCAAAGCGAAATATTATATAACTGTTTCTTTTCCATTAATGATTGAACTTGAAAAAAAAGATACTATTTTTTTTTTATCTCAGTGGAGTCTTGTCCATTATTAAACCTGGGAATATTATACCAACCAATTATTATTTACCTAACAGTAGAATGACAAAACGTTTATTGTATTGATTTATCTGTTTATAGGGAAAATATCAATGAATAATGAATCAGCATCAGCTGCTATCACATGACTTAAAGAAATGACAGTATTTATACCTTTACTGGAATATACTATATATTTAGCTATTTTTAGATCGAAAGGGAATGTTACAGCATTGTTCATTGGTGAATATTTTGGAAGATACCTTTAGATTGACAAATCCAAACAACTGTTCCAAACACAAAACTTGACAGAAACGCAAATTGTCAACAACCTCAACGTGGCAGAGACGTTTTGAAAAGTTTGAACATTTACGTCAAATTTTCTAATGACTGACGTGATCTAAAATGTGAACGTGCTGACAGATTACAATAGAAATACAAACAGTACAGAAAGTGATTTATAGTGCGTGCAAATTTATGCTAATTGATTTATCAACTTAATTGCTGTTCACTGAAATTTTACAGAAAAGTAAAAAGAAAGTGAAATTTTGAAGAAAAGGTTTATTCATTTCTTTCAAAGATTTTTGCATAATGTCGTATTTATACCAGAGTGTTAAAGGATACATATTCAAGGTAAAAATCAACTTATATTATATTAAAAGCATGCAAAATTATGCATGGGTCGAATCAAAAGTTCTTAATTAGCAGATTAGTTGTTGTAAAAATCCAAATTATGCTACCAGTGCCAGTGGTAATTTTGAACTCTACATCTTGGGATATAAAGGCAGCACTCTATAAACCAATTGAACCAAAGAAGCTCTTTCCTTACTCAACTTTCTTTATGTAAATATCTACAGGTCTACAACACTTTTAATCCCCCTTTTCTTTTTTGAGCTGGGTACTGTCCATTAGTGTAGCTCACAGATCCATTACTGAGTCTTAATTTCACCCGGAACTCAGACATTTCACGGTCATCCAATGACCTGGTAAACAGGTTAAACCTTTGATATGACCATATCAAATAGACTGAATAATCTGTCTCTTGTGTGGCTACATTTGTCATTTCATATTTTCTTTTCATCATTTGGGTATTCAATTATTTTTTGACACAAAAAAAAAAAAATTAAATAGCCAAAAGATGAAAAGAAAATATGAAATGACAAATGTAGCCATATGAGAGACAGGTTTAGTACATGTACATGTAGGGGCATCATCATGGTCATAATTTAAAAAAAAAAACGGATCATTTATGTATATAAAAATAATTTTTCAACAATTTTATTCTAAAAATCATATTTATTCGGTTAATTAAGAGGGGATGCCCTCTACATGTACACTCAATGAATCCACCACTAGTTATGACACCTAATGTATAAGAAATATCTTTTCTATTTCAGACCCCTCCTCCAGAACCAGAAAAAGAAGAAGAGAAAAAAGAAAAGAATGAGAGTGAAACAGATGAAGAAGTAACAGAAGAAAACTCATTAGGCCACTCTGACAAGAAAACAGATGAGGTCAAAGGTAAATATCTTCAAAATTTATGTCATTTTAATTTATAGTTTCAAATTTAAGAAAAAAAGTCTTAATGTTTATAAACATGACGAAGATATTCTTCAATAACTTTATTTACTCAAATGTTCATAAACATGATAAAAGAAATAATCATGTGTCATGATTGGCATTGAAACAACTCTCCACTAGATGCCAAATGACGTTAAATTTAACAACTATATGTCCCTGTACAGCCTTTAACAATAAGCAAAACACGTACCGCAAAGTCCGCTACAAAAGACCTCAAAGAGACAAATAAAAAACAATTAACATTACAAAAAAACTGGCCTAATTTAGGTAAAAAACAATAAACCATATACAAATACATGAACATGTACGATATACAGCAACAAAGATAACTGCTGAATTAAAGTCTCCTGACTTGGGACAAAACAAACATGAAATACAAAATATTGTGGGTTAAATATGTTAGCATGTGCCCAACCTTCCTCCTTAGTTGGGACAGTGGTGTAATAGTACAACATGAACAAACTAAAAAAATCAGCTGATTAGTCTAAGACATATGGTTTAGAAAGGTCAAACTGGTCTTTTGACTATCCGTATATTCAATGATATTCTTCATGTATACATGACATAATATCTGTCAAAGAGACAACAACCTGACTAAAGGACAGAAAACAGTTGAAGGCCACCATTTTGTCTTCAACACATCGAGAAAATCCTGTACCCTGAGGCGATCCTCACTGATAGTAAATGTACAATTCATGGTACAGGTAGTAATTTTAGAAGCATATTTTCAGTGGCGTAGCTAGGTCATGTTTACGTGTACGCCAGAAGCCCGGCAAAGAATCTAAGGACCCTAAAACGTGTCAATGTCAAACAATTGCTGTATTGGGTTAGAGCTAGGGAGCGAAGCCCCCGGAATCTAACATGTCTTAAGAGTGATCGAGAATGGATACCATTAATGTCATCTAAACTCATCAGTAGCAGCATACTTTTGAATTTAAATGGTTTATATGTTATGTTAAATTATTCATTTTGTTAATTTGAAATTTAATGGTCATTTGATTTAGAGAAAATGTCAAAACCAGTAACTTTTAGAATATTTTTAAAAATATTGTGGGGGTAAAGCACCCAACAAACAAACACACATATTGTATGTCTTAATCTTCAGAGATATTCAGGTGCAATATTAGATATCATAAAGGGTTCTGTGGAACTATGGTTCTCGTCTGGAATTTTTCCTCGCTAAAAGTGAATCCATTTATCTTTCAATTACAGGATTTTGAAAAGTTAAACATTTTCTTTAGATAGTTTTTCTTGATCTGGACTGAGACTACTATAACACATATTATAGTAGTCTAAGATCTGGAATATAAGTTTCGGCCAAGTTTCATGACAGTCTATGAAGGTTAATGCATGTAAAATTTTAAAAAGCCATACAGTTTGTCAGTATAATACTGAAAAATGAACAAACAAATTTACTTTCAAAGCTTTGCTTCAGACAAAATTTGTGAAACAAATCTTGGATTCTGTTAAAGTTTCATTTAATCAGATGAAGTTTTGACAAAGAAATTGTTGTGTAAAAAAAATGTTAACCCCAGGCTAAATATTGGTACCTGTTAATTTTGTCTAACACGGAAAAATTACAGACTTGACAGAAAATGAACAAATATAATATATGATACAATTTGGCTGAAAAGTAAATTTCGTCAAATTGATCCGCAATATCAAGCTAATGAAGAAAGTACTATAAAGCTGATGTGCTTTAAACAAGTTCTTTTTATTTTCTTTAGATTAAAATAATTTTTTTATCAAAATTCAAGTGTACGCCCGGGCGTTTTGACGTAAACGTAGCTACGCGCCTGATTTTGACAATAAATGTATCTTTAGCATGTTTGGTGATACTTAAGGCTAAAATATTAGATTGAAAGAAAAATCATCTAAGTGCTGATTAAACAAACAAAACAAAAAACCTGTATAACGAATCAGAGCTATCATCATATGCATGTTGAAAATACATTCCTGAATTCAAAATGATTCAAAAATGTTATAAAAGCATTTTTAAAAGATTGTTTTAGTATTCGTTATGACATGGTATTAAGACCATTATATTGATTATGATATAAAAAATTTGAAATATATATATGCCCATTTTCATTTTAATTTCATGTTTTATAGAAGAAATCCCACAAGCAAATATTGTATGGAGAATGTCCTCAGGAGTATACAATACAGCTACTGGTGCGGTGGGAATGGGCGTCGGTGGAGTCAAGTGGGTGGCTGGTAAAAGTTATGACGTTGGATCTACAGTTGTTAGCAATGTTAAAGTACCTAAATTATCAAGTTTCAAAAGAAAAGACAAGAAAGAATAGAATTTATAGTTGTATATATACTCTGTTTTCCTGCCATATTTACAATCAGTATTATAATTATCAATGAGGAGTAATATCATTACAAAAAACAATGCAATTTCTGTTATCTAGTAGTGTTCTTGCCATATTAATTTTATTTTTATTCAGTATTTTAATCGTTTTGAAATCCATTTTGTAAGGAAATAAGAATTAAGGGGAGATTATTCTAACATTATATATTTACTTATATATGTATATTTTTTTTTACTTCTTCAAGTAAATAAAATTTACTTATACAAGTAGTACCCCTGACTGTCATCATGATCATGGACATCCTTATATAATGAGTTCTTAAATGTACATATATTCCCTTCCCCATTTCCTTTCTCAATTTCATATATATATATATTAGGATTAGGGTTTAGGTATAGGGTAATAGTAATGGTTTGCAAGTCCAAGGTCCAAAATCTATAGCATTTGAATAAAAGACATGGGGACTCCTTGAATAAATTATAAGTTTGAAAGGCCTTTTTTGAATAATTTTAGTTGTAAAACAATTCATTTCTTGTTGGATTTACATGTGTTTTTGATTGAAAGACATTCTATGCTACTGCTCATGTTTATTTTGTCATTTCCATATGTAATCATTCACATGTGTATTATTAGTAATTGTTTGAAAATGTTCTATAGTACATCTCATGTGCATTTTGTTATTTCATTGTGTCCACATTTGGAGTGGACACGGATCAATGCAGAGTAAAATATATTTTTTCGTCTCCAAGTTACGTCTGCCTCCATCATTTTTTTGTCCATATGGAGTAGACATATTATTTTGTTTATTTAATCAGAAGAATTGTATAAAGTCTTACATTAAACAACAACACTTGAGAATAGAGCATACAGTACTTTTTCTTTTTGAAAATGCGTACATCATTTGTTACGATTTGTATTCCAATTCAATACAAAATCTGAGGTTCATTTTGAGTGTTCATTGTGTGTAGGTGGAAATGTGAAAATCCTCATGACCTGGAGCATAGAACATCTGCCACTCATGATCAATTACAATTCTAACATGATGTCCTTCAAATGCTTTGAGTACACACCCGTGGTAAAATATGAATATATTGCATTGGCTGTTCCGATCGTACTCCCACGTCATTTGTTATCTTATGAATGAAGTACCGGACGTCATAGAGTGATGACGTAATAATTTAAGCATTTTACAGGAAAATACACGCTTCTGATACCGAAAATCATCAAAACAAGGAAACGTAAACAAACGATGCTAAAATGTGGTATAAGCCTATTTTTTTATACATAGAAGACATATAAGTAAATTATCATTAAAATCTATCTAAATACCTTATTGTAAATAGTTTGAGCATGTCACTCATTCTGTTTGCACCGTTCTTTTACGCCTATCTAAAAGTGCGTCAATTTATGGGAACGGCAAATATTTGCCTCCACCTAGAGCGCTTCGATCCAAAAGAATTGCCGTATTTGTCCTATTAGCATGATTTGAATCAAAATAATTCATGGGGGCTTGAATATATCTAGATTTTACTACAGGTTGTCCCTTTATGTCGATATTTTACCCCTCGCTATAGCTCAGGGTAAAATATTTGTCATCAAGGGCCAACCCATGGTAAAATCATGATATATTCAAGCATCCATGAATCATTTCTTAAATAATACATATGTAAATATAACAAACAAAGTATGAGGGTCTTGAAGGGATTCAATAAATAAAGAAAGGAGAATATTGGGGTGCAAAATTATAATGAATACGAAAAAAGCATAAAAGAATACTAAAATGATGACCATAATTCAGAATTCAGAACCTCATAATTCATGTAATTATAATATGAATATTTATTAAAAAAATCCCCACCCAAAAATCCAAAGATGGAAAAAGTTTTTAAACCTCCAGAGGAACATTTATTAATGTGTAAATGTTTGTAATTAGTGTGAAAAATGTAAATGAAATCATTGCTATTGTTGTTTAAAATGCATTAAACATTGTTATATAAGGATATGTTGTAGCGTTTTAAAAAAAAAAAAATTGATTTGTTGGCTGGTACTTAGTACTGAGATAATCATTGTAATCTATGAAATTAAAATAATCTTATTGTCTGAATTTAACATTTGTATACATAAAATTTATTGCTGTTAAAATGTTTTAAAAATGTGCAATTGTAATTAGAAAAAGATAAAAATTGGTTTTACTAAAAGTGTATTATGTATATTTCTGTTTGAATGTAAGGCAAATTTGTATTTGCATTCCATTCATTGTAACATATTGGTTTAATAATGTTAGTAATCAATTTTAATTCTTTATTCAAATGTGCCATGCTTGAAATTACATTTATCATTTCTGCTCCCTATAACAATTATGTATGTAGCATTATGTTATAAAATGTTGAAAATAAATACATATGAATTTGGGTGGAATACAGAACTGAACATTTGATGCCATGAAAATAGTGTATTTATCACAACATTAGTAGAAGGTGCTTTGTATTAATCATAAATGTGAGACAGTTATATTGTTTGTAAATTAGTTGTTTACTTTTTATTATTGTGTTTTGTGAAAATACATGTTTAGAAATTTTGGAAAGGCAGATTTTCAAAAGATGTTTTTGTCTTCAAGTGAATATCAGTAAAAAGAATATATCCATAAGTTACAAAGAAATTTGATTGCACAGGTATGTCTTGCAATTTGTAAGCTTTTACAATCATTGTGAAAAGTCCCATTTAGTCATATACAGTACTTACATTGTGGATTTAGCATTTTCCATTATAATTTTACAGCAATAATATCTTTCAAATGTTTGGCATGGAATTTGGTCTTTCTTATTTGTGGTGGCAGGTTATGAGTGTCATGATTGGGATAAACAGAATGTTTGAATATGATAAATTTAATCTGCCATGATATATATAGTGGCCAGTAATACATATATATATATATATATACATGTTGTATATAAAGTCCTACTTTCAGAGGAAGTAATTTCCTGTGTAGGATTTTTAACACTTCCATCAATCTATATAACATCAGTGTATGGTGACTGCCTCTTCAAAATGCCATAGTCAATATCCCCATAAATGTAAATGAATATCCATGAAACATTTGCCACGGGGATTTGAATAAACAACCAATCAATGTATACAGTTGAGGGAATGCTAAATCTGTTATGTTGTCTGTAATGAAAGAACTGCATAATAAAAAGTTCCAAATAATTAGGCATACCACTGCAAAAGTCAAGCATGTTGTAGAAAAAAAAATGTTTAGATTTCTAGTATTTTGTTACATATATACAACTTGTACAAATGTACAAAAAATATCAATTCAGAAGTTATCTTTTATTAACTGGACAATTTGATTACTACAAATCTGTATTAAAAATGTGTATGTTTTTATTTTTGAGGCTCCACATTTCTACAAAATGGACTATGTAGGGTGTCATAGGAAACTAATAGATAATATGAAAGTTTAATCATTCTGATCTCTTTAAAAAGTTACTGCTCAGACTTTACATTTGAACATGTATCTTTTCACTGTTTAAGAGGGTAGACATTGGTTCAGGGAGATAACTCTTTAAATCAGTAATACGTTTGTTACAGGCCAGTTTCATCAATGTATTTTAAGTATTTACCTGAAACAGATTGGAAATAATCCATGTAACCTAGAAGCTTAGCATCTATAATACTAAAATTACGAGGTCCAATTTGTTAGCCGTCATCACGTAAAAACGACGAATCACAGAATTCAACTTTATATATAAATAATATAGTACAAAGGTGTAGATTAAAAATTACACCACTCCAGGCCCTTTTGTTTTCCGCGTAATTAATATTGCCAATAATTAAGAAGTTCCGGGTCGAGTCCGCTACCGATACCAATAGTATAGTTACCTGTTACCTATTACCTTATCTGTACGTTCCGCATCTGACAGGCGTACCACCAAACGTTGTATTCAGGATTAATATGCTATATACACGGGTCATAACCACAGGGTTGACACTACTAAATTGTCAAATTGTTACCTATTTTAGTAATTTAATCAGTAACACTTTCTAAGATAACAATACGAATACTAAAAATCTGGACTAAAAATAAGGCGTATAGGTACAGTTTTCAATTTGTTAGTGGGCATGACGTAAAACAGCGAAGCAAAGAATTCAACTTTATTTATAACTTATATGGGACAATGCTGTTTATTAAAAAATACTCCATTCCAGGACCTTTTCTTTTCCAAATAATTAATGTTATTGTTTCAGTTCGACGGGTTCAAACAGAAAGACTTGAAAGCAGAGAAAAACTGTGCATCTTATAATCGGCATGACTTTATCAGATGACAATACTAATACTAAAATAAGGCTTGCGCATAGTTATATACTTTAATTCAGTCACGGACCCGTGATATCACGGGTGTGTTCTAGTATATATATATATATATATATATATATATATGAAAATGGTTGACACAAACATACTTATGATTTAAAGAAGTATTTACCTTAACCTAGGGCTACCTCCTTAAAGGATGACACAATCAACATGCTTTTGATTAGCTTTGCAGTTGTTGCATGATGGATGAATAGTTATCACAATAAATTTATATTTTTAAATAATCATGTGTTAAATTATGATATATAGTGCTTTATGTATGAATCATTGAATGGTAGAGGATATAACTAACTTGTTAACTGTTAATATTATGGTTGTAGTGTTAATCTAGTCATGTAGTTCTGTTAGCACTTTTTGTTAATGTAGTTACTAGTCATTTTAGTGATGTTAATATTAGTTTTTTTGGTGTCTAGTCTGTGAAGGGGTTTACTTATGTAAGATCTACTTATAAATGTATAGTTGTTAATAGATGATTAATGCATATCAATATTGAAATTGTTAAACATTTACTGTAAATGATAATGCTTACTTTATTTGCATATATGCAAAAATATATATTGAAATCCATAGTATATTGAATTATTGTATAGATAAGACTTTTGGTTACAGGTTCATATAGTGTGCATACACATATTGCTTATGAAAGTACAACATATGTTTTTATTCAAATTCAAATATTTTTAATTCAGTCATTGTTATTTTTATAAAATGAGAAAATATAGCATGGTACTGTTGATGTAAGCAAACAACACAATGGCAACACGATAGAAAACACAGCTGCACATCAGTCAACAAAACACTAATCAGAAAAGGAACAATGATCAAATATAATTTATGATGGAAGCATGGTTGTTCTGGTTAATATAATGTAATAAATAAAGTTACCTAGGTCCTTCTGATATTTTTTTTACTATTTATGGTCTGCTAATTGTAAAAAATATAAAAATGCTACATGGGCGCAGTCATTTATGAAGGGGACATGACATAGAGATAAAAATAGCTGGCTATCATTGATTGGTTGTTATATCAGTAATATATTTTTCTCCTGGAAAGCATCATGTATAAAGTTTAATAAAAGCACAAATTTGTCCTAAAAAAATATACCATTAAGGGCCAAAGATTTTTTTTAATTTTTATCAAAATTATGGGACATTTTCTGTGAAATGTAAGGTTTCAGTAAAAAAACAACGCCAAGAAAAGCCATGTGATCATATATATTTAAATGAAGTAAAATCACAAAAAGATATCACGCTCATATTATACATCAGTAGTTTTTTTCCATAAATAGTTTATTTAAAACACCATTTAAGGAAATAATTGCCAAACAAAGCATTGACAGCAAACATTAAGTACTTTGTATTCTTCTTTGCTCCACTGGTGGACCATGTGTGTAATACTGTATTCTTGTTATCTCCCTTGTTATCCTTGTAACTTTTCCCCACATCATGGCTAGGTTGGTATTTGAGCATATTTTAAAATTAATTCTTTTACATTAATGTTTCAAATATTGTATAGGACACAAGAATAATAAAAATATAATATAACTATATTTTTAGTAGTAATGTAATTTGTATGTGCAATTTTGTTGTCAGGAAATCCAAAAAGTTTTAGTATTATAGAAACATGATAGAATTAAATGCTGTAGTATGAATGTCCATACCTGAATGATCAGTTTAAAAATCAGCTATTAAGTACATTCTGACAACAATGGCTATGCAATACTATAATCCATTTAGACAACAAACATAACTACATTTTTCAGTAGATTATGTGTTAGTATTGGTATATTAACTTTTCACAATGTGATAACAAGTGGAAATCTAGAAATGTAAGACTGTAGAACTATTGTCTTGTATTACTACTGCATAATGTTTAAAAATAAAGATGTTTATTTATTATGACAAAATTTGAATATTTCTGGATATTTTGTTATTAAAGTTTATTTTCATGAAAAAGTATCAAGAAAGGCAATGTTGTGGATACACTCGAAATCGTTCACATGTACTTACACCTAATCAAATATCTAAAAAGCAATGTTTCAAATACTGCTTATCATCTCTACAAAAGTTGCTTGAATGTCTTGCATGTTGGACTGAAAGACACCTTATTGTGAAGCTTTTTGGCATTCACCTTATGCTGTTGCATTAGCATCCACACAATCCAGTTTCAAAAAGATTATTTAAAAAAAAAAAGACTTTCGACAAAATGATTTTAACCCTTTAACCCCCAATCGCGCCTGTAGGCGTGATGACGAACAATTCTTTGATGGCCCTTATGACCCTTCATACTTTTTTTTAACTGCCCCAGCTGAACTGTCATGATAGCCGGGACTTTAACCAAGCAGTTCATGGTCCATAAACTCTTCTCAGATGTCGGCTCATGAAAATATGGCACTTTGAAAGCCGTTTAAGAGTTCAAAATCGGAAAAACGTGAAAAGTAACCAAAATCAGGTGGGGGTGGGCATCTTTTGATGGCCACTACGTAACTGGAAGTGACTGTAGGTAGTAACTATTTTCAAACATGCATGCATAGGTGGTACAGGAACACAAAGAGGTATAATATGGCCATTAGGAGTCAAGTCTATGAAATCTAGGTCACCGTTTTGTCAAAAATCCGTAAAAACGGACATTTAGGCAGACCTGACTTGACAATAATAATTCCCCAGCAAGACACTCAAGTTCAATAAACTCCCAGTTAGCATGAATGGACTGCTGTAACTAACGAGTAATACTTGAATGACAAATACACACAGTCTTGTCAATGTTCACCTCTCAAGGTCGTTTTAAAATCGGAAAATAGACGGAAAATTAACATTTTTTAGTGGGGGTGGGTTCAAACCCACGAGAAAATATATAGATGTTTTTTCGAGGAAGTATGTACTTCGATCATTGTTATTTGATACGATGTAATATTAGTATTTGATCATTTATCCTCATTGTATACTTCAGCGACTGGAACTTTTACATTGTTCCAATGTGAAGTTTTCTGGTGAGGTTTATTCATTGAGAAATACTTGCCACTGAACTTTGATATTCTAAATGCAGTTTCATTAAAATCTCTCGGGGCCTCGGTGGCCTAGTGGTCTAAGTAGTTCTACTGTAATCACTATAGTGTGTGATAACATTGTGTGAGGGAATTCGACGTTTGATGTACCACTGTTCACTCCAGTGCAATTTATGACAATACCACTGCATCAATCAGAATTATTTTTTTTGCAGTGTTTTAAGAAATGATTTTGCTTTGTTGTCGCGTATTATTTGTGAAACATTCAATGTTTTAAAAAGGCAAATTTTCTTTATAAAGTCAATGATTATGTTGACTTTTGAAGGCCAAACTTTCTACAGCCTTAAATACGCTAATGAAAGATCCAAAAACTATACCAATACATAACGACATGTTTATGAAATTATAACAAATCTATTGGTTAACAAATTTTTACTCGTTTTTGCAAAATAATGAACTTAATATTCTGACATTTTCTCCCTACCCAGTTTACCCCTATACATTTTGATGATGTGGACTGGCCATTGTTATTGAATCGTAGGCAATTTGATTGGATTAAGTTGTTATTAGTTTACCTTCAAACTTGTTTATGCTTTTCATACATGACTATTGATTAATTAGAACGTGCATGAATGTGTACGGTAACCAAAATGACCTTCAAACTGGACACTGGACGAGTCAATATTATGTTTTATCAATGAAAGGTAAGAATTGCCACTTATTCGATTTTCACAAAATTTTCGGAATATACAGTTGAAAGGTTATTTTTTAAAAGCCTATTGTGAAGAGTAAGGAGAAAGTTTACACATAATACGTTTTGTTCCATTAAACAAGTCATTTTCGTAAGAGAAATACCGAAATATATTTTACGCACGACTACGGCAGGTAAAATTATTATTTATCATAATAAAAAAAACATTTTTCAGTCTCATTGGAATATGTTGTTTACAATTAATCCCAAACTTAAGAAGTAAGTAACTAAAGTCAAAATATGTCCGATCTGCCTATTTCTGCACATCAAAAGTCAATACGATCGTTTTAAAGTCAATTTCGTCTACCTCACAAAATCTTGTTAGGCACTATAGCCAGTCGACACTGAGGTTGTTAGTTCGAACCCCGCTCGTGAAGGTGCACTCGACTCCAATCTTAATTGATTAGGATTGTCAGTTTTCCTATTGAAGTTCGGTGGTTTTCTACGGGCACCCTTGCCGCCACGAAATAGCCCAAATGTGGCCCTTAAAAGTGGTGTTAAAACACCAACAATCAATCAACTAAAGTCTCTCCTAGGTCATTAACACCATTATATTAGGGTGTATACCTGTAGTCGTGCATAAGTTGCTGAAATAATTTCCATTGTTTAAATGTTACAATGTATATGTTCGGATAAGCTTTTTCATTTTTGGTGATATTATTAAACACGTAAATACTGATTTGAGTAAAAGGAGATATGAGGAATAGATATATGAGCTACGAAACCCAGAGAGACCGCAAACCCTAAAACAGTCTTGTAATTAATCTTCATATTGGAAATGCTATTGGTTTGGCAGTTAAGGCATTTTAAGTTATATACAGTAAATAGTCCCTCCTTAATAAGGAGCAGCTATTTATTTAATCTTATTTGAATGATCTTATATGGTATCAATCGGAATATTGTTGATGTTTTCCATGTCTATTGTTGTATTATTCAATCAAGTATATCCTTAATATAGGGCATGACTTGGATTTTCTATTTAATGTGTTATTCAAACGGCGAAATATCGTAATCAAATAACTTGAAATACACTTAATACCTAACTACTAATGGATTCATTTGGGTAATAAACCAGACACTGGAAAAAAAACGAAATCAGGACTTGCATACTCTTTCTGAATAAACATGATAAAGGCTGTGGAATTGTTGATACAATTTGTAATCAGAATTCATCAAGCTTTATGGTTTTATTAACGCTCATGCTAAATCTTCAGCAAATGTTGCTAAGCATCTGTCCGACCTTCATAAAAAATTATTGTTGACCCTGCAGACTAAAGCCCAAACAATTTCTTTTGTAAATGAAAAGTAAAAATACCGAATTCCAACGAAAGTTCTAAACGGAAAATCCCTTATCAAATGGCGAAACATAAAGCTAAAACAAATCATACGATTGGAAAACAACTGTCATATTTCTGAATTGGTATATACATTTAATTTATCGTATGCAGAACATGGTGGTTTAAACGTGGTAAATATCATCTTAACTGCCTGTTAAAGAAATAGGGTATTTACAATTCACTTTAAAATCAAACATCAAATCCCACTTTCTATATAATATATAGGTTAAACCTGTAAAATGCAATGGTTTTATTTTTTTTTAAATTTCAAAAATCCCCATCATTCATTTGGAGTCCCAAATGATATAACTGTCTTTACAAAGTGCCCTGTTGTGACTATGCGTTTTTTCAGGGCCCGTGTTTCCTCTTGACCGATAAGTTCTGCCTTTTGGATCCAAAGGTTAAATTTAAAAGCACTCCTTTGATGGTTTTAACAACGCCATCATACTTTGGTTGAAAGTCCTGGAACAATGTTCGTGCTGTTCATTCTTTAGTTTCAATGTATCGTTTTGTTTGCGTTCTTGTTTTGTCACGACCTTGTCAGTTTCCATTCCATAATTGTCATTTATGGGTTATGATTGTCTCCTTGGTATGTTCCGCTTCGTTTTACTTTCTTATTACTAGAAAATGACCCCGGAGTATGGGAATGAAGAACATGGTATGAATAAGGCAGGATACTAAGACATCAGTTATGAAAACAAGATGGCTGGTTGTTGAAAAAATGCCTTTTTCATAATTTCAGAAGACATTTATTTATCAGTACAATAAAGTAGAACCGGACTTATCTGCCATCCTTCTCTATAAAATCATAAAAGACATCTGTAAGAAGGCTTAGATAGCATACGACTGGAATAATTGCACTATAATCAAAATGCCACAAAAGGGAACACTTAATGATTGTAACAACTGGCGCAGCATTACACTACAATCCATCCCAATTAAGATCATGGCAAAAATTATTATTAGACTTGCAGAGTCCATTGATGACCTCCTGCGTAGGGAACAAGCAGGTTTTCGCTCATGGAGAGGTTGTATCTTCAAAATATTTACATTAAGACATATTATAGAACAATGCATGTTTGCACCTGTCCTAAGTCAGGAATCTGATGTACAGTAGTTGTCGTTTGTTTATGTAATATATACGTGTTTCTCGTTTCTCGTTTTGTTTATATAGATTAGACCGTTGGTTTTCCCGTTTGAATGGTTTTACACTAGTAATTTTGGGGCCCTTTATAGCTTGTTGTTCGGTGTGAGCCAAGGCTCCGTGTTGAAGGCCGTACTTTAACCTATAATGGTTTACTTTTTAAATTATTATTTGTATGGAGAGTTGTCTCATTGGCACTCACACCACATCTTCCTATATCTATAGAATGACAACGGCAGCTGTATATAAATTTTGTCGACTTCAAGAAAGCGTTTGACAGCATCCACAGGGATAGTCTTTGGAAAATAATACGATCATATGACATTCCACAACAACTTACAAACATCACAAAAGCATCCTACAACAGATTCCGGTACAAGGTTGGATAGAGTAATATCTACATCAATATAAAAACATAGACTGGACAAGGAGACAACCAACTGCTGATTAGATGGGACACCTTTACCCCTAGATTTTACTAACGACCTAGCATTAATGTCTTACACACACCAACATATTAAAGATAAGACAACCGAACTAAAAAAATATTCAGGACAGGTTTGGCTAAAAATTAACAAGGAGAAAACTGAAATCATGATGCTAAATGTAAACAACCCAGGGCCAATTATACTGGTTGGACAACATTACCACATGTTGACACCTTCAATACCTTGGCAGCACTATTACTAAATCTGGTGAAGCTGAATCGGATATCGAAAGACAACTACCTAAGACAAGGTCAGCTCTCAACCTGCAGGCTGTATGGAGATCTGGGCATTATACCATCTGGGCCAAACTTGACCAGAGAGCTGTGTCTTGCCTGTACTTTTGTATGGTTCAGATCTAGAATGTTGGAGGATGACAGACCATCACCAAAACAAGCTGTTTGGTTTCCATACATCATCAAAATTTCTGCAAATCTTTTGGCCTAAAGAAATTTCAAAAGTGGGATATCTTCGTTACTGCCCTACACGTCAAAGGCGAACAAAGGCAGTAGGTAAGTAAGTAATAATAATAAAAGAACGATTAACGACTAACTATAGAGTGTATATAGAAGCTAACCTTTAATTAACGCAACAATGGAGTGTTCTAAGACATGAAAGTATATGAAAGTATATCAATTAGACAGCGACTCAAACATTCATGAACTTTTTTAGAAAGCATTTTATTCACTTTTTCTATATATATCTCAAATTAGACACATTTTTTTGTGTGTGTGACTACTTAGTCTCTTCTGAAATTAAAATCAAAATAAAAAACTTTTAACACAAGAAGATGAGGACAGATTGTTCTTCTTTGGTGTATATTTCAAAGGACCGTATGAATTTCTGTTATACTAATTGGTCGTCATTAATTTGGAACGCGTCTTACCCATTTCTGAAATCGTGGATATAAATTTCATGAAATAGAGGGTCGAATGATACCAGATGTATATTCAAACGCATATGGTGAAAAATCAAAGACAACGCTATGGCTAAAACTGGAAAAGACCAATAGACAAACAATAGTACACAAAACACAAAACATAGCAAAATAAAATGAAGACTGAGCAACAAAAACCCCACAAAAAACTGGGGGTGATCTCAGGTGCTCCGGAAGGGTTAGTAGATCCTGCTCCACATGTGACATGATATAATTACAAACCCGGTATTAAGTCTTATTCTGTAGGTCACATTCGGAACAAGGGTACGGTCTTGTAGTTACGCCATTAGGAACATATCCGTTTCCATCTGTAAACTGGAATTCTATTATCAGCTTGTAATAGTGCAACTAACTATGTCGGCATCCCCCCAATCAAACTGTGTAAAACAAATAAATCCTGTGCACATAGTTGCTTGAAACTAAAATCATACAAATGAACTGGGTGATTAATTATATTTACTTTTACATGGTACTCGATAAAAGTGGTAACCCGAACCCGAATCCGAACCGGAATTTACCGTAAATTTGCCGAACCGGAAATCTATTTTATATATATTATGCTCTTTGCATTTCGTTTTTTCTACAAACGTAAAGGGAAGGGGATTGTAGTTACGACGTAAGGAACATATCCGATATCATTTGTGAAACGGTTATTCCATAACGGTCAACCAACTCGTGATGGCGTCCGTAAAATTTACGAAGGGATGATTTCAACTTCACCATTTGGAACTCTTGGTTTAATAGCTTCTTTGTGAGCAGTAACCCTCTATCAAGAAAATCATGATAGGAAATGCAAGCACGGGAATATCGTATCAATTGGGATATATATACCCCGTATGCAGGTGCTGCTGTAATGTTGCTACTTAGAAATGGAAAGTTCACAATTGGAAAGCTGAAATCATCTCTTTTGTCGTAAAGTTTTGTTTTCAACCGACCCTCATTGTCAATTTCTAGATGTAAGTCAAGATATGAAGCCGCCTTAACTGTATCTGTCGTATCCTTTATCTCCAATTCGATGGGATAGATGCGTTCCACATAGTCACCAAATTTTGAATTGTTTAGTGAAAGAACGTCATCTATATAGCGGAAAGTAGAGTTAAAGGAATTGATTAGTCGAGTATCATTTTGGTATTCGATACTCGGTACTACCGAGCGATACTCGAGTACTCGAGTACTCGTTGACAACCCTAATTATTATATAACAATTATTTATTACCTTTAATTTAACTAATTTTTTTCTTCTAATATAGAATTATGACTATTGGTTTGATACAATATTTTCATTTTTGTTCGTTTTAATTTACCATTTTCTTTTAGGCCATTTTACGCCAATACTTAGGACAGCGGTTAGGACATCCTAGCGAATATAATCATAAGATCTCAGTCGGTCCTAACTTTATCCTAATCTCTGTCCTTATAAATACTTATAGGACCGATCTTAGGACAGTTTCGATATTATGTTGATAAATTGTCAAAAGTTATGTCAACACGACACGGTGATGTATTATGGAATTATGTTGGCTTTCTATGAAATTCTTTCAACTTTTTTTTTTATATTGTTATTTCCATTAATTCATAACCATAAACAATAAACAATTCGGCAGACAAAGTAATGAATATTTATTTATTTTATTTATTATGATTATTATTATTATTATTATTATTATTATTATTATTATTATTATTATTATTATTATTATTATTATTTTTATTATTATTTATTTATTTATTTATTTATTTATTTGTTTGTTTGTTTGTTTGTTTGTTTGTTTGTTTGTTTGTTTGTTTGTTTATTCATTCATTTGTTTGTTTGTTTATTAATTTAAAAGCTTAGTTGTTTTCCTCCTGTTATTTATACTGTTATTTCCTGACAAAAATCTTAAAAGCATTGAAGTGGTTAAAATCTTTCCAGAGCCAGGGTTCATACCGAAGTCCATCCGGAATCCGGTACGGTTTTACTGGGTTCATTTACCTGTGCATTCTATTTCATAAACGAGTGTTCTCCCTTTCGGGTTCCGGTTTCCAACTTATTCCTTTAGAAATGAAATAAATGGTTGTGTTTTATACAGTTTGAAAAAAATCTTTTTGCTTTTATGATATGAAAGATGATATTCATCACACGAAATCAGAGTGTTCCTTCAAGAAATCAGATAAAACAGAGAAAATAAGGAAAATAGGTTCCCGAGTTCGGGTTACCACTTTTACCAAGGTGGAAATATAGAAAAACTATTTTTCAATCTGTAGTAAGCTAAGAACAAAAGCGTACTCCAGAACATAACACTTTATATTTTACACCATATCCATTAATGTTTGTAATAAAAATCTCTAAAGAATGATAAAACATATTTAAAGATTTCCGGTTCGGCGAATTTCCGTCAAATTCCGGTTCGGGTTCGGGTTCGGATTACCACTTTTACCGACCACCGTTTTCATACCAATAGAAAATTTAAAAAAATAAAATCACAACTACAAACGATAAGACACAAAACAATATCCGATCAGAATTACAAATAGAACTTCGTAATTAAATACAAGAACGCTGGATAAACAAATACCGAGACACGTCTTTTAGCAATGCGAATTCACACTCAACAAAACAGTCATATTCAGAATATCATATCCACTGGGAGATAAATACTTTGCAAGTACTACTGAAATGTTGCTACATAGAAATTTCTTTTGTCGTATAAGTTGTTTTCATTGTTCCTCATTGTTAGTTTAAAGATGTAAGTCAAGATATGAGGCAGACTTAACTGTATCTGTTGTATCTTTTATCTCAGTTTCGATGTGATATATTTGTTTAACATAGTCACCAAATTTTGATTTATGAAAATCTTATCAGAAATGGAATTCATTTTTTCCATAGATTTTACATTTAAAGGAACATAACTTAGAATGAGAAATAATAGAGCAACGCTAATTTTCAATCTCTTCCATATATTTCATTAAAATCCGATAGGAAATATAGGCTTGAAAGCGAAACCAATCACGGCAATACATTTTTAAGGGTCATATCTTCTGTAAGAAATTATCAATCCTGATTTAAGCATCATTCTTAGACATTGCGTATATAAACCTTATATATAATTTCCTAAACAGTTTTTCAGTCTTTGGGTTTCTTTTAGTGATTTGTAGAATGTTGTTTATCTTTTTGTGTTTCCTTTTTTTTGTGTATTTTTTTGTCTATTTCTCCTCACATCATGAGTTTTTTTTTATTATCAAAACCCAGTCAACTTTTTCATTCTAATATCATGCGAATTCGATACACTGTGAATTCATTTCTTTTGTGGATACCGATTTTCGAAGAATTGAGAAAAAGGTATTATTTTCGTGATTTTGCCAAAATCTACAGACACACATAATAAAATTGAGAATGGAAATTGGGAATGTGCCAAAAAGACAACAACCCGACCATAGAAAAAAACAACAGCAGAAGGTCACCAACAGGTCTTCAATGTAGCGATAAATTCCCTCACCCGGAGTCGTCTTTCAACTGGCCCCTAAACAAATATATACTAGTTCAGTGATAATGAACGCCATACTAATTTCCAAATTGTACACAAGAAACTAAAATTAAAATAATACAAGACTAACAAAGGCCAGAGGCTCCTGACTTGGGACAGGCGCAAAAATGCGGCGGGGTTAAACATGTTTGTGAGATCTCAACCCTCCCCCTATACCTCTAGCCAATGTAAGCTTTTTAAAAAAAACATTTACACAACCGTAAATTGTTTTGAAACGTAATTTTGGAGTTAACCTTTTCCCAGAAAATCCACGACAATTGGTATCCCACGAATAATAATGAATCCCCTATTTGTACTTCTATAATACAATGGGAAATAAGAACACACTTTTATGTCAGGATCAACACTGATAATGGAAGAAACTATTACTGCTGCAATATATTGATGCCAATCGCTGTACGAGTCGGTTAATATTTTATGCAATTCCACATGACTATTTTCAAACAGTATTTTCTTTTCGTTATGTGTCCATTAGTGATACCCACAGACATATGTGTGTAAAGTCCGGTGGCGTTTAAACAAGAAGATCTATAATACAGACAAAAGGATATTCAAAACAAATATATATTACAAGAGTTATAGTTAAAACTGTGATGATAATGGTCGTACATATTTTATTCATATCTAATTTACTTCTTTCACTATTTTACATCAAACAGAAACGCGCAACCCTGTTTGTTTGCAACTAGTAAAGAGTTTGTTGACTGATCATAATGCAATGCCAGTGGGTTGGTTAGACCTTCAGTCGAAGATAGAATTTGTCTATAACGTTGACCGTCATGTGATATAACCACAACATTGTTGGATTCGGCGCCCACAACATACACATTTCCTTTTTGTCTACGGAGATACCTTGGGGACCTTTTAAAACTCCGTTCTCTTTGAAGTCCCATTGTATCATACCTTGGAAATCACTGCATGTAACTGTGTTGTTATCAGGGTTTGTATATATAATATGTTTATCAAAACTTGTAACATATGAATATCCCGATTTGCCCAGAGATCGGGATCTAATGGAACCTATTGTTTCCTTATTTAAATTGATCGTCTTCAACCCATCCTCCCCTGATGTACAATATATCAATGTTCTATCACTCGTTAGCACCGCGCCTTCCTGTCTATATGGAACATCTAGTACACGTTTATGAGATACTTTCCTTGTCTCAATATCAATTAAGCTGATAAAATCTGAAGAAGAACCAGAAGTAACAACAATTATGTTGTTACCAGCAAATAAGATATCAAAGCTCCTATCTAGTTTCATCTCAAAGTCCTTTGTTCCATCTTTGTTTATTGCTATGACTTTACTTTGTCTGTAACAAGTAAACATCATCCTTCCATCAGGTATTATGGTACATCCTCTAATGCTAGTTGCATCAATATTGATTGTCTTTCGTAACGTCAGTGTCAGGTTGTCAATGGACTTTGGAACTGCGGCAGCAATCATCTGTTGAGCTTGTTGATCCTTCCGTCTGCTAATAATAAGTTTGTTTGGCTCATTATCAACGATTATTTCTCCAAAGGATTTTATATCAATCGCAAAATTTTGTAAAATAGTTTCCATTTTCCAAGATATTTGTGGATGATTTAATTTTCCGCTTTTAGTTATTGAGTGTACAAAATTTTCAGTTTTGCTAAATCACGCTCCATATCTTTACTGTTAAGAATGTTTGCAAATCGGAAGCATATTGCTTAATATTAGCTACGGCAGCTTGAAATTCTATAATCTTTTTTTCATTTTCTCAACTTCTCTCAGAAGCTGACGAATCTTCTTACTCTCTGTCTCCTCTGATGTATCAAATCTCTCAGCAGTATCTGGTGTATTTGTCTAGTGATTATTGATCGAGGTTTTAGCTTTTTGATCTCCATTCCAATGTTCTTCTTTTGTTCTTTCAATGACGCTAAATTGTCTTCACGGTCTTTCGAATTCTTTCGATATGCTCCTTTACCTCAATCAGAGTCTTTCGATATTTTCAAATGCATTTGAAGATTTAATATCACCAATTACATCATCTATATCTTTGAAATCTTCACATTTGTTATGATCCTCGACGATACACTTTTACAGCACGGACAATCATGCTTCTTACAAAATATTTGATACTTTTGATCATGTTTTTTACAGGACTGTGCGATTTGAATGACGTTGCTTGGTAATTTCTGATACTCAGCTATCGTCACGGTATTATGATTACGTGATCCTTTGGATAAACCATGGTGTTTCCTTACAATCATCACAGAGACCCTCATCACAGTCTGAACACCAGATGACTGACTGTTTACTGATATTGCGTAGTTCGCAAACTCCACAAACATTCAGTTACTTGCCATTACTCTGAAATGATACATTTCTTAGTTCAAATCAAAAGACAATTTTAAATTATATATTGTTATATTTATTACGGAAAAAGACCAATCTTGAAAAAATACTGATCTCATGTGCAAGCTTTGTGAGGGGAGCTTGGACATGATCTGTATTAATCAGATTTCACATAGACGGTATTACTGCTGCCAAAAAAAACTGTCAATGTTCGTAGGAAAAAAATAAAAATATACAAAACTAACTGAACTTTTTGGAAATTTGAGATTTTGATTTTGTCATTTGATAAAGAAATTTCTGTCTTGAATATCTTTGTTATTTTACCTTTTGTTATCACCTTACAATTTACTTCTCTTTTGGTAAAAAAACGACACACAAACAAAACACAATGATACGATTGAGCGAGTACTTATAATGGCGTAAAATTATTGTACATGTACACACGAGACCATAAAACAACCAACACTGAGTGACAAACAGGGTAAAAAACAGTAAACAGAAAGCAGAAAAAATATAGTTTCGACTTTTTTAATAATGGTTACATTATTTTTTATTCTTCGTGTCATGACTCATTTTGTCCGATTAAATCACAATTTCTTATTACTACATACTAGTACATGATATGAACATGATTTTTTTCTATGTACCTTTTTTCTTTTTTTTTCTTCAAAAATCAGCTGTTTTGCATCTAAGTCTATGTAGCAGTCAATTACAATCAACAATGGTCTGAAGCGTGGTTCAATTTAGGTTATCTCCCGTTTGCCAGAATAAATCTGTTTTGAATAGAAATGCATCAAGTGAAGTATAGAATCACTTACGTTGCTTGTGTCATTTGATCATATATGAAAAAGTTTCGTCACATCAAGTACAGTAAAAATGATGTTACGATTTATACATGTTATAGCCCAACTTTGGTTTAAACCTATACTCTCTGTTTTTTATAGTGTTCATGACCTATATTTTAACAATAACAATCATTTTCATTTTTAAGAGTTTTATGGTACGCATAGTAACATTGGTTTGACTTATAGAACTTATGTCTGATAAACTAAACACAACTGAAAAATTAAAACGAATGTTTGATTTATGAAGAAGTCTTTTCATAACATTACAAGACGTACTTACAACCAGGAAGATTATAAATTATCAGCATATGATCACTCAATCCATTTAATCGTCAACAGTTATTTCCCTTTGTATATACTTTTTTAATTTCGCCTTGATATGGGAGGATGTAAATGGGAGTGGGGTAGGCTAGGATATTTATTACTGTATTATTGGATATTCTATGCCATATTTCTCTATCATATTTTTGTCTATCATTATTCTGCATTCATCATATTTTAGCGCCTCATTTTTTTTATCTTTTCTACTTTTTGTATGGGACTCATCTTGCTAAAAAAATATTTTCCTTTTTGCCCATTATTTATTATTTTGTAAACCAAGTCCAGACATAAAACACTGAGTGCTGAGGATTATATAGCATGTTAAGGATTGAACAGTTCTATTTCACATCAAATTTATTTTGTTCTTGTATACCGTACTGATAAAAAATTGTTTTTCAAATGAGATTAACCTTAACCATAATTTCAGCGAATATCGTTCTTATATTCCTTCATACTAAATTTCTTTCGAAAACAAATTAATAGCCTTTCTGTAAATTGCAATTATGCCTTCAATCGACTACTTAATTCTTGTAAAGATAAGCACGTTCCTGTCAATCTTGTCTAAAGTCTAAAGTGAATGAACAAGTGTTAATTTAGAGTAAATGTCATCTTTATAAAAAAAATGTATGATGTATTCTACAATGTGAAAGATGTCAGCTCAACTTTCAATGAGCACTTAAAATCATTTAATTAATATTGTTTTCTTTTGTTGCTAAAATGTGTTTTGTAGACTGTTTTTATAAGTTACGAATGTACCTTTGGAAACTTTATCCATTATTCTAATTCAAAATTCCTATATCCTTCTTTGCACTTACATGAACCCATAAATATTTAGAACATAACTGTGCATAAGGATCAACACTGCTAGCAAATGAAAACTATCCTTGAGGTAGTACATGTATAGTGATAATAAACCGTTAATGAGTTGTTTTTATATTTATACTGAGTGCCAATGAAAACGCAACACTTTTGTTTTTCCAAAAAATCTTATAATTTTTATTTTATTTATATTAGAACTTTGTATAGTTGGTTGAAAATGACTTTTAGGACAATTTTCGACAACTTTACGGTTGAGTGATTTTTGGAACAAGTGCGAAGTAAGGGTTATTTTGAACGAACAAAAACCGAGTTCACCGCTTTTCAACATACGCACCATTTTCACGATTTTGTCATTTTAAGCTTGGCTAATGTCATGAATTTTCCCGCTCTTATTGTTAGGAAACTGCAATAAACATCTGAGTAAATGCCAGGACTTTCCGATAACCAGCGACATGCAGTTTTGGGCATAATCCAATGAAGCCTTTCACAGCATACAATTACGAGAAGACTGAAGTTGTAGCCTCTACAATAACCCAAATCATCCACAAATTCAACCAAAATGAATCATTTAATGATAAGCCACATCCCGGGGTACAAAAAGCAAGAAACGCTCAGCAAGACCGATACATTTGGTCTTTCACATATCCGATATCGACTATGATGGCTGTCCAAATGTCAAAGAGTTCAATGGTGGTCACGGTAGAACCTTTGGAGCAATTCAGTTGAAAGCACCATTTGCGCAGAAATTGTTTAAGAGCACCACAGTCTTTCCTTAGTGACATTTAAACGGCCGTCTGGCGTAAATATCGAAATCTGTAGACCAAAAATCATTCATTATGTACAAAAAACGTCAATGGAGGTTACATAGACATTTGGCACCCGCCTTGGCTAAAAGTCGGATTTTGGTCCGATCGACCAAATTTTGCATCAGATTTGACATGTTTTAGATGATGAAAACCACCTCCAATATCATAAAGTCAGCTCGAGTTTGCTTTGCGGGACAAGTGGAATAACATTCCTCGGGATCACATTAAACGTCCGGGATGATCAATTCCACGGCGCTGTCGAGATTGCGCTGCACCACGGGGTTGTAACATTTTTTGTTAGGACTGTTAGTTGATGATTCGACATTGGATGTTTCGTTTACCTATTGCGCCCGAAAGATGACAAATTAAACATTTTTGTTTGATATCGATCTATTGTTAAAATAGTTAATTTTCAAGAACAATTTATTTTGAGAGATTATCATTTCTTATATAAATTTTATTTTTGAAAAACCAAGTGTTGCGTTTTCATTGGCACTCAGTATATTTTCATATAAATGTTTTCAAATGGAATTTCTCTAATTTCCTTTATGTCCCTACTTGTTACTAATATATACAGCCATAGATTACATTGGCTATCTGCACAAACGATTTAGTCAAATTGTAATGTTTTAGTTTAAAAAAAATAAAATAAAAAAATTATGCTGATCAGTGTATGTAAAGTGCGGATCCTAAAATATCATTTTCACTGTATATGCCATAAATTTCTGATATAGAATGATAAATAAACAAACGATTTATTTTTTATTTTTGAAAAACTAAAATTTGTTAAAATGTATATAATTAGAAATAAAAAATACTAGTAAGACATGTAAGAGATGCCAACGGGTTTAATTGCGCCTAAAGCCACCCAGCTGTAAAATATATACGGTATATAAGACCGTATTTTGACCTATAATGGTCTACTTTTATAAATTGTGACTCGGATGGAGAGTTGTCTCATTGTCACATATGACATCTTCTTATATCTATCTATGGCTCAAACCGAACGGGATGGAATAAAAAGGGATAAAAAAAGCACACACTGGGCTTAATATGAGTGTTGACAAATCGTACAATTTTGCCCAACCGCTTACTGGGATAGTCGTTCGACCGACTAACCGGTTAACAGGTAGTTCTAGTTCATGTTTGAGAGCCTTACCTATAGTACACTACAAATGTTGGTTTTCATAATACGATAAATTAAAAAAAAATAGAGAATGGAAATGGGGAATATGTCAAAGAGACAACAACCCAACCAAAGAGCAGATAACAGCCGAAGGCCACGCATGAGTCTTCAATGACGTTCTTTTACATTATACAGTTATACGTGGTATAAGGATTGTCTGTGAGGAATACTGGCGAAGTTTGACTTTTAATAATTCAACACCACCATACATGCTATGGCGTTTGTAATATCTTTATATTGAAAAAATAAAAAACCTTCTTGATCTCGTCGAATTAAAATGATTCTTTCTCTTACTCTTTCTCTTGATGTCTCAGAAAATAATGTGGGGTGTTTCAATTTGAAATTATTAAGCCAGTTGCATCAAGTATACATTAATTACTTTCACCTTGATTTTAGTACAATTTTGAGTTGACCTTTCGTTTAAAGTATGACAAATACTTGCACTTTCAGATGTAGGTCTACCCAATATTAGATCAATAATAAAATAATTTAGTAAATCCTAAAATTTAATCGGATTACTTATTTAAGGTAACTGTTTAAAAAAGCATGTATACTTGTCATGTTTACTTGAGATCTGGCCCCGAGCTGATAGTGTGAGCCAAAATTTTTTCCTGTGAGAAAAGTTCCAATGCAACTTATATCACAGAAAATATGTTCTAGGAGAACTTTTTTCACAAACAATTTCTATATAATTTGTTCAATCTCTATAAAATAAGTTCCACACTTTACCTGGTGAAATAAGTACTGGTTAGGTGAAATATGTTCCTTACTTATTGAAATTAGTTCCGGATTTATGAGATTTGTTCCTTACCTGGTGAAAAAAATTCTGGGTTTGTGAGATTTTTTCCTCACCTTGTAAAGTAAGTTCTTTATCTGTGAAATATGTTCCACTGGTTAAACAAGTTATCTTATATCGTGAACATTTGTCATCAGTCAGTTTAAAGTTATCATTCAAGTGCATTACAAAAATAAGTATTATATTAATTGAACAATAGAAAAAAAAGTGTAAATCACCAAATTTGTATCCTTTGGAGTATATCAATGTTTAATTATATAATCGTAAAAGATACCAAAATGACACTTCTGAGCCAGAAAAGAGTAGAATAAGTTTTTTTTTATCTTCATCCTATTGTTACAGTTATGCCTTCAATTGCAAATGTATCCCATGCAAGCACACTCAGTACAGCATTAATTAAGCTTGCATTATGGTTCAAGTGTAAAAGAGGGACGAAAGATACCAAAGGGACAGTCAAACTCATAAATCTAAAACAAACTGACAACGCCATGGCTAAAAATGAAAAAGACAAACAAACAACAGCACAGACGACACAACATAGAAAACTAAAGAATAAACAACACGAACCCCACCAAAAAACTAGGGGTGATCTCAGGTGCTCCGAAAGGGTAAGCAGATCCTGCTCCACATGCGGCACCCGTCGTGTTGCTTATGTGATAACAAATCCGGTAAATAGTCTAATTCGGTAGGTCACATTCATGAAATGGAAGGGGATTGTAGTTACGACGTAAGAAACATATCCGATATCATTTGTGAAACGGTTATTCCATAACGGTCAACCAACTCGTGATGGCGTCCGTAAAATTTACGAAGGGATGATTCATGTGTAACAAGAAGCATTATAATGTAAGTGTTACAAGAAAATATCAATTTTTTTTCTGTGAACTTGTGCATATTCGTTTAAAACAAATATCACAGGAACTTATTTAACTTGTTTAAAACTTTTGATATTAATTGGAACAAAATTCATAGCTATGAATTGTGTTCCGGAACTGCACTTAAACTCCGCCATATCAATCTTTAACTGCAAAAAAATATAAAAAAGATGCAATTTTAAGAATACAATATGACATTTTGTATTTCAATTTGAAAATATCATAAATACTAAAGTCATCAATTAAGTTTTTTCATTTGTTGCAAGTCCATTTATCACATAAGTCTACAATACAAATTCCTCGCATCTTCGAAAATTCCACATCAGAAATGATTGCACTAATAGTGATAATTCATCGCATCTATAGTTAAAATGGATCGCTTTCAATAATCGATATGCTATATTATGTTGCTTTTATAACACTTATTTGAAGTTTAATGCTGTTTTTGTACATTAAAAATACATATAACAATGAAAATGTGTTGAAAATTACCTTCAAAATAAATATTTTGGTATTTTCAAAACGTAAACAAATACAGTTTTCCCATGATCCTTTATTCTACAATAGACATACTCTATCTTTTAGTATTTTTTTTATCTAAAAAAAAAAACAAAACAAAAACAAAAAAACAAAACAAAACAAAACAAAACAAAAACAATAGACATACTCGCATTTGATAGTAAAAATGGACTAGCTGGATTCGCACTTTATATACACTACTAATAGTGTACGTACACATTATATTCAAATCCGATTTACTCCTTTCACTACTTTACATCAAACAAAAACGCGCGACCATCTTTGTTTGCAACTAGTAGTGAGTTTGTTGACTGGTCATAATGCAATACCTGTGGATTTGATAGACCTTCGATGGAAGATAGAATTTGTCTGTGAAATAACCACTACATTGTTTGAACTGGTCCCCACTACGTTTACATTCCATCGTTGTCTACGGAGATACCTTGTGGATATTTTAAAAGGTTTTCCTCCTTGAATTCCCATTGCAACTCTCCTTCGAAATCACTGCATGTAACTGTGTTGCTGTCGGGGTTTGTATAAAACAGGTGTTTATCAAACGTTGTTACATATGGATATCACCAATTACAAAGTGGTCTGGATTTTATTGAACCTTTTGTACCGTCATTTAAATCAATCGTCCTAAACCCTCTATTCCCTGAACAATATATTAATGTTCCTTCGTTTGTTAGCACTACACCTGTATTTTCTGATCCAACATCAAACGTTGTCGTTACTTTTCTTTGATCTATGTCAATGCATTTGATGATATACGGTCCGATGTAACGACCAGCAGTAACAACAATTTTATTGTTACCTATGTACACCATATCACCATATCAAAACATTTACCTGGTTCTATTTCAAAGTCCTTTGTGCCATGTTTGTTTATTCCTATAACTTTTTGTTGATTGTTACAAGTAAACATCATCCTTCCATCAGGTATAATGGTACATCCTCTGATCTTTCTTGCATCGACGTTGACTTTCATTTCTAACATTAGTGTCAGGTTTTCAATGGACTTTGGTGACGTCCTGTTGATCCTTATGCCTACTTATCATAAGTTTGTTCGCCTCATTAACAACAGTTATTTCTCCAAATGATTCTATATTAATTGGAATATTCTGTATCATCGTTTCAATTTGTGGATGATTCAATTTTCCGTTTTTAATTATGGATTGAACAAAATGCTCTTGCTTTGCTAAATCGCTTCCCATTTCTTTTGCTGCAAGGAATGTTTGCATTTCGGAAGCATAATGCTTAATGTTCGATAAACAAGCTTTGAAATCTTCAATTTCTTTTTCCTTATTCTCCACTTCACTCAGTAGCTGACGAATTTTCTTATTCTCTGTCTCCTCTGTTGCATCAAGATCTCTCAGTACTGCCTGATGGAGTTTGTCTAGGTGATTATTAATTGATGATTTAGCTTTTTGAATCTCAATTTTAATGTTCTTCTTTTGTTCTTTCAAAGACGCTAGATTTTGTTCACGATCTTTTCGAATTCTTTGGATATGGGTTTTAACCTCGTTCAGAGTCTTCTCGATATCTTGGAATACATTTTATGACATCATCTATATCTTTTAAATCTTCACATTTATTGTGATCCTCAATTACGCATCGTTTACAGCATGGACAATCATGCGTCTTACAGATTATTTGATACTTTTGATCATGTTTCTTGCAGGACTGTGCTATTTGAATAACGTTACTTGGTAACTTCTGGTACTTCGGCTATCGTCACGGTTCCATGATTACGCGATCCTTTGGATAAATTGTGATGGTCCTTACAATTATCACAGAGACCCTCCTCACAATCTGAACACCATATGGCTGATTGTTTACTGATATTGCGTAGTTCACAAACTCCACAAACATTCCAGTTACTTGCCATTACTCTGAAAAAAAAACCTTTCTTAGTTTAATTGAATTTCAATATCAAATTTTATTTAAGAATTAAATGCTTCTTTTTGTAACTTTATTAGGGTGTAAAAGCGTTGACCGAAGTACATTTTGTATGAAGCGCGGAAATGTGCGCACGGTAAAAAAAAGAGGAATTCAATACTAATAATTACATATTTTAGCTAGGATCATGAAAACACGATTTTTTATCAAGTTTTTATTTAATTTATCTGTGCACTTTATTGTGAGACCTTTTGTCATTATGACTGATGAATTTTATTGTGTAATGCAATTGCTTAAAGAATAACGCGAGATTGCAGTGTAGCCAATCAGAATAACGTATTATAATGAAATATACGTCTAATGTAATTATATGATAATGTTTCGCAATCACCTGCAGTGCTGAATAGTTTGATATCTGTGAATGTTCGATAAAAATTGGCCAATGAAAAGAAGTAATAAAATATAAATTATGCCAAGATCACTTCAATCTTTAATCTCATCCTCTTTTTTCTTGAGTTTGTCATGCAAAAATATAGAATGTATACATATGCCCAATTTTTGTTTGTTAGAACCTAGTTTACTGCCAGGTTGTTATTGTAGTTAGTCTTTTCAATCGTTTTGATTTAAAAGTTTCATGCATTCACTTTTCTATTGAAAGGTCTTTTTGTTATCCTTTACTTCTCTTTTGGCTAAAAACCATTAAAAAAAAAGAAACAAAACAAATGATATTATATAGTGAGTACTTCAAGTATTTATGAAAAAGGTCTAAATTAATCACCAAAAACATCGATGTTACAAAAAAGACGGAAACAAAACATATGACAAAACAAATAAAGTGTAAAGTTAAATAGCATCAATTTTTTTTTATCATAATATGATATAAAAGTCATAAAATTAGTTTTTAACTAATAGTAAAGAATTTACAGTACTGTAAACCCTGTTGTAGAGAAAGGCGAATTAACTTATCAATTTAATTTAATTGGCCCACCTCTGAAAATATTTGAAGTCTTTTTTTAACGATGCATTATAAATACAAATGTATGTCAGACAGATTCACGATATTCATACTCGTAATAGTCCTATTCAACAATTGTCTACACATGCAGTTGAGAACGACTATGACATGTAAAAAGTCAGGCGTCGTTTTAAAAAAATAATAGTATTGACCACTATTAATTTTATGGCTTTCATTGACAATGAAACAACTTTCCGGCAGAGTTCAAATGACGTGGAATTTTTAATTAAGTATAAAAAAAATGATGGGCTGTAAGTCACGTTTCATCTTTTGTGACTTTGAGCTCCTATCTGTCCTGGTGGTATTAGGAAAATGAAAAGAACAAAACATGTTTATTGTAGTTGATATTTAATTTAACAATGTCTTATATCTTTTGACAAGTGCGGCACATGTCTGTACAATGTCTGTTAGTTTTGGCCTTTGGTGCCTCCATGATATAGTCTATAATGTGTATCTTTTTAAATCACCAATTTAAAATTCTTATGCTAAGTAATTCCTGCTTCTTGTAAAAAAAAAAACCCACCACAAACCATTTTTTGTGAATGGTGTAAAGACACTTCGACAAAGGGACAAGTAATGTTGTTTTTCGGGACTCAGACCAATATCGGCCAATCAGTTGGGGAGGATGACCACATAGTTAAATGAGGGATAACCGAAGTCGTTGAACTCAAAATATCTGCTTGGCACTGTCCAAAAAGACTTTGCAATGACAACAAGCTCTATAGTAACTCACTCATTCGATACCGCAAGTACATGTATGTACTGCTCAAATATTGTTACATTGGAAGAGAAGTCAATTAAATATATTTTTTTCCCTATTCATAATGAAAAAACATCAACTTTAACAAGGTTTCTTGCAGCAGAGTAGTCCCTCGTTGATAAAAAAAATAGTGATGTTATATTTTCCTTCGACCTTAGAAATCTATATGTTATTATTCCTTCCGACAACTAAGGTGAAGATCGGCTGAAAAACACCAACTCGGTCGTGTTTACAAATGTTATACGGACGGATTACATTTACCATTTTTATTAAATGTTATGTACCAATTCAGTAAAATGGCAGTTGCTATCTTATAGTTCTTGTTTGTGTATGTTGCATTGTCGTTTGTTTTTTGTTCACTTTTGTTTCTGTTGTGTCGTCGTTTTACTCAAATAGTTGATGTGTTTCCCTCGGTTTTAGTTTTACCCGGTTTTGTTTTTGTCTCAATCGATTTATGACTTTCGAACAGCGGTATACTACTGTTGCCTTTATTTACAGAAACAGATTAATCGTTATTGGCATGCGGCACAATCTTTGATGGGAAAATACATAATCATAAAATTGGAGATAAAGCTGATCAGGATGCAAAATGATTGCAGTATTTTTTTATAAATCAATTCAACGTGAAATGTCGTGTAAATACATACCATAAGAAAATTACACGTACATGACAGAGAAATATATTTAATTATTTTTTTGGTTGATAAGTCTTCTGTAGATATATAGTCAAGACAGTGTATAACCGCCAATCGAATATCTATACGTAATGATAATCATGATGGTTTTTGTCTTTGAGACAACCACTCCATTTTACCTGTAAACTGTAGATGTCATCAGTCGGTGTCCAGAGTTGTTGAAAGGGTCTTTTGAGTATTTAAATGTTTCTTTGTTGTAATATTGTACAGATGAATAAGACAATGGTGTATGAGTGCCATTGAGACAACTGTCCGTCCAAGTCACAATGTATGAAAAGTTAATAATTATAGGTCAAAGTACGGTCTCAACACGAAGACCGCATTATAATGGCCCCCAAATGACCTTCATAAAACAATTTAAACAGAAAAATCAACGGTTTAATCAATATAAAAAACAAGAAACGAGAAATATAAAAAAAGAAGATGTGGTATGATTGCAATTGAAACAACTTTCCACAAGAGACCAAATGAAACAGAAATTAAAAGTTATAGGCCACCGTACAGCATTCACAAATTAGCACAGCCCAAACCGCATAGTAAGCTACATAAGGGCCTATATTCTGTAATGAACTTTATTAATAATTCTTAAAATATAAATTTTATTAAAAATAGTTTCCTCCTTAAATATATACACGGTAAAACTAATGTCCTAAATGCCTAGTTTTGTGTACCCTTAACCCACACAAGGTCTACATTGACTATCGACTGTGTGTAGACAAAACATGATTTAAACTACATGTAAACATTGAGTTTTATCAATGGGAACGCAATGTGTTTAGTTTACGTGTGAGTTACACTAACACAACACCGAATTTAGGTCAATGTGAACACGGCCTAAAACAATTCAAATGAGAAAACTAACAGCCTAATTCATGTACCAAAAATGTACGAAAAACAATTATGTAGCACATAGTCAAACGGCAACCAATGAATAACAGGCTCCTGGCTTGGGACAGGCACATACATCAAATGTGGCGGTGTTAGACATGTAAACGGGATCCCAACTCACCCCCTAAACTGGGACAGTGATATAACATTTAAACATAAGAACGAACTGTAAAAATTAGTAGACAAAGGCTTAACTCATCAGATGGATACAAATACAAATACTACACAGAGTGGACGTAGCAGTGTATATCAGACACTTAGTACAGATCTGAGAGTACTCGCAGTTACTGACAGCTAGTTCAAAGCAACTAACAACTAATTAAAAAAATCTTGCATCTAAGACTGAATAATCAATCAATACACATTCAACATCCCATGGATTTAGTGTAAAGACTTCATAAACAGTCAGGGTTATGACCTTTTGCAATACAGGAGACAGGTATCGACAGATTGTAGATCCTTGAATTTGTTTATGTGTATAACAATAATATTTAGTTTGTTTTTAATTTATTGATAACAAAGTCAATATTAATACCAATATTCAATGATTTAATTACAATGTTGAATAACCTTGTAGAATATAAGTTTATTTAAAGGATTGATAAGTTTACCAGCATTGTTTTTAAATTTCCGGCACGGTAAACAACATTTCCGTAAAAATGAGGGTATGCCATCCCTTTAGAAATAAGTTTCTTTGGGTTAAATTTTAGCAGTATATTGAGAAAATTCTTGATTATTTCACTAAAATATAACATCAAGATAACGGATAATGTTGTTGAATTATAAATTAAATGCAATTTAGACGGGTCTTTCCTGAGTTTGGTCAGAAAATGTGATTCATAACAGCACAAAAACAAGTCTGCTATTAAAGGGGTGCAATTAATGCCCATTGGAATACATGTCACGGAATAGAATTTCCTTCATAATATAAGTTCCGAAAGGAAGAAATATTCTGGAATATTATTTCCACAGGAATGAATATTACAGTATATGTTCCTAACGAAAAAAATGGTACAGAATATTTGTTCCGACAGGAATAGGTATTATGATACTGTTTATAACAGAGTTTCCAGTGGAACTTTTGTTAGGCGGAACAAATATACGTTGACATATCTACAACATGTCGATAAACTTTGTTGTCGAAACGTACATAAATATTATCAAGGAGAAAATTATCAGCTTCAATCATCTCATCACAACTCCAGTAAGTATATCTAATACATTTTCAAGGCTTTAAATGAATTGCAGAAAATGTATTCGCATTTAGATTACCAAAACGACCATTTTATTAAATAGGAAAACTTTTGTTTCATAAGATTGTGTGGAAGTGTAGTGGAAAGAGTCGACAAGGCAAAAATTATTCTTTAGAAATTTAACTTCTATTGAGGAGTGCATTTATTATTTAATAAAGCGTAAAACATGATATACATTGTATTTTTGATTCAAATCAGAGTATTTGTTTTCATTTAAATTCTACAAGAATTGCTTTAACGTGTTCAGTATAATAACGTTAATATATATGGCATCAAACCAATGAGTAACACAAAAACGTAATTAAGCATTTATAAAATCATTAACATGGGCAAATAATCTCATCACAGATACCGAATTAATGTTTTTGTCTTCAAAAACATACAGCTTAGTAATCTATAATATATTCCGTGGAAAGGAAATTATTAGTATTTCGAATGATGCAAACATTTGTTAATAGACAACTTGTGATAAAAAATATCAATGATGAAAGATATTAAATTTAGAATGCAAATTGGAAATATGTCAAAGAGACAACAACCCGACCAAAGCGCAGATTACATCCGAAGGCCACAAATGGGTCTTCAAAGCAAAGAGAAAATCTCGCACCTGGAGGTTGTCCTCAGCTGGCCCCGAAATAAAAATGTGAACTAGTTCAGTGAAAATGAACCAGATACTAAACTCCAAAACATAGAAATGAACTAAATTAATAACAAAAAAAACCGTACAAGACCAACGAAGAACTGAGGCTCCTGACTTGGGACAGGCGAAAAAAATGCAGAAGAGTTAAACATGTTATGCGAGATCTCAACCCTCACCCTATACCTCTAGTCAATGTAGAATAATTCAACACAAACCAATACGCACAGTAAAAACCAGTTGAAAAGAAGTCAAAGTCCGAGGTTAGAAAAGGAAACTAAAGAAATTAAGCAAAATTTACATAAGAAAATTCCTGTTTCGGGGCCTTTTATAGCTGAGCGTTGCTCATTGTTTAAGGCCTTACGGTGACCTATAGTTATTAAGCCCTCGTGAAATATGAATATTCTTAGTTAGGCGAACAAATCTTCATATCTCCCTCAGGCATATGGGAAATTAATGTATAGTGTTATAAGTTTTTATCCTCTTTACACAGTAGTAAAGACCGTGCATGCTTGATTTAGAAAGTCGTAAAAGTGAATCTTGTAAAGGATATAACAAAATAATGAATGAAATCAACCTAATTTTATACCACTATATGTTACTTTAAAATATTAATTACATAAGATAGACCTTACCACATTATCAGCCCAATTCTCTTCTCATTTATCAATCTGTATCAATATAGTACAGATATCATAAACGTGAAATGTAAACACCTCTCCTATCAGTTTACGAATTGATAAATATAAATCTAATCTTACACATCATAGTTTTGAACTGTTTCCTTGATTTAGCAACTCTTACAAGATCGAGCGTGATTGTTTATGATACTTTTCAGCGTACAGCCCCACCCTTTCATTCTTCGACTTTACTATGCTATACACATATTTGGCATCAATTGATAATTAAACTACTGCCAAACTTAAACTAATGATAAATCGGTCCCCGCAACATGAACATTTCCATCTTTGTCTATTGATATACCTTGTGGGCTTTTTAAAACGTCCCTTTCTCTGAATTCCTATTGTGTATTACCATGGAAATCACGACACGTCACCGTAGTAAGGTTATATTTTGTATATATAATGTTGTTATTAAAAACTGTAACAAATGAATAGCTTCTATGTCCAAGTAGCCTCGATCTAATGGTGCCTATTGATTCATTGTTTAATTTGATTGTCATTCATCCTGAAGCCCTTTCACCGTATGTCAATGTTCCTTCATTTGTAAGCGCCAACCCTTCATTGTTTGTTCAAACACTAAGCTTTTTAGTTATTTGTCAAGTTGTCTCAATATCAATAAACTTGATAGAATAAGAAATTAATTTCCCGCTTTAATTATTGACTGTACAAAATGTACCTTCTTTCATGGTCTGTAAAACAAAGAATCAACAGCTCTTATTTAACCCTTTGAGCACCCATTGTTTAAAGAATAATAAAAGTGCTGCAGACGATCCCAGTAGATGATTGGTTAAGTTGAAAGGTCTTATCAATTCTGTATCACGTTTAATGATGAATAACATGTTAGAGTAAATGACATTTTACAAACAATAGAATGTGAAAGATGTCACATGTAGAGCAAGGTCAGCTCATCCTCCCCAAACTCCGTCTCAGAGGTCATAGTCGTTTCATACATGATCCGCAATACTGCACTTGATATTGAGTGTAGTGTTACGAAGTATTGAACGCAACGAATATGATCTCTGTACCTGAGATTGCATCGTTCCATGAGCACTTCAAATAACTTAAGATTTGCTGGGGTTAATATTGCTGTTGTTTTTGTTTTCTAATAGGTGTTTTGTAGACTATTGTTCAAAGTTACGAATATCCCTTTACAACTTTAACCCCGCCACATTTATGTATGTGCCTGTAATTCAGTGGTTGTCGTTTGTTTATGTGTTACATATTTGTTTTTTTTCTTTTATTTTTTTACATAAATAAGGCCGTTAGTTTTCTCGTTTGAATTGTTTTACATTGTCTTATCGGGACCTTTTATAGCTGACTATGCGGTATGGGCTTTGCTCATTGTTGAAGGCCGTGCGGTGACCTATAGTTGTTATTGTCTGTGTCATTTTGGTTTTTTGTGGATAGCTGTCTCATTGGCAATCATACCACATCTTCTTTTTTATAATTTCCCCACTTTTCTATGATACTAAAATTCCTATTTCCTTCTTTGCACTAAAATCATAGATAAGCAGAACATAACTGTACACAATGATTAACACCGATAGCAAATGAAAACTATCATTACAATAATATATTGATACTAAACCATTAATGAGTTGTTTTTATATTTATTTTCACATGTATTTTTTTCAAACGGTATTTTTCTGATTTCCTTTGTGTTCCTACTTGTACATGTTGTATCTAATATACAGCCATAGATGCATAAAGCCATTGGATTCCAACAAATACAATTGCGTCAAATTGATACACGCTTTTGTTGAACAAAACTATACGACAAGACATATGCTGATAGTGTATGTACACATTTGATCAAAAAACAAATTTACGTCTTTTACTACTTTACACTAAATAAAAAAGCGTGGTCCTGATCGTTTGCAACTAGAAGTGAGTTTGTTGATTGATCATAATGCAATGCCTGTGGATGGGTAAGACCTTCAATTGAAGATAGAATTTGTCTATGACGTTTACCGTGATGTGATATAACCACAACATTGTTTGATTTGGCTCCAACAACATACACATTTCTATCGTTGTCTACGGATATACCTTGGGGGCCTTTTAAAACGCTTTCCTCTTTGAATTGCCATTGTGTCGTACCTTGAAAATCAATGCATGTAACTGTGTTGTTATCAGGGTTTGTATATATAATATGCTTATCAAAACTTGTAACATATGAAAATTCCCAAATGCTAAGTGTTCCGGATCTAATGGAACCTATTGTTTCATTATTTAAATCAATTGTCTTCAATCCATTCTCTGATGCACAATATATTAATGTTTCGTCGTTTGTGAACACTGCGCCTTCATTGTTTTCTCTAACATTAAACTTTCTAACAACTTTTCTTTTCTCAATGTCAAGAAGGGTAATATACTGAGACCGCATGCGGCTACCAGACGTCACAAAAACTATATTGTTATCTATGTAGTCGATATCACAGTAACTACCTACTTTCATCTCAAAGTCCTTTGTTCCATCGTTGTTAATTGCTATGACCTTTTGTTGTTTGTAACAAGTAAACATCATTCTTCCATCAGGCAGCATGGTACATCCTGTGACGTCAGTTGCATCAATGTTGACGGTCTGTCGTAACGTCAGTGTCAGATTATCAATGGACTTTGGTAATGGAACGGCAATGAACTGTTGAGCCTGTTGATCCTTTTGTCTACTAATAATAAGTTTGTTCGGCTCATTATCAACGATAATTTCTCCAAAGGATTTAACATCTATAGTAATATTCTGTAAAAGCGTTTCAATTTTCAAAGATATTTGTGAATGATTTAATTTTTCGCTCTTAATTATTGACTGAACAAAATTTTCTTTCTTTGCTAAATCACTCTCCATGTCTCTTGTTGCCAGGAACGTTTGTAATTCAGAAGCATACTGCTTAATATTTTCTAAGGCAGCTTGAAATTCTGTAATCTCTTTTTCCTGCGTCTCAACTTCGCTCAGTAGCTGACGAATCTTCTTACTCTCTGTCTCCTCTGATGTATGAAGATCTCTCAGCAGTGTCTGATGCAGTTTGTCTAGGTGATTATTGATTGAGGTTTTAACTTTTTGAATCTCCATTCCAATGCTCTCCTTTTGTTCTTTCAAAGACGCTAAATTTTCTTCACGGTCTTTTCGAATTTGTTGCATATGGTCTTTAACTTCGTTTAGAGTCTTTTCGATATCTTGGAATGCATTTGAAGACTTAATACCGCCTATGACATCATCTATATCTTTTAAATCTTCACATTTATTATGGTCCTCAACGACACACTTTATACAGCACGGACAATCATGCTTCTTACAGAATATTTGATATTTTTGATCATGTTTCTTACAGGACTGTGCGATTTGAATGACGTTGCTTGGTAATTTCTGGTACTCAGCTATCGTCACGGTATCATGATTACGTGATCCTTTTGATAAACCATGGTGTTCCTTACAATCATCACAGAGACCCTCATCACAATCTGAACACCAGATGACTGACTGTTTACTGATATTGCGTAGTTCGCAAACTCCACAAACATTCCAGTTGCTTGCCATAACTCTGAAATGATACATTTGTTAGTTCAAATCAAAAGAGAATTTTAAATTATATATTGTTATATTTTAATATCACGCAAAAGACCAATCTGGATATATACAGATCTCATTTGCAAGCTTTGTAAGGGACACTTGGACATAATCTGTATGTTAATCAGATTTCAAATAGATGGGATTACTGCTGTCTAATAAAAACTGTAAATGTTCGGTAGGAAAAAAATAAAATAACAAAAAAACTTTTCGGAAATTCAGCTTTTGATTTTGTCATTTGATATAGAACTTTCTGCCTTGAATATTTTTGTCATTTGATATAGAACTTTCTGCCTTGAATATTTTTGTTATTTTACTTTTTGTTATCAGCTTATCATTTACTTCTCTTTTGGTAAAAAATGACAAACAAACAAAACACAATGATACGGTTGAGCGAGTACTTAATGGCGTATATATCATTGTACATGTACACACGAGACCACATTTTTCATCAAATATAAGTCGTCTACAAGCATAAAACATTAACAGGTTGAAATGAAACAGCCAACACTGACGTGACAAACAGGTTAAAAAAAAACTCATAAATATATAGGATGATACTTTATCACGTCAAACGCATATTTCGATTGGTAACGTTTTTCACTACCAACTAGGTAACTGTAGCGAATACACCAAACACAAAGTCGGTGATCCTTTGTCTATAATATCAATATAACGAACATGTTGGTTTTTAAGAAAAATATAAAAGAGATACGTGTATTTTTTTCCGATTTTCAGTTAATAAAGAGTCAAAACAAAAAGTTGTATTCAAATTTTTACCAAAATATGTGACAAAGGCGGATCTAGAAGGCCGTACCCCCACTTTTTTTTTGGAAGAATGTGGTTGATAATATAGGGAATCACCGAAGTATGATTGGCGCGGGCCCCCTTAGGTCAGTCAGCGTGCTCCCTCCCCTTACAAAAAGTTCTTAATCCGCCACTGTGTGATATGGCCTATTGTCTAATATGCGTCTTTAGCAATAAAGATGTATTACAAGTCTTGTATTACAATATGAAGTGGAATACAATAGTCCATTTTTTGTGCATTTTTTGTGTTTGATTAAAAGTTTGTGCTTAATAGAAACATATATATGAATTAAAACAAAATCTTGCATCTTTTTTGAGAAATCAATCCAGGGAAGTGGCAGAACATCATGTTACTGGAAGTGGTGCGGCTTAGTAAAAACAGTAAACAGAAAGTAGAAAAAATAGTTTTGACTTCAGGGTTACATAAATTTTTATTCTTCGTGGCATGACCCATTTTTCCCGATTAAATCACAATTTCTAAATACTACATACATGATATGAACATGATTTTTTTTTCTATATAACATTTTTTATTTTTTTATTTTCAAAGATCAGCTGTTTTGCATGTAAGCCTATGTAGCAGTCAATTACAATCAACAATGGTCTGAAGCGTGGTTCAATTTGGGTTATCTCCCGTTTGCCAGAATAAATCTGTTTTGAATAGAAATGCATCAAGTGAAGTGTATATATCATCACTGATGTTGCTTGTGTCTTTTGATCATATATGAAAATTTTGCGTCACATCAGGTATAAAAATTCAAATACAGTAAATATGATGTTACCAATTATACATGTTATAGCCAAACTACAGTTTAAATCTATACTCTCTGTTTAGAAGTGTTCATGACCTATATTTTAACAATAAAAATCAAATTTCATTTTTAAAGAGTTTTCTGGTACGTATAGAAACATTGGTATAACTTATAGAACTCGTGTCTGATCAACTACACACAACTGAAAAATTAAAACGTATGTCTGATTTATGAAGAGGTCTTTTCGTAACATTACAAGACGTACTTACAACCAGAAAGATTATAATCAGCATATGATCACACAACACATTTACCTTCAACAGTTGTGTCCCTTTGCATATAATATTTCCTTGATATGTTAGTGGGGTAGGGAAGGATCTTCATTTTATAATTTAGACTATTGTCCTATTACATTTGTTCAAGATTCTTCACCTGCATTCTTCATATTTTAGCACCTCAGTATTCTCTTTTTATTATTATAACTATTATTAAAGTGCGTCAGAAAAGTCTGACATTAAATATACATTAAACTTATATACCCGTAAAATCGTTTGAAGCCTTTTTCTGTAACGAAAAGGGAAACTTTATGCTAGATACAATTACTGGAAATGTGAGGATGTTATTGAAGCTTTAAATTTTCGGCTTGACAACAAATGTGTAAGTTTTGGCGATAAAGTGTATCGACAGCTGGTAGAAGGTATTCCTATGTGCCCTAACTGTGCCCCTTTAATATCAGATTTATTCCTTTATTGCTTTTAATCTAAGTTTATGACCAAACTCAGATTGAAAAGATACGTAATTGTTATTTTTTGGTTGATACCTCAACAATACCTACCATTATCTTGATGATATGTTTTCGTTAAAAAAAATCAGGAGTTCTCTAAATATACTACCGAAATTTACCAAAATGCAAGTTCCGAACTTACTTTAAAGAAATCTTACATAAACAGCAGGAGTTGTGCCTCCTAGATTTAGAAATTTCTATTTCCAAAGGGAAACTGCATGCTTAAATTTACGACAAGAGACGAGTTTTCATTCCCTATTGTTAATTTTCCTTTTTTAGACGGCGATATTCCTGTGTATGGCTCCATATTACGGTGTTAGTATATCTCAATTCGTTCGGTTTGCCGATGTGAGTAGTGATGTCATCATGGTAAATTATTAAGTCTGGGATTTCGTTACCATGTAAACTCACCGAACCTTTAAACAAACTGATTAATAAAGATATTCTTACAAATGTTGTAATTATATCTTTGAATATAGTATACATTGGCATAAATATCAATTTTGTCGTCAGCAGCAGTCATGTCCTCTTTGAGTTTCCATGATGATGACATACTAAATCCCTGAGATGAGATGTGTATGGTCGTTTCTGTTTTCATCATGTAGTTTGGTTCAATATGTTGAAACTAGGTCAACAATTATATGTGTTTTAGAGGCCAAATCTATAACTCAGATATTTTCTGATGTCATGATGGAATTTGTAGGGCTTCCGATCAGGCGATTTTTATTCTTTTACATTAATTAAGAACTATTGAATCCTCTTATAGTTGATGTGTTTCCCTCGGTTTTGGTTTGTATCCCGAATTAGTTTTCTCTCAGTCGATTTATGACTTTTGAACACCGGAATACTCTTGCCTTTATGATATTGGAATATCGAATCAGAAATTAAAAAACGTGTTTGTTGATATTTCTATTTTTTTGTATATTCCAGTCATGTCTTCATTTTAAAAACTACAACCATGATAATGTATTTGTAAATACCTCAGTGTGTTCCGACAAAATTTGATAAATCTAACTACTTCTATGACTAATGTAGTATACAGCTAGATTCAATAGGCATTTTTTTTCAAAAGAAATTGTATAACTAAAAGTATTTTTCTAGACCTTGCATTCGAGGTCAAGGGCTTTACATCATTTAAGTTTTATTAGTCGAAGACAAACTGTCTACGATATTGCAGAAAAACAAAACGAAAGGCAACGAAAATATCCTACTCCAATAGTGGCACTCGTCATACTTCTCGTGGTAAGTATGAACTCGGTGATGTCTCAATCGGTGAAAAGCGGGAGTGATTGTGGTAGCAACAATAGAAACATAGCCGTTGTCACCTGTGGTATATTTATTTGATAACGGTCAACTCACTCGTGATGACTCCATTATATTTTTTTTTCGAATGTACCCCTTGAAACTGTTTGTTAGTAAAGCCTCCTTGTAAGCAGTAACCCACTGGTTTTATTGTAGCTACATAGAAATGGAATGTCCACAATTAGGAAGCCGAAGTCATCACTGTTATCATAAGATATTGTTTTCAACCGACACTCATTGTCATTTTCTTGGAGTTAGGCAAAATATGAGGCACACTTATCTGTATGTGTGGTTTCTTTTTGTCAGGTTTGATGGAATAGATGCAGTCAACATAGTCACCAAACTTGGAATTATTTAGTGAGAGAACCTTAAAAATACTAAAGTTAAAGGAAATAATGCTAGCTCATTTTATTTCTTCCTGAAAAGCACCTGTATGAAGTCTGCCTTTAATTTGTATGACTAAAGGAACAAATCGGCAAAAAATAAGTTGGTTAAATAGGAATGCCAATTTCAGGATATTCCTCTTTTCCATGCGTTCCGGTGACTCAGAAGTCACTACAGTGAAGGTGTCAAAACAGGAAACTTGGCAAAAAAAATTGAAAGTATGTACCTGGTAACACTATAGTAAAACACGGAAGACGACAAAAAGACCAATCATTCTGCAAACACTACACTGAAATCTAAAGACTGAGCAACAAGAACCCCTTAAAAACTTGTGGTAATCTCAGGTCCTTCGAAAGGTATAAACAGATTCTACTTCAGTTTAGTGGCGCCCTTCATATTATTCATTATGTAAAATTCGGTGAAAAGTTCCAATGGGTGATATTGCCATCAACAAATAGAGGATGGATTAGGTTGTCGAAGGAACATATCCGTTGTCATCTGTGACATAAATATTTCAAAATGGTCAATCAACTCGAAATAGTTTCCTTAGAACTTTCGAAGGATTGGATTCAAATTAACCTCTTGGAACCCTTGGGTCAATAGAAAATGCAAACTTTGGAATATCGTTTATCCGGAAAGATATATACTCAACATGAAGGCGGAAATAGAAAGTTCACTATTTGGAAAATGTATTCACATTTTTTTTTGCGTTAAGTTTTTATCTAATCTCACACTCTTTGACAATTTCTAGATGTAAGTCAGGAATGCAAAATATAAAAATAAATACAACAAAAACATTTTTTTTATAAATTATTAAATATTTTTACGCCAATAAGCTAATTTATATGACTCAATGAAAATAAAATGTCATTTAATACTGATTAACGTTTTGTCTCTCGCATTTCTATGCCTGATTTTCCTTTACCAACACAATTGAATCTTCAAACATTAAAAAAATATCTTTTTAAAAGACAAAATCCCTGCTTATTTAATAAACAAACTCAATAACCTAATTGTTGTTCTGGGGGATGAGTTATTTTATAAGAACTTGGCAAAATGTATGGAATTTCTTCTCCTTGCATTTTAAGTCCATTACTTATTCATTGTTATTCCAAAGTGTCCGTTTTTGATATAATTTTTATTTTCTTCTGTTTCTTCTCCGTTACCGTTCCGATATGATCGTTTTTGTAGGCATAGAATCATTATAGATTTTAGCGATATTTTGGTTGTTCCAAAGGCAATGGTGGTCTGTTTAATGTTTTTGACATAGGTGAGTCTACATTTTCATATGTCTTTTCTGGGTATACGCTTAAGATGAAAATGAATTCTGCAAATGAATTTTTCAATGTTATTACTATAGGGACAAAATTCTATGTTTGATTAATTTTATGAATTTAAACACAAGATAAGATACTATGTCTGAGGACACCACATCCCGTGCACACTCGGCACATTTTTTGTTTTATAGTTTATATTGATATACATTTAATAATTTAAAAAAAAAGAAGGATAAAAGATACCAGAGGGACTTTCAAACTCATTTGTCGAAAATAAACAGACAACAACATGACTTAGAACAATTGACAAACAATTGTTCACAAAACACAACATAAAAAGAAAACGGCAAAGCATCACGAACCCTATCAAAACCTTTTGTTTCTTTTTTTTTTTTGTTATCGATTATGAGTCCCCTTTTTCCATTTATTTACAGTGTTAAGTAAGAACCTAATTTTATGTCTGGATCAACACTGATAATGAATGGAAACTATAAATGCAGTTATGACAATGGTACCAATTCCTATACGAGTTGGTTTATATGTTATGTACATGTATTTCCACATGAATAATTTCAAACAGGTTTTTTTTTCTTTTCCTTGTGTGTCCATTAGTGTTACTGACAGACATATATGTGTAAAATCAGGCATTTAAACATCTAGATCTATAATGCAGGTAAAATGATATTCAAAACAAATACATATAAGAGTTATTGTGAAAACTGTGATGATAATGGCCATAACGTTACATATTTTATTCATATCTTATTTCTTCTTTCACTGTTTTACATCAAACAGAGATGCGCGATTATGTTTGTTTGCTACTAGTAAAGAGTGTGTTGACTGATCGTAATGCAATGCCTGAGGTCTGGCGAGACCTTCAGAACACGATAAAATTTGTCTATGGCGTTTACCGTCATGTGATACAACCACAACATTGTTGGAATCGGCTCCCACAACATAAACATTTCCATTGTTGTCTACGGAGATACCTTGAGGGCATTTTAAAACGTTTTCCTTTTTGAATTCCCATTGTGTCGTACCTTGAAAATCACTGCATGTAACTGTGTTGTTATCAGGGTTTGTATATATAATATTTTTATCAAAACTTGTAACATATGAATATCCCGATATGCTAAGGGGTCCTGATCTTATGGAACCTATTATTTCATTATCGAAATTGATCGTCTTCAACCCAGCATCCCCTGCACAATATATCAATGTTCTATCATTCGTTATCACAGCGCCTTCCTTTCTATATCGAACGCCGCCACGTTTTCGAGTTACTTTTCTTGTCTCAATATCAATTAAGTTGATAAAATCTGAATCAAAACCAGAAGTAACAATAATCATGTTGTTTCCAGCAAATAAGATATCAAAGCAACTATCTAGTTTCATCTCAAAGTCCTTTGAGCCGTCGTTGTTTATTGCTATGACCTTATGTTGATAGTAAGAAGTAAACATCATCCTTCCATCAGGTATTATTGTACATCCTCTAACGTTGGTGGCATGCGTGATGACAGTCTGTCGTAAGGTTAGTGTCAGGTTATCAATGGACTTCACTGGAACGGCAATCATCTGTTGGGCCTGTTGATCTTTTTGTCTACTTAAAATAAGCTTGGTCGGCTCATAATCAACGATTATTTCCCCAAAGGATTTGATATCAATCGAAAAATTCTGTAAAATCGTTTCGATTTTTAAAGATATTTGTGGATGATTCAATTTTTCGCTTTTAATTACCGACTGAACGAAATGCTCTTGCTCTGATAAATCGCATTCCATTTGCTTTGCTGCCAGGAATGTTTGCAAATTGGAAGCATACTGCTTAATATTAGCTAACCCAGCTTGGAATTCTTCAATCTCTTTTTCCTTTTTCTCCACTTCACTCAGTAACTGACGAATCTTCTTACTCTCTGTCTCCTCTGATGCGTCAAGATCTTTCAGTACTGCCTGATGCAGTTTGTCTAGGTGATTATTAATCGTGGTTTTAGTTTTTTTGATCTCCATTCCAATGTGCTTCTTTTGCTCTTTCAAAGACGCAAAATTTTCTTTACGGTCTTTTCGTATTATTTGGATATGCTCTTTCACTTCGTTCAGAGTCTTCTCAATATCTTGGAATGCATTTGAAGACTTTATACCGCTGATGACATCATCTATATCTTTTAAATCTTCACATTTATTATGATCCTCTACTACGCATCGTTTACAGCATGGACAATCATGCTTCTCACAAAAAAAGTGATACTTTTGATCATGTTTTCTGCAGGACTGAGCGATTTGAATAACGTTACTTGGTAATTTCTGGTACTCAGCAATCGTCACGGTTTCATGATTACGTGTTTCTTTGGATAAACTATGATGGTCCCTACAATCATCACAGAGACCCTCCTCACAATCTGAACACCAGATGACTGACTGTTTATTGTTATTGCGTAGTTCACAAACTCCACAAACATTCCAGTTACTTGCCATTACTCTGAAATGATACATTTCTTAGTTCAAATCAAAAGTCAATTTGAAGTTGTATTATAAGTTAATATATGGTTCGCTACTGACCCACTACGAATCCATAGTGGTTAAATAAAATCCAAAGGGGTAAGGTCGAAGGTCATTTTAACGGAATGGAATGAGACTATCAAACAAGTGAGAGGTTCAGCTAGCTATAACAACCGTTTTCTTCTTATTTAAATGTCTGTACCAGGTCAAGAATAGGACAGTTGTTCTCGGTTCGTTTGATGTGTTTGAGCATTTGATTTTACCATTTAATGAGGGATTTTCCGCCGTTTTAAATTCTCTTTGTGTTCGATACTTTTATCATTGTACATTTTGTTACCATCATATCATATACATCTCTGTTATTAAAAACAACCAACAAAAATAAAACAAATGATACGATTCAGTGAGTACAACTCGTGTTTATGGCAAAATATAAATTGTCTAGAAGCATAAAACAAGTAGATTTAATTGATTTTTGGTGTTTTAACGCCACTTTTAAGTGTCACGGTACTTGTCTATCCCAAATTCTTGTATTTGGTTTTGATGTTATATGCACTGGGGTAAAGCTGATGACCGTAACTGCATTCACGGTCATCCCAAGATGTCGGATGAAAAATTAGGTCATTTTCTGTATTGTCTGTTAAAGTGTTTCTATATCATTTTCTTTACAAATCATACAATGAAACGATGTAAATTTATAAAAGAATCACTCGAAAATCACTAATTACTTCCGAGAAATGTGCATGAAACGGGAAATTCGATTTGAAAAAATCGTTAAGATGACCGTAAATCATAATCAAAATATTTTCAAGATGACCGTAACATAAAACAAGGATGACCGTGATTGGTAAAAAGATGACCGTAACTTGTAAAGGATGACCGTAATTTGTAAAGACTGACTGTAATTTATATAGGACGACCGTAACTTTTATAGGATGACCATCAATTCTAAAAAATATCCGTATTGTATTCAAAGCTTTGTTGAGTTTGTCGATCTCAATAGGGGCTCGGTTAGCGGATATAAATATGTTTCATAAATTTCTTTTTTTAAACTATAATATAATTGGCCATATTTAGGATTTATAACAATGATAGTAAATTGCATATTTCTCGTAAACAATGAAATATTTATTGATATCGACGTTAAAATTTTAACACAAATTGACAGCGATACGACGAAAATTTGAAGAAACATGAATGTGTCCCTAGTACACGGATGCCTCATCTACACTATCATTTTCTATGTTTAGTGGACTATGAAAATGGGATAAAACTGTAATTTGGCATTAGAACTAAAAAGATCATACCATAGGGAAAATGTGTACTAAGTTTCAATTTTATTTAACTTGAAGCTGCACAAACGGACAAACAAACAGACGAACGGACAAACGTACGCACAGACCAGAAAAACATAATGTCAATAAATGGACCATTAAAAACATTAATAATACATACGAATATTTGGTAATCGATCCCATGTGTATGGTTCCAGAGGAAGCAGATTAAAATCTTAACTTGTCTTGTTATATGCAGGCGGAAACACTTTTGAAATAGAACAAAAGAATCTAAGCTCTGTGTTTATCGAGAAAGCGATAAATGTTAACTGTAATGTTTGATATAGTAACAAAATTTTAAAAAGTTAATAGAAACAAATAAAACGACAATTTTCTTATTTTAAAAACACCATTTCCATAAGTTTTCAATGTATCTATTACATAGTAATGCAAAACAATAAGATATCAAGTCGACGACATGGTTCTTATCGGGGCCTTTTATAGCTGACTATGCGGTATGGGCTTTGCTCATTGTTGAAGGCCTTATGGTTACCGATAGTTGTTAATGTTTATGTCATTTTGGTCTTTTCTAGATAGTTGTCTCATTGGCAATAATACCACATCTTCTTTTTTATATATAGTATCTATAAGTTGGATGTAGAAAATGCATAACCTCCGATTTTTTTTTATCACGGACGGGGAACATATCAATCTTTTAGTTCAGAAATTTTCGTGTCTGTCCTTCCATTATGTGAATCAAGAAAAAATTCCCCAAAACAGGTAACGATTGTATCGAAAAGAGAAAAATCGAGTGCACCTTTTTATGTTAGGGCATGTTTGGGGTGTATATTTTGTCTTTAAAACGTACAAACAAGAATATTTTATATAGCATCTCGCTTCAGATTCTATCATTATTATATATCAAAGCTACAGGTTGACTTTATAACGTAAAAAAATGACAGTACGAAAAGATGAAATATATGGGTCAAGTGAGATACCTATCTAATGAATCACAAAAACAGAGTAGCTCGAATAGCTATTTTTTCTAAAAGTACTTGACGACAGTCTTTTAATTTGGATGATGAAAATGGAAATCTTCGAAAAAATATGTGTTGATAACTAGGGTTTATAATCTTCAACCATTGAAAATGTTTAGTCTGCCCTTCCACGAAATATTTAATTAGAATTTTTTTAAATGCTTAAGAATTTTCAAAAATTCCATCTGACATCCGAACAGACAATATTTTTAAGTTGAATCAATGCAGACAAGATCATTAACTAATGCTCATTAGTTAGTAGATACATTTGTCTTTTAAAATATTACTGACATATAACGGTCGATCGTAATGGATAAATTTATCAGTTTTCAAGAGCAAAATTGGCAGAGCGTCATCCCTACAATGGCTTCCATTTCTACGATTGTGAGCATGAACTGGCGTAATGGGGAGATGATTTTGAAGAAGTAGAATCCTGACTGTATGAATAACATTTCTGTATATACAAATTGACAACGTTCCGCCTTGTGATACGCTTTTCGTACAATACTATTTTAAGGATCTACTTTGCTGGAGCTCACCTTCACTAGTTTATTCGAATGATATTTTCAAAATATTTCTGTTATTTTATTTGCACGACAAAATGAAAGACGATATAATATCAATGGGTGTACATGCAATTTTTTGGCATTTTTAAAAATGTGTATTTATTATATGTCATTAAAAGGAATCCCAGAAACAAAAACAAAATCTTTTGTCGAGCAGTTGAAGGCTGTGCACCGCATTTTTTCCATTATGCTTCAGGGCCGTAACTACCTATGAGTGAAAGTGAACCGTTTCAGTTACTTTTTTTTTTTTGTGTGGCCGTCCGTCTGTTATTCAGTATTGAGGGGGTCACTCAGTATTCGTACGAGAACACATATGAAACTTTGCTTTCGATAATTTTAAATAAAAACTTAACTATTCACATTTCTTTGGGGGCTCAATTAAGCAGAGGAAGTTCCCTTTGTATTGTGAATCTTTTAAGATATCGGAAATTCGTTACCGGCTGAATCAGCTGTTGGATCGTTTTTTTTAATTAACATAATTTATGGTCAATTCCTTAGTAGGTAAACACTCCCATTCGTTGTAGCAGGGACATTCTATACTAAGTATATACTAGACTAGTATAGAAAGTCCCTTGCTGTAGTTATATACATGTCTGTTCAGCTTTCAACAATATTGAAATTCAAGATCCTCGATAAAAAAAATTATCTTGCGTTCTATTATCTTGCTTTATATGTTTTTTGAACTTACCAGTTTCTAAAAAAAATATCTTTAAATACAGATAATATTTGTTTACATGAAAATTGCTCCAAGGATCCAGCAAAACTGATCTTTCTTAAAGTAAGGAAATCGACGGAAAACGGGTAATTTTTAGCCATATCATTTGAGAAAAAAATCCGAGGTCACAATGTGTTTAATGTTAACAATTATAGGTCAAAGTACGGCCTTCACGACGGAACCTTGACTCACCCCGAACAGCAATCTCAGCTTGTTTTTGCATAAGTTTGAGTTGCTTCCAGGTTCAAGCAATACTGATGTTTCTTAAAGTAAGGAATTCGAAGGGAAGCGGGTCATTTTTAGCCAATGACTGAGGGGGGAAAAATAGGCTGCAATATCAATCAGCGGCCCCAAAACCCCCGCCTCCCCTGAATTCGAACCCTAGTTACGGCCCTGTGCTTGTAAGGTGTCATTTTATCGCGCTTTTGTAGCATGTTTTCCCTTCCTGTTCATTTGCATGTCTTTTGGCAAATTCATTTAAAAAATTAAAACCTCTACTGTAAAAAAGATACAAATGATAATCTTTGCATTTGAAGCACGTCTTATTTTCTTCTACCTATAGGATAAAACTCTCATATTATAAGTGTATACCAACACGATTAATTATTTGATACAAAAAGATAGTTATATAAATACGGATATTTCTTAGAATTGAGGGTCATCCTTTAAAAGTTACGGTCATCATTTACAAATTACGGTCATCTTAAAAGCAGTTACGGTCACCCTTGTTATGAATCACTGATTCTGTTACGGTCATCTCGATTGTGATTTACGGTCATCTTGGCGATTTTTTCAAATCGAATTTCCCGTTTCATGCACATTTTTCAGAAGTAATTAGTGATTTCCGAGTGATTCTTTTATAAATTTACATCGTTTCAATGTATGATTTGTAAAGAAAATAATATAGAAAAACTTTAACAGACAACACAGAAACTGACCTAATTTTTCATCCGACATCTTGGGATGACCGTGAATGCAGTTACGGTCATCAGCTTTACCCCAGTGATATGTGTTTTTCTCGTGGGGTTTTGTCTGATGCTTGGTCCGTTTCTGTGTGTGTTACATTTTAGTGTTGTGTCGTTGTTCTCCTCTTATATTTAATGCGTTTCCCTCGGTTTTAGTTTGTTACCCCGATTTTGTTTTTTGTCCATGGATTTATGAGTTTTGAACAGCGGTATACTACTGTTGCCTTTATTAAGCACCGCATGTTGGCTATGTCGTGGCGGCAAGTTTATATATAAGTGGAGGAAGCCGGAGTGCCCGGAGAAAAACACCGACATTCGATAGGAAAACTGACGTCCCTAGTCAATTACGATTAGAGTCGCGAGTGCACCCGCACGAGCGGGGTTCGAACTCACAACCTCAGTGTTGACTGGCTAGTGATTACAGTAGTAACTACTTACAAATGTAGACCACTCGGCAACCGATGTCTAAGTAGAACAACCAACACTGATGTGACAAACAAATTGATAAACTCAATAACACATGCTTATACTAAAGTACACCAGAACAGATCTGACCTGGTAAAGAACATTTTAAGAAAAAAATGATGGGTTGAACCTGGTTTTGTGGCATGCCAAACCTCCCGCTTTAATGGCAATGCTAAATATAACATTAAAATGACAACATTACATGACAAGATTACAATACAAATAAATGAGAGAAAATATAGGACAGAAAAACACACGAACAATAGCTAACAAAAAGTATTATGTTTAATACGCCAGACGTGCGTTTCGTACACACAAGACTAACCAATGACGCTCAAATGAAAAAAGTTCAAAGCCAAAACAAATACAAAGTTGAAGAGCACTGAAGACCAAAGAGGTTCCAAAAAGTTATAATTTATTGAACCAAAGTTGTATACAAACTTTTACCAAAATCTGTGCTCATTGACTGATTCTCGATCTTTAATGGGGTTTTTTCACTATCCTTCAACATGCATGTATTTTATTTGTAATACACTGATTGTCTGAAGGGCGTCATTTGGCTATACAGATTTATTACTCTTAGGCAGTCAGTGGGCCCCCACTTATGAAAATTACTAGATCCGCCAGTGAATGTGATGTTACGAATTATACATGTTATATCCAAACTTCGGTTTAAATCTATCCTCTCTGTTTAGTAGTGTTCATGACCTATATTTTAACAATAACAATCAATTTAATGTTTAAAAAGTTTTTTGGTACGTATAGTAACATGGGTTTGACATATAGAACTTTTTTCAAATAATTTACACACAACTGAAAAATAAAAACATTTGAATTGAAGTGTATTCATAACATTACAAGACATACTTACAACCAGGAAGATTATAATCAGCATATCACAAAACCCATTGCCCGTCAACAGTTATTTCCCTTTGCATATAATTCTGTCTTTAGAAAGGGAACGGGTTGAAAATAATCCTCATTACTGTATTATTTTATGTTTTAGGCCATTTTATATAACATATATTCATTATTCACTTGCATTCTTTATATATTAGCACCTTTTAATTATCTTTTCTTTATTTTTTGGGAGACATATTTTCGCTATTCTTAATTTTAACCCACTATTATTTATTCCATACACTGACAAATACTAGTCAACAAAAGAAACAATACACAAGTTCAAACTGACATAGGATTAAATATAAAGAATAAGAAAAACTGTTAAATTATCCCATGAAAAACATTCATTTACAAAGCAAATGCATATGACTTAAAGGACTCGATTAAATTGGAAAGTAACAAAACACTGAGTTAGGCAGCAACCATTTGATTTTCTGGGGGGGGGGGGGGGCTATGGGTTTTTTTTTCTGGACAAATTTTTTAAAAACAATCTATTTTTTTCGCGACAAGTCAAAAACAATTTTTTTCTTTCAATTTTAGCATTACATATAGTGGCAGCTGAGGGTGAAACAAACAAATTTTTTTTCTCAGAATCAAAAACAAATTATTTTTTTCTCCAAAAACTGGAAACAAACTTTTTTTTCCAAAAAAAACCATAGCCCCCCCCCCAGAAAATCAAATGGTTGCTGCCTTATTGAACACAGGGGTCAAAATTATTTTGCGGAAAATGATGACAAAAGACGGCACTTAATTTCAAAAATGAGAATTAAGCATTCAAACATCTGCAAAGGCATTCAAAATTTTAAGCGAGCATGTTTAAGTTTCAAAGTTCTAACATCGATTTTTAAATTTTTGGCTGACAAATGCGATTTTTGAAATAACGAAAAAAAAAATTCTTTTTTGTTGTTTTGCCTTTAACCATAGGTTTTGGTGAGAAAATAACACTGTGCAAAAATTAGACCAATAGCTCAATTATTTACCTCGGTACAGTGTTTTCAATTTCATTATATATGGAAAATGCATTGCCTTGTATCGTTTTTTCTGTTGACTAGTATAGTATTATTATGCTTTCTTACATGGCGAACCTCATTCAGTAACATATTGGAAAAAAACAGTACCACGCCTTATTTAGGATTTATCAATAATTTTTCTCATCGAGTTGATTTTTGTATTTGGATACGATAATAATAGCAAGTACATGTACTGTCTTTAAAAAAAAGTTATCTGACGCATACAGATGTTAGCATAGACTTTAATAAGATTATTTTTATCACATAATTCCGTTATTTTGTTCAGACATTGTGACATCATTCATTACGTTACCGCAGTAAAGCATCCTTTGTAAATGGGACACAAACCAAAATCATTTTAGTTTGAACATATTTTATTTGCTTAATAAGAGTAAAATGGATAAGACACAAGTAAAACATACTTATGAAGTCTTCATCATGATACAATACAAATAAATACAATAATAGTATGATAAGCATCCATTTAAAGCAAACATTTTATAGAATATAATACAAGCTATTATAGGTGACAAAAAGTGAGAGAAAAAAGAAAGTTTGAAAAGTCATATAACTCTGTGATGATGACGTGAGTGTTGATGATAATATTCCGTGTCAATATCAATAACGGTTTATGATGGTACTATAAATCTGCTTGATCTTTTGGTGAAATTGAAAATGTGAACATTTTGCTTGTTAGAAAGTTCAAAGTTTCCGCAAATTAATAGGTCTGTATCTATAATAAAGATTTTGAAAAGCAAGATAAAATTTTTGAAAAAGGTTTTTTTTACATGAAGTGTTTTTTTTTTTATAAACGAAAAAGTAATGATGAACATCCTCAATATCTGACCAACATTGGCAAGAAGGATCGTCTATAATATTAGCTCGCAAAAAGTCAAAGTTTAAGATTGAAGCGTCAGAAATAGTCTTACCTTAGATAAACATAACCAGAACTTCAGCAAATATTGATCATATCATTTCATATTTAATTTCTTTCGAGTCCTAAATAGCTTACATACCTCCTATCAGTATTTGATTAAAGTAAAGCTCACAAGCTTTAAAAGCCAACTCTGCAAACCGCGTTCCTTGAAATCTTGGAAGATGGGCCTATTTGCGCTATATATTTATATGGTCGTTTCTGTTATCGTCGTGTAGTGTGGTCCAATATGAGGAAACTAGTTCGAAAATAACAGTGTTTTGGAGGCCAAATCTATAACACAGAAATTTCTTGAGGCCATGTAACTGAGTCATGATGGAATTTGTAGGACTTCCGATCAGGCGATTTTCATTCTGTTACATTAATTAAGAACCATTTATCCTCTTATAGCTGATGTGTTTCTCTCAGTTTTTGTTTGTAAACCGGAATAGTTTTCTCTCAATCAATTTATGACTTTTGAACACCGGAATACTACTGTTGCCTTTATCATATTGTAATTTCGAATTAGTAAAATCGTTTTGTTGATATTTCTTTTTTATAGATATATTCTAGTCATGTGTTGTCTATAATTGTTCTAGCTTCTTTTAAAACTATAACGGTACCATGATAATTTATTTGTATATATCTCAGTGTTTTCCAATAAAATGTTATTAATCTAACTACTTCTATGACTAATGTGGTATAGAGTTTGATTCAATAGGCAATTTTATTTCTCAAAATAAATTGTATTACCAAAATCGTTGTTTCTATCCATTATCCAAATCATGTATTTATCTAGACCTTGCATTCGAAGTCAAGGGCTTTACATCATTTAAGGTTTGTTTAATACGTTCGAACATGCACGGAAGTCTAGATGAGGTGACAAAAACATAATCAAAACACATATATAGGTTAGCATGCAGTCTGTTCAAGCCTTTTACCATATTTAAGTCTTAAATAAAAATCTACATAAATTATTGGAGGTGTGTCCGCAGGTGACACTTAGGGGCCCTTCAGAACCAACAAGTCTACTCTACGGCAAACTGTCGACGACACTGCAAACAAACAAAACGAAAGACTACGCAGATCCTTCTCCAATAGTGGCTCTCCTCATACTGATCATGGTTAGTACGAAATCGATGAAAAGCGGGAGGAATTGTTGTAAAGACAATAGGAACAAAGCCGTTGTTACCTGTGACATAGATATTTCATAACTAATTCGCGATGACTCTATTACATTTTTTTCGAAAGTGCCACTTGAAACTCTTTGTTAGTATAGCTTCCTTGTAAGTAGTCATCTTTATTAAGGAAATAGTGATAGGAATTAAATCTCCGGAATGTCTTATTAAGTTGGAAAATATACATTGTACTCCTTATGCATGCGCTGCTGGAATGATGCTACATAGAATCGGAAGGTTCACATCTGAGAAGCTGAGTTCGTCACATCTATTATAACGTTTTATTATTGACCGAATTTCTAGATGTAAATCAAGATATTAGACACAGTTTCCTAGTTTTCATGTTTGATGGGATAGATGCAGTCAACAATCACCAAACTTTGAATTATTCAGTGAGATAACCTTAATATAACGATAGAAGTTAAAGGATATAATGCCAGCTTATTTTCCTGAAAAGCTGCTGTATGAAGTCTGCCTATTATGACTAAAGAAACAAATCGGCAAAAATAAGTTGGTTCCTATAGGAATGCAAATTGCATGTTATTCCTGTTATGCATGCGTTCGACTCAGAAGTCTCTTCAGCAGGTAAAACCGGACAAAATTGGCCAAAAAATGAATAGAACGTAGATGTATTGTAACACTTTAGTGATACACGAAAGACGACGAAAAGATCAACAACTCCACAAAACCCTACACTGAAATGAAAAGAATGAACACGAAAACCCTTAAAAACTTAGGTTAGTCTCGGATGCTCCGGAAGGTTTAGGCAGATACTACTTCAGAAGTAGCATGCATCAGTCATGTTGTTCATGGTTAGTACAAATTCGATGATAAGTCTCATTCGGAGATGTTATCATCGACACAAAGAGGGTGGGATTGTGGTAACAAAAATAGAAACATTTCCAATGTCATACGTAACATAATAATTTCAAAACTTTCCATCAACTCGCGATGGTGTCCGTAAAACTTTCGAAGGAATGGCTTCAACTTTTTGACCTTTGAATCCATCAATAGGAAATGCAAACTTTAGAATATTGTTTTAAATAGAAGATATCTACTCCATATGCCAACGCTCATGGAATGTTGCTTCAAAGAAATTAAAAGTTAACAATTGGAAATGGAAACGGGGAATGTCTACGCCAATAAGCTAATTCGTAAATGAATTTTTTGGCGTAAAGTTTTGATCTCAACCCACACTCATTGACAATATCTAGATGTAAGTAAAACATGCAAAAGATGCAAACTATAAAAGAAAATACAACAAAACATTTTTTTAATAAATTAATTTATAAATGACTGAATGTAAATAAAATTTCTATTAATACTGATTAACTTTTTGTCCTTCGCATTTCTATGCCTGATCTTCCTTTACCAACACAAATAAATCTTCAAACATTCAAAAATACATTTTCAAAAGACAAAATCCCTGCTTATCTAATAAACAAAATCAATAACCTAATCGTTGTTCTGGGGATGAGTTATTTTATAAGAACTTGGCACTGTGTATGGAATTTCTTCTTCTTGCGTTTTTAGTCCATTATTTAACCCAAAGTTTCCGTTTTCGATATCATTTTTACTTTCTTCTGTTCCTTCTCCATTACCGTTTCCGTTCTGTGCGTTTTTGTAGGCATGGAATCTTTGTAGATTTTGACGGTATCTTGGTTGTTCCCAAGGCCATGGTGGTCTGTTCAAAGGTTTTGACACAGGTGGGTCTACATTTTCAGATATCCATTCTGGGTGTACGACGAAATATGCTTTAGATTGAAATGAATTCTGCAAAAGAATTTTTCAATGTAAATAATAGAGAAAAAATACAATTCTATTTTTGTTTAATGGTATTAAAATAACATTTAGGACTCATTTCATTTTGGATTTAATGTTTACATTAAAACTAGTAAGAACTTTATGAATATAAAAAAATACGATAAGATCATGTGTCCTATGACACCAAATCCCGGCACATTCGGATTTTTTTTTTAAAGTTCATAGCATGTGTTCATTATTTCAAATTCATATAAAAACTTCCGATATAAGATCCAGATACAGGTCGGACAAAAGGACAATTGATTGACGGACACCAATATGCTCACTACTTTTCTTCTCCAAATCTTCTGAGACGTGGGACGATTGATCACGGGAAAAGGACGTCGATAAAATCTAAATCATCTATGCGCAAATAGAATAACTCCACCGACTGTCCCAACTCTGAGCCAGGAACCTCTGACAATTGTTAGTCTTGTATGTTTTGTGTTTTTTTTAATTCTTTCATGAATTGGAGTTTTAGAGTGACGTCCATTTTCTATGAACCAGTAACACTGGACACTTTTAATTTGCAAAACACTCATTTGCAAATCCGCCGCCGCCTCAAACAAGAGCTACAATATCATGTATATAACCAAAATGTGCAGAATTACATGGGATTCAATAATTTCATTGGTTTTCTACAGTTACTTTCATATTTATTTTGCAATTTGAATAATAAAAACATGGGATTTTCAATATCCCATGGGACAGGGCAAAATCCCATGGGATTTACCATTATCCCATGGGATTTTGGTTAAATCCCATGGGATTTTTTTTTGTCCCATGGGATTATTGTAGTCCCATGGGATATTTGTTGTCCCATGGGACAAAAAAAATCCCATGGGATTTTTATTATCCCATGGGATTTTTAATATCCCATGGGACAAATTAAAATCCTATGGGATTCTAATTGTAAATATATAGATATGAATAAACAGTAATGTGTATGTTACAATGTATTCTATTTGGTAGTAAATTATTATAAGATGAATCTTTTTAATTGAATATCTTTTTTTCTTGGGAAATGTTAATTTAGCATATTGTTCTTTAACTGTTCAAAACTAAACTTTTAAACAACAAAGCAGATAATGTAAGTATCAATATATGTTTATTCATGAATTATAGAATACTTTCTTGAAACACAATTATTGCCATTTGAAATCAATAAAAACTCTATTGTTAGGCTTAACATACTAGTAGCTATTTTTAAGTAAATCTATTTTTTTCACAATATCCCTCAACACAAAACATAAATAGTTTCTTATCATCCAGCATTGATTGATGGTATAGTCCACTTTTTGGACATTCAGCACAGAACTTTGACATTATTGTGGTTTCAATATTTTTTTGAATTTAAAAGAACTTCAAATCATTGACTGAGTGATGAAAATAATAACTGATCCAACTTTTTTCTTTGAATTTATTCTGGTCTTGTTTCTATGTTTTCTCCATTTATTTTAGGTGGTGAATTTCAATCCTTCTGAAAAAGAACCAATAAAATCTAAAGTAATGGATTATACAAAATTGTTTTCATACATGTAGCAATAATATGATTTTCAATAAAAATAGCTATGCGGTATGGATTTTACTGATTGTTAAAGGTTGTCCAGTGTCATCAGTTGCTAACGGCCTACATCCTTTGGTCTCTGATGGAGGGTTGTCAAATTAGCAATATACCACATCTTCCTATTCTAATACCATATAACAATCAATTAATTTATTCTTCTTTATAAAATTTGGGTATTTTCCCAAGTTATATACATAATATATATATATACTGTAAATTCAGAATTAATGCAAGTTTTTTTTTATTGCGAAAAATGCAACGGAGTTGTAAACGCAATAATTTAAACTCGTATTATGAAATATTTTATATGGATTAAACAGGATTTTTCAAAATCGTAAAATTTAAAATCGCATTTAAGTCTAAAATGACAGAATCGCAATAATAAATGCACGCAATAATTTATGAATTTTACAGTATAAAGATCAATGTTAAAAGTTAAAACTTTAGACAACTATAATAACTTTCCATTATTCACAAGAATTTGCAATATATTATACAAAATGCAGACAACAGAAACAATATTTCTTTAAGCTTTTGAAGTTCAGACAGATTTCAATTTGTGTTTTATTTCAATGAAAAAATACCTTGAACATATTGGAAATTATAACATTGATACAAACAAAATATGTATGTTTTATCCTTTTTTTTTTGTGTTGTTGGCTTGCTGTCTCATTTTAATATACATTTAAACATACATCAATAATCTTCTTCTTTATTAAAAGTAAAAATGGGATATTTTTGATTTTGATATCCCAAAACATTATAGTTCTATCACATAACTTATTACCAAGTTCAAAAACACCAATGTGTTTGATATTAATTTTAAGACATGTATAAATGTTCCAGACCATATCAGTATTCGGATCTTACTTTTATGGTCCAGAACTTACAGTCCCACCATATGTGTACAGTCAGACCATTTAAGTATACTTGTACTGTCTGGTACCAGCTCAACCAAACCTGTGTTTTCATTTTAACTGCAATTAAACTTTTTGTATTAATCTATTAAAGATTTCAGTTATGTTGATCTGTACTGTACATTTGTTTGTAATAAACTTGACCAACTTCTTAAAATTGGGCAGACTGTATGCGTACAGTCCAAATACTTGTTTGTTCTGGAACATAAACATGATTAACAAGCATTTGGCAGGATGTCATGCTAAAATCCCATTAATATTAGTACTAAATTTTGAGTATATACATGTAAATCCACAAGTTACTTACTGAAATTCATGGTGAACACTCACCAAAAACTTACAATTTAGAGGAAAGACTGGAAAGATGAATGCACTAACACTATCAAAACAGAGCATAAAACTTACCGAAAAACAAGATGTTTTACATTTATCCAGGAGCAGGATAATTGAAAAGTTGTTTTTTTCTTTCTCTGCTGTCCATCATATAACCTTTGAATTCATTCATGCAAAATATGAAAATCTGCAAAGGTAAGACCTAGAACCTCAATTTATCCACATTTTGAATTTTGAACTGCATACTTGTCCTTTTCATCTTGCTGACAACCTAAACATAAAAAAATGATAAAAACATAATTCTAGATTGATTTTGTGTTTTTATTTTAGTTGGTACATGTACAAACAATTTTCCCAACTTTAAAACGAAAACATCATCACCAAAGAGGAGGTCATACTAACCTCCGAAATATTTAAACAAACCGAAATTATTACTTGATTAAGATCTTGTCGTAAATTAATGGCATAGATACTCTTATTTTTGAAAACTTGATGTCTATTGCATACTTATATTCCTTTGTACGAAAATCAAATCAAATATATTTTTACGAGAGTATGCATATTAAGATGGATTCCATGGACTTTAATGTAAGCATGATTAATTTTACAGTCACTGACAGTTTTTCAGCTCTATGTGTACATTTTGAGAGAATCTTGCAATACTGTATATTCTGATATTCAGAACTTATTGTGAGGTTTTTATTAATACAACTGAAAGCTGTATCTCGTTTTCATTTCTGATACATATTTATGAGATGAAGACCAGTGCCGAATTTTTCTCACTGCATTGAAGACCCATAGTTGACCTTCGGCTGTTGTCTGCTCTTTGATTGGGTTGTTGTCTCTTTGTCAAATTCCCAGTTTCCACTTCCCATTTTATATCATGTATGCTGATTTTTCTCAAATAACAATATTCAATCATGCAATTTTGTCTATTATTGAAAATACGATAAGCAAAAATAAATGCACAAAAAATTTAACATTGTTATATATATGTAAAAGACTTTTTTTAAATTCAAAACAGTTGCCTACACTGTTAATTTCCTTGTTTGATTTCATATTTTTAAAGCCTTTATAGCTAGCTAGATGGTATGCCGGGGCGGATCCAGCCATTTTAAAAAGGGGGGTTCCCAACCCAAGACAAAGGGGATGATCCTATATTCATTTGATTTGTTTTATTGTCTCATACAAGAATATATATGGTTTGACGGTGGGGATCAGGGATCCTGAAATTTTTTCACCTAACCACTTGATGACAGGGGATCTCAACCATTTAAAAGTTTCTCAAACATGTGGGGGTGGGGTGAACCCCATGGACTCTCCCTATATTTCCTTTGATTTGTTTTATTGTTCTATACAAGAATATATAAATATGGTTTAGGGGTGGGGATCTTGACCGTTTAAAAGTTTTCAAACTAGAGGGGGTGGGACTTCACTTTTATTTTATTTCATTATTAATTTTATTGTCCCCGACAAGAATATATATGGTTTAGGGGTGGGGATCTGGATCGTTCACAAGATAATAGCACATTCTCAAATTGAACAGAGTGGGGTAACCCCCAAAGACCTCCTTTTAATTTCATTTGATTTGTTTTATCGTCCCATTCAAGAATATATATGGTTTAGGGATGGGGATCTGGACCGTTTACAAGATAATAGCATATTCTCAAATTGAAAGGGGTGGGGATTACCTCCCATGGACTCACCCTCCCTTCTTTCTTCCCCCCGAAATACCTTTTAATAAGCCCCAATGCACAGATAGTTCACAGTATTTTCCCTTGATTTACACTAAAGAATATACACTATACAGGTGTAATTTTTTTTTTAAAAGATAATACAACTGAAGACCACCATGACCACAGTGGTGGATCCAGAATTTTTCATAAGTGGGGCCCACCGACTGCCTAAGAGGGGTCTGCTCCTGCCATGACTCAGTGATTCCATATATAATCAACCAATTCTTTTCCCAAACAGGGGGCCCTGAACTCCTGATTCCCCCTTTTTTTTCCTCATTTCAATCACCCTGATATAAATTTAGTTTTATCACTTACAATAGGAATGGTTTGAATTCCCCAATAATTCTTATATACCATTAATATCAACATATTTCATTTTTGATAAATGAAAGGCAAAAGTTTTCTATGGGTAGAAATGGATAGTGGGAAGCTTTCAGATTCACACCATGCCGGTGGCTGTGTTCAAAGTGCTGGGTTTTTATGACCCTTGTTGTTTGCGGACTAAGGCAGCAACCATTTGATTTTCTGGGGGGGGCTATGGTTTTTTTGGGAAAAAAAAGTTTGTTTCCAGTTTTTGGAGAAAAAAATAATTTGTTTTTGATTCTGAGAAAAAAAAATTGTTTGATTCACCCTCAGCTGCCACTATATGTAATGCTAAAATTGAAAGAAAAAAATTGTTTTCGACTTGTCGCGAAAAAAAAAGATTGTTTTTCGCCGCAGGCGAAAAAAAAAGTTTGCACAGAAAAAAAAACCATAGCCCCCCCCAGAAAATCAAATGGTTGCTGCCTAACTATTTAGGCCAGTGGTGGATAATAGTGTGCGTGCATTAATCTTCTATACCTTCTTTATCAATATATTCAAATACTGACGGCAAGTGTTGTAATGATGTATCAATGTCTTTTTGAAATCACCGTGCTATTTACATGTGGGATCGAGAATGCAGGGGAAGGAAACTTGTCAATTATGTTTATTTCTAAGCCAAAATAAAATGAGCCGCCATAAAATTAACCTTGGGTAATAACAGTGCATGTAAGGCTCGTCTCGGAGGGGTGTCTTTTTTTCTGTCTTCTTTTTATGCCCCACCTACGATAGTAGAGGGGCATTATGTTTTCTGGTCTGTGCCTCCGTTCGTTCGTCCGTTCGTTCGTCCTGTTTCAGGTTAAAGTTTTGGTCGAGGTAGTTTTTGATGAAGTTGAAGTCCGATCAACCTGAAACTTAGTATATATGTTCCTTATGGTATGATCTTTCTAATTTTAATGTCAAATTAGAGTTCTTACCCCAATTTCACGGTCTACTGAACATAGAAAATGATAGTGCGAGTGGGGCATCCGTGTACTGGGGACACATTCTTGTTTTAGTTATATTTTTAATAACTTACACTTTTTTCCATTATTCTCTTTCTTTCACTATTCTTTATTCCTTTTTTTTCTTTGTCCTTTGTTCTCTATTCTGTTACTTAACATCCATACCCTCTTATGTGTATGTGGACTTACTGTAGTTTATTTTTTAGTTCTGGCAGAGATATTAGATACAATATATATGTCTCTGGTTCTGGTATTGTGCGATAAGTCAATTTCTTTTTCATGCAGTGTCATGAAATATAATGGTTTTATGCATATCAGCCAAGATTGTGCGCAACATTTTAATAAACAATTCAACACTATATACACGTTATGTGAATTTTATTAAAATCGATGAAGAACATGAATTTGGCAGCTAGTGCCCCTTAAACAGGTAAAGTTCAATTAACAAATTCTGATCTACTGGCATTCAACACCAAATTACTTACTTGCTGTATATTGATAAATGTGATTGATAAATGTGATTGTATATTGTCAATACCTCAACATCGAGAATACGTCATGTGAGGTGTTGGTCGCTACGTTTGATACGGGGTCAAAGGTTGCGGCTTCGAGACGGAGAAAAACATCCAGGTAAAAAGTGTAGAATTTTGTTTTTGAAAATTTGAGTTGTAAATTTTCCGAAAAAGTACTTAATTCCGTTCATCTAATTGTAAATTTTCCAAAAAAAAGTACTTATTTCCGTTCATCTATTATGGGTATAAACTAAACTGAACAAGAAAAGTATTAGTAAACAGACAGAAAGTCCGACGTTGAATTAATTATTTTACAATTAATTGTTTAAATATATGAGAGAATGTTTTAGGCGAATTTTCTTTAATTACAGATAAATGTATTTTAGGTTCAGGAAATGATTTATTCTTCGGGTACGTCTAAACAACCGCTCAGGACCTCCTGAGTGCACTCAGGACATACAAAGTGCACTCAGGACCCATTACCGTAATCATATCTGCACACATGATGGATGTTTATATTCGTTATACGCTTCTTATTTTAGAGTTAAATTTTGGTAGAAGTTGAAATCGCAGGGGCGGATCCAGCCATTTAAAAAAGGGGGGGGGTCCTAACCCCGGGCAAAAAAAGGGGGGTTCAACTACATGTCCCCATTCAAATGCATTGATCGGCCAAAAAAAGGGGGGGTTCCAACCCCCCCGGAACCCCCCTCCCCCCTCTGGATCCGCGCCTGAATCGAACTTAGATAGATATGTTAATTCTTATAAAATAATGAGGGCACGTGTCACTGATTACACAACTACTGAGCCATGAATTATCCAATCAACAAAATTGATTGGATTATCTTTATTGTTTTTTAGGAATTGTATTGTTTAGTTCAGTTTTACCTTTAACATGAATTTGCATATAGAAAAAATAAAACATATATCTCATTCGATGTGCTTTTTCAGTTTATTTTTCATGATGACGGGTAAATTAATTTGTTGTGTTTTGCATTTCACGAATAAAGAAAATTATTTTATAGTTGCGTTTTTTTTTCTGTAACAAGTTCGATTTTTGTTTTTCAGTGTGATTCTTTTCTCTATCTCTCTCTCTAAATCAAGTTTTTAAACAAACACAATGTTGACTGAATATCAAATTTTATTACATTTGTATATCTTTATTCTCAACAAACCATTATACAAGAGAAGACAATTATGTACAATATTCAGTTTAACCTTAACGGAAATCTGTGCACGAAGACTTAGTCGTGGTTTGAACGGATTTCGTGTCAATAAACTGTCTTCGAAATAGTCTTTCTTTGTTAATGTTTGTGTCATTTTGGTCTTTTGTGGATAGTTGTCTCATTATCAATCATACCACATCTTCTTTTTTAAAATTTCTCGCTACTACAATCTAACTTACATATTTTTTAGAAATAATTATACCCAAAATATCATAATTTTCAAAAAACGGAGACGAAAACGGAGACAAGTTCATTTTCAGAATTTATTTTCGCATTGAAATTCGTTTCAGGCTTGTGAAACTGGACAAAACGACTTTAATTAGAGAAAAAAAACTTAATAAAAACGGATTTCTTAAAATATTCGTATAACTCAAAAATAAAATTCCTGGACAAGTTCGATAAAAATGAGAAATAACATCTAACTACATGTATATGAGTTTGATTGTTTGAAAAGTACGGCTTTTACCGTTTAGAACGGATTCCATATACAAAACTTTAATTAATATAAATTCTTTTAAAGTATGAACATTTATAATTATTTCCCTTTTCAAACTCGTGCAAAGAATTAATTACTGGTCCAGGACATGATAATAAAATTAAGAATAAAACTAAAAAATTTATGGAACGAAATTTTAATAAAAGACGAAAATCTTAAAACATCGTGATATTCATTCTAGACGTCACAATATTACTTCCCGCATGGTCACACTGTACTAACAACACAATGTATAAAACAACAATAAAGATAATCCAATTAATTTTGTTGATTGGATAATTCATGGCTCAGTAGTTGTGTAATCAGTGACACGTGCCCTTATTATTTTCTAAGAATTACAAATTCTACCAAATTTAACTCTAAAATAAGAAGCGTATAAAGAATATATGCATCCATCCTGTGTGCGATGACTATAAAGGGTCCTGAGTGCACTTCGTATGTCATGAGTGCAATCAGGAGGTCCTTCAAGCGGTGTTTAGACGTACCGTTATTCTTCTGGAAGCTTCAATTTTTTTTTATCAATAACTTTTACACAAGGAGACATTTTTTTTTTGACAGCATGAACCCCAGTTAATGAGCAAACACAAATTCAGAACGAAAATCGTTTACAATTAAATTTTATAGAAGGAAAAAAGGGGGGGGGGGGGGGGTAATAAACAAATTTTATTTACGCTCACATACTTTTAAACAGATTTGCATATGTAAGCTCTCTATAGTTAATGTTAAATTATTTCAGGAGTTTTGAAAAAAAAAATATTATATACAGTTTAATTTCGACTAAAATAGTGATTCTTTTTATAGATTTGGTACCTCAGTTTCGACTCAACATTTCATTTTGAATTGTTAGATGGCAAACTCTTTAGGCGAATATTGTATCTGTTCTTTATTTAATTATGGTGATATTGGCGATAATATTCATTATAACAAGGCCTTGTACAAATCCTTGATTATAGAATGTTTGGTAATATAAAAAGACGAAAGTAGACAAACCCTAATTATGCAGGGTTTCACAAGTTGATCTCCAAGCGGCCCACATTTAACATATAATAAGATCTATATTTTTCAACGTTTTCAAAATGAAATAACTTGAATTGAAAATTTCCCAACTGTGAAAATTTGTTATTTCTAAACGTCTTTAATTATTATTTCGGAAAAAAAAATTATTTAGCATATTCATATATTTTCATAATTTTTTCCGAGGAAACCTTTTTTTTTGCAATATGTTTTTAACCATCACCAGCGACTTATTCTCTGCCAACACCAATTAGTCCTAATTATTAAAGATCAATTGCCCAAATTCAAATGATGATTGGTATATCGTATTGAATATGACCATCGGTCATCCGTGACGTATCCCAAATAACGACGCATGCCGATAGATAGATCATAGTTTATTAATTAGCGTCTCGCAATTTAAATTTCATCAAGGGGACTTAATTAAACCAGTTACTATACAAATCTTGAAAAAACGATGTACATGTACTTTTTAATATTTTTAAAACAAATTACGAAAACGTTTAGTGTAAAAATCACCGAATATAAATGTTTCTTTCTTGCAGGTTTTGGCATTTGTAAATAACATTAACGTTTTGGAATTCTAATGCAAAAGACAGTCGTTTCAAACTGAAATAACTTCTTTAAAGATGGTTTGATTTTTTCAGAGACACATGTATTATATATGTCTCAATACATGTATTATATGTCTCTGATTTTATCAAAACAAAAATTACAAAATTATAAAATATGTTAGTTATCGAATGTATACCCTGAACTCTTACTATTATATATACATGTCCTAAGTTACTTAATGTCCTGTGTGCAACCAGGAGATCCTGAACGGTTTTTAAACGTACCATTATTTTATATGCATATATTCAAAGCTGTTCTTAATTATATGCATACTAGGTATCAGTGGCGGATCCAGGGGGAGGGTTTCGGGGGTTGGAACCACCCTTTTTTTTGAACGATCAATGTATTTGAATGGGGACATATGGTTGGAACCACCCCCTCCCCCTTTTGTCCTGGGTTGAGACCCCCTTCTTTTCAAATGGCTGGCTCCGCCGCAGAGGTATATTTATATATATATGTGTGTACCAGCCCCCCTCCTAAATCTTGGGAAACAAATGGTAGATTATATAGGGAATCACGGAAGCATGACTGGACGTGACCCCTCTAAGGCAGTCAATGAGTCCCCACTTATGAAAATTTCTGGATCAACCATTGCTTAGTTCTAGTTATCTTAGGTCCTAGTGTGAAATAATGCCAATAGGTCTTTTAAAACACATCTTTATTCATACATGTATATATACGTTTTCTCACGGATTTGTTCATGCAATATTGGAATTATGTTTACTCAATGCGCAATTACTGAAGTTTATATTTGCTACTTTTCTTCTTAATTTCATATAATTATTTTTTGATTTTTTTTCTTCGAAAAATTAGTGGTGTTGAAATAGGGAATGGACACAGATACCTTATCACATTTAACCAAAGAAATGTTGTATAATGTCATCAATCTGTATTACACGTAGACAGGATGTTCTCTAGAAAACTATACGTTATACACACCCGAGAATACACGCACTGTCGTAATGGAAAATTACTGTATGTTATAGTTACCTGTAATCAGCTTTGCAACACCATGTCATGACAGTTCAAAAAGATTTTCTTCAAATCAAATTGGAATATTCATTTTTTCTGTAAAATTTAAAACTTTAAAAAGTAGACTTTGACAAAATTATGAAATATTATAGAAAGAATTGAACAATTTAAAATCGTATTTTAACAAAGATTTAGATATAATTTTACAACGATCCTTAAAAAATAACCAAACAAACGTTGAATCAAACGATATGAACCTACGCAGTTTTATATTAAAATACTGACACACACCAGTTTGCCATCTCAGTATGCAAGGCAAGGGTGCTTGGTGAGGTGCTGGAACTTGATGTACATGTATCATTAAGTTAATACAGTTCTGTTAGTATTGACTGCCTTTTTACAGAGACTTTCTATTCTTACTGTTATCAGTTAGTATCTATAGACGGTTCCTGGCTTAGAATGATTCTCTGCTCAGCAAATGGTGCGTAATTAGCATTTGAATCAAATTTCTTGTAGAAGTAAAAAACACAAATTAATGTATTTGACAACTTTATTCAGGAGCACAGTCTATATTATCCGGCGTAAATAACTTAGAGATTTATGTGGAAGTTTACTCTGCTGCTAGATCTATGCTAATCGATGTTCCAGTATATTTCATATTTATATTTATTCGTGAGGCCTCGTCATCGTTTATATTCACTAAAAGCACAGTCGCCTAAATATTTTATATGGCGAAAAAATTGCGAAAATTGGGGGAAATAATATATTTTTAGTAGCATTATTATTTTAGAATCTTAAGAGGTTGCTTGCAAATTTAACTCTAAAATGAGAAGTGTATGACGATCTATAACGAATATATACATCCATCATGTGTGCAGATACGACGGCGACTATATAGGGTCTGCCATGAGTGCACTTTGTATGCCCTGCATGTGTGCACCCAGGAGGTCCTCCTGAGCGGTGTTTAGACGTACCGGGAAAATCTTATCTGATTCAGGATCAATTCATCGGTTACACTCCCCTGTCACCAGTGATTCTTTTTTGCTGACATTCTGAAAAAGTATTGTGTAGTCCCTGTGTAAGTGTTGACTCTCAACTTGCACATGTGATTTTTTAACACTCCCTGGACTTCTGCAAAAACAGAAAGTCACAGGACATTCCGACAAAAAGTCACAGGACAAAAAGTCAAACACATGTCAAACTCAGGCATAAAGTAACAAAGTTAATAGGACAAAAAGTCACAAACAATTTGTTGACAATTGATTGAATATAAATGAAAAAAAGATTTTGAAATATCTTCTTTTTATTACATATATTCATTTTTAATTTTAGGAAATTGTTCATAATATAAAAAGAAGATGTGGTATGATTGCCAATGAGACAACTGTCCACAAGAGACCAAAATGACACAGACATTAACAACTAGAGGTCTTTACGGCCTTCAACCATAAGCCAATATAAAGAAGGTATGGTATGATTGCCAATGAGACAACTGTCCACAAGAGACCAAAATGACACAGACATTAACAACCATAGGTCACCAAACAGCCTTCAACAATGAGCAAAGCCCGAGGTAAAGCCCATACCGCATAGTCAGCTGTAAAAGGCAATCATACTATATCTTTTTTTTTATATTTACATGTTAAAAAATGCGTGCAAATGTAATCAAAAGCTGCACACAAACGTAATGATTTTTGTGCGCAAATGTAATGGTAATGTGCGCAAACCTAATGCACTGATTTATTTGTTTTTAATAAATTTTAATTTAAAGTTGCTACATCATGTTCATGTATAAAACTTCAAGAAAAATACAAAAAGAGTGTTTTCTTGTTCAAAGAAAAATAATCTCAAAACTAAATTGTGACTTTTTGTCCTGTGACAGTGTGTGACTTTTTGACTGTGACTTTCTGTCCTGCATTCAGATTGAATAGGGGAGTTTGGTTGACCCCGCCTCCCTCTATCTGAGACTACTATCTCAGTGATGAGCTTTATGTTTCATGTACAAATGTATTGTGCTTGTCATATATATGTATGTTGGATAAAAGCTCTACAGACCTTTAATATGTTGTATTGTTATATGTATAACCGACAATAAATAAATACGCCCTAACAAGTAAGAATTAGGTTACTTCTTTTTGTTTTGACATCTTGCATGGGTTTTTATAGCCCCGTATTAAAATTATGCCCCCACTTTAAAAAAGGGGGGGGGGGTATACTGTTTTACCCCTGTCTGTCCATCCATCCTTGCGTCAGTCAGTCCGTCCGATGAATATTTTTCGTCTCATTTTCCTTAGGAACTACAATAGAAGGATTTCTGAAATTTGGTTTCGGGTTAAATAAGTCAGCTATACCGTGTGATGCATTTTCAGATTCATCACTCGACAACTTCCTGTTTTCCCAACACTTGTATGATTTTACACATGATAGCCAAGTTGAAAGTTGAAAACTAACAACCTAATTTATGTACAAAAAAATTGAAAAACAGATATGTTACACATAAACAAACGACAATCACTGAATTATCGGATCCTGACTTGGAACAGGCACAACCATAACAAATTGGCAGGGTATAAGGAACTTTGAAAATATTTAGTTTTTGTGGTTTGGTCAATTTTCCGGATACTGTAAGCAATAAGGCCCCTTTATTTAGTGAATGAAATAATTGTAAGATGCACTTAGCTGTCTGTCATATTTTATATGAACTTGACCTCATTTTCATGCATGGTTCATTAGTCAATGAAACACTGCATTGTTTTGTCAGTTAATCATATGTTTAAAGTTACAGGTAGATTATATTTGGTAGATATGAAACAATTGTAAGGTGTGCATGTCTGAATGGCAGATTCATATATAAACCATGACCGCATTTTATTGTTCTTTGGTCAATGATAAGTTTTCTTGGTTTTGTCATTTTATCTGGCCACATTTAAAAGAATGTCTGTTTCCCCTCCCCGGGTCTACCCTTTGTAAACAGACCAGGAAGGCAGGTTTTTTTTAGCTCACCTGACCTGAAAGGTCAAGTGAGCTTTTCTCATCACTTGGCGTTCGTCGTCTGTCGTCCTGCGTCCGTCGTCTGTAAACTTTTACAAAAATCTTCTCCTCTGAAACTACTTGGCCAAATTCTACCAAACATGGCCACAATCATCCTTGGGGTATCTAGTTTAAAAATGTGTGGCGTGACCTGTCAAACCAACCAAGATGGCCGCCATGGCTAAAAATAGAACATAGGGGTAAAATGCAGTTTTTGGCTTATAACTCAAAAACCAAAGCATTTAGAGCAAATCTGACATGGGGTAAAATTGTTGATCAGGTCAAGATCTATCTGCCCTGAAATTTTCAGACGAATCGGACAACCTGTTGATGGGTTGCTGCCTGTGAAATGGTTATTTTAAGGAAATTTTGCAGTTTTTGGTTATTATCTTGAATACTATTATAGATAGAGATAAACTGTAGACAGCAATAATGTTCAGCAAAGTAAGATCTACAAATAAGTCAGCATGATCAAAATTGTTAGAGGACCCCTTAAGGAGTTATTGCCCTTTATAGTCAATATTGAACAACTTTTCGTCATTTTTGTAACTTGTATAAAAATCATTTCTAAAACTACTTGGCCAAATTTAACCAAACTTGGCCACAATCATAATACTAGGGTATCTATTTTAAAAAAAAGTGTCTAATGACCCCGCCTACCAACGAAGATGGCCGACATCAGTAAACACATTAACAGGTGAGCGACACAGGCTCTTGAGAGCCTCTAGTTTTTTTTAACTGGATGTGATTGTCATAGCATGGTCACATGAATGGTTTGACTTGTCCAGTCCAGGCCACTTATCAGTTGTTTGTGCTCAATTTGAGTGTATTTATTTAGATTATCAATCCTTCTGCTTTCAAGTGCTTTCAAGCACTTTCCAAAAATGGAAACAAATTATTTTCAGGAAAAAAATAATTTCGATTTTTTTTTGAAAAATATTTTTTTGACCCGGGCGCTTATTTTTGACCCGTGTGGGGGGAGGGGAAATAAACATTATTTTAATTTTGGCCTTAGATTTTTTAAGCATAGGTCTACTTTTTGTATGGAATGACTACAAGGTATCATATAAAAAAAGATGTCTGCCTGCCAAGGTTAATTTTACTGTGACCTCATATTCATAGAATAATGATAATATTCATGATATTGAACAGCAAGAATGATGAGTAAGTTGATGTTATATACAAATAAGACAAAATTTTCAGTTGCCTACTAATTATGTAATACATGTAGTAGTTATTTTTGTCATTAAATGATGTTTACCCTTTTATGTGTAGGGCAAGAACATGAAAGATAAAGGGGAAACTATAAACAGAAGAAATTATCAACAAAATAAGATTTACAGAGGTCAACAAAGCCTAAATGGTAAGTCCACTGTTATAAAAATTTCTGTCCTTGAATAATAATTAAATATTTATTAAAATAAGATGTGGTATGATGAAAGAGAAAACTATCCATCAGAGTTCAATTTAGTGGATGTAAGCATTGTAATTACTTATTAGAGGCCATTGATGACCTGTAAGTAATGAGAAAACCCATACCCTATACATGTTATAGTAATCTATAAAAGTCAACACTAACCAAATTTGAAACAGAGCATCAATTCAAACGTCAAATATACCAGACTAATTTATAAAAACAAAAAATTATGAAAAATAAAAATGACGGGTATGAACCAACATCAACCACTGAACTATGTACAAGCTCCTGATATTAGACAGGTATAATATGGCTGGGTTGATATAAAAATAAGAAACACTTAGCAGTCTGATTTCCAATGAGACATTTCTCCAATAGAGATCAAATGACATTTAAGGAGGCTCTAGGGTATAACAATTTCAGAAAATTTTTTTAATATTTTTTTTTCATAACTCAATTTATTTATATCTTTATCATATGGTACACCAAAGCATTCAAAACAATCAATTCGGTTTGGCCCCAGATGACTTTTAAAATGCATATATCATTGAAAAAGCTCCAAATTATCTCCCTTTGGTGCAAAAAAGCCATTTTTTGGCATTAAAAATGTAATATCTTATTTAACTCATCGGTGGCCTATATTTTTTTATTATAATTTTAAATAAGCTGTACTTTAACTAAACTATTATAAAATTTAAGCGATTTCTGTAATTTAGTACTTGAATATTTAAATGAAAGTTTATCATATTAATCATAAACATGATAAAATAGCCATTTTATTGATCTCTTCACTGATAATTTTTGAGTTTGTGTATTTGTAGGTCAGAAATCTGGATTTTCATGGTCATCATTCACAGATCAATACTGAACGGAAAACTTAAAGCTGATATTTTTCTCCATAGTGCGACTTTTTTATTAATTTGAAATGGAACATGTTTTTTCCTACATTTATTTGAAAGAGGAAATTTCAACATGATGACTATAAACAAAAAGGAGTCATATCATCACGATCATTGATGCACAAGAACTTGATCATATAAATACAACAATATAATTATCAATTGAAAGATGGAACGAATGAACAAGATATTAGAATGTTGTTGTCCAAATAAACTTGCTTTGTCTTCTCATTTGAATCTCTCCATTCAATAAAGATGTACAGAGGAAGATCTTTAAAGAACAGATTGAAAAAATGTTTTGTCTAAGAATTGCAGGAATATTCTAGTGAATGAAATTATTTATTGACTTCACTCTTATATAGTGGACTGAATAATTGTACATAGCAAGCTGTGAATAAAGAAAGCAAAAACTTTAACAAAAAGTGTTTATATTATAAATTTGCAATTATAAGCATACTATTATGTACACCACAAAGTTATATATAATTCAAATTGTTTGCCTATACAAGTATTGCAATGAACCTATAACAAAGAAAATCTTACCTCATGAAAAGAGTGAACTATTCAGTCAGAATATGAAATATTTTTTCAGTTCTATTTTTCATAATAGAATAAACAAGACAAAGATTTCAAAACAATATTTTTTCATTTATTTAGAAATTTCATCATTTTGTTTCAGTGAAAGGACTTTATTCTTTGACTGTAAAATATTATTATTATACATTCCAAAATAAGAATAATATTTATTGTCATATAAACAAATAAAAAACATGTTTGTGACAAAATTTAAAAAAAATTATATATATGTATATATAAAAAATATAAAAAAAACTCGTATACATTTAAAACATTTTACTACCAAACAGCATTCATTGTAACATACACATAACTTTATATTTATATATATATATTTATAATTTTAATCCCATAGGATTTTATTTTGTCCCATGGGATATTAAAAATCCCATGGGATAATTATAGTCCCATGGGATTTTTTTTTGTCCCATGGGACAACAAATATCCCATGGGACTACAATAATCCCATGGGACCAAAAAAAATCCCATGGGATTTAACCAAAATCCCATGGGATTTTGCCCTGTCCCATGGGATATTGAAAATCCCATGTTTTTATAATTCAAATTGCAAAATAAATATGAAAGTAACAGTATAAAACCAATGAAATTATTGAATCCCATGTAATTCCGCACATTTTGGTTATATACATGATATTGTAGCTCTTGTTTGAGGCGGCGGCGGATTTGCAAATGAGTGTTTTGCAAATTAAAAGTGTCCAGTGTTCAGTACTCATTTGTGTTTAGGGACCAGCTGAAACCCGGGTGCGTTATTCTCGCTGAGTTGAAGACCCGTTGGTAGCCTTGGGTCTTAATTTTCTGCTCTTTGGTTAGGTTGTTGTCTCTCTGACACATTCCCCGATTTAGATGAAATGCTTACTTGATGTCATTCTCCGAGCATTTTATGATAACTATGGTATGTATACAGTATAAATCAAATGTTTATTAAATCCAGGTGATCGCATTAAACATTGATCACTTGTAATCTTGTTTTGGTGCTTAGATGTATGTCTAAAAAGGATCATAGCTTAATAACTTATCAAAACTTAACTTCGTACATTTTAAAGTGGCTGTCACTATAGTGAAATCGAATTAATCTTTAAAATCTGAGCATATCCAGATTAGAAATACCTAACTTTATCAAATCCTTTCAGTCAAAAACAGTAACTTATCTTTTCCATTTACATACATAGTAAAGATTTAGAAACTGGCGCATTATGAAGTTGGCAGTGAAACATATATAAGGTCAAACTTTGTCAAATTATTTGACCTTGTTTGACACTTTTATCCCCTTTAGTATCAATTATATAAGTTATAAGCATTGATTCCAAATGATATTATTTTATGTCTAGCTTATGTCGATGATTATATTGTTTTTACTATTTCAGCTTCATTGTATTAAATTGAATAAAATTGAGAATGGAAATGGGGAATGTGTCAAAGAGACAACAACCCGACCAAATAAAAAACAACAGCACAGGGTCACCAACAGGTCTTCAATGTAGCGAGAAATTTCCGCACCCGGAGGCGTCCTTCAGCTGGCCCCTAAACAAATATATACTAGTCCAGTGATAATGAACGCCAATATAGCATTCCTAAGCTTCTGTAAAAAAAAGTGTTAAAATGTAGGTTTATCACTTTATTTTGTTTATAAGTTATATAACTGGAAATTCAGTCTATTCGGGTCATATGTATCTTCTTCTTTTTTTGCGTGAATAGTTGGCAAATAGGGAAACATATATGCGAATCTCAAAACTTCTTTTATTCTAATGGTCTTGTAGCAAGGAATGTAACACTGAGTTACTTATAAAACTTATCAACAAATTATTTTTTGCTTTGAACAAATGGATAAAAAAAAAATCTAAATATGTATCTAACATAAATGGAAAATACAATATTTCGTTCATATCAAAGTAAAATCAACCTTACAAATTAACTTTTAGTTAAATCCATAAAGTGATTTTCTCTAAAGATGAATACAAAAAGGCGGAACAGTGATTAAGGAGTAAATATTTATTTGACTACAACTCGGCAAGTTATTAACACAAGGTTTACAAAAAGAAAATCAATGGGGGCACATTCTGTCTCTAATGTTTGTCTTCAACAAACCATTCAAGCCTTGTATGTACGGAAATAATTTATAAATGTGTATACACAAAAAAAATGGAACATAATGCATAGAACAGGTTTCGCCATCAACATGAAATCCTTTAGAATAGAAATTTTGAAATGATATGCCTGTATACAGCAGATTCTACTGAGTGTAACTTACCCCAAACATACTATCTTGATGACTGTAGTCAATATTTGGTGGTCTCAGCTCTCTGGAATAAAAATAATACAAAAGTCAACCACTTAATTTCTAAAATACAGAACAGAACGCAGAAAATTATTCTTAGAAACATATAAAAAACATTTGGATTTATATTTATATTTGTATTTACTTTTATTTTGAGAGAATTCACAGGTATAAATCAAATTCAAACTCTTCGTGCCTTTGGATAGATAAATTAAGTCAGTTTTAATACATATCTGACAGATTTAAAACAAAGCAAAAAGCAAGTAAATATTTCACTGAATTTCTACGTAAAGCCATGTAGATGTATTCTAAAATAATATGTAATACGTATTATTAATTAACTACACTGTTATTGGACTTAATATGATGAAAACTGCCTATGCAATATAATGTGTAAACTGGGCCAATACAGAATAACTCGGCCAATATAGATTTTTTTCTGTATTGGCCGAGTTATTCTATATTGGCCGAGTTGACACAAGTGCAGGATTTCGGAACGTCTCTAGATTTTACATCGACAGTCACGATAAACACAAACTGAAAGTAAACAGTTGTTTTGAAGACGCAGTTGTCATTTAGTTATCTTAAACATGCTGAAATCAGGCGAAAGACGGTCATATTCATTTAAAAGGTATTTTGAAGGCAGACGATAGAACTATTTCGGGTTTGGGGAACGAGTAGATTATCACAAAGTTCATTTCTTGAGAGATTCACTTGTTGTCGAGTTGCGAGTTGCGAGTTAAGAAAATCGAGTTGCAAGTTAAGAAAGTCGAGTTGCGAGTTACGAAAGTCGAGTTGCGAGTTACAAAAGTCGAGTTGCGAGTTACGAAAGTCGAGTTGCGAGTTACAAAAGTCGAGTTGCGAGTTACGAAAGTCGAGTTGCGAGTTACAAAAGTCGAGTTGCGAGTTAGGAAAGTCGAGTTGCGAGTTAGGAAAGTCGAGTTGCGAGTTACAAAAGTCGAGTTGCGAGTTACAAAAGTCGAGTTGCGAGTTACGAAAGTCGAGTTGCGAGTAACGAAAGTCGAGTTGCGAGTTACAAAAGTCGAGTTGCGAGTTACAAAAGTCGAGTTGCGAGTTACAAAAGTCGAGTTGCGAGTTAAGAAAGTCGAGTTGCGAGTTACAAAAGTCGAGTTGCGAGTTGAGAAAGTCGAGTTGCGAGTTACAAAAGTCGAATTGCATAAAAATGAGGAAACTAAAATATTTTAATTTTTGGTGTACATAGTGTTGTTGATTATTTTTGTGGTTTTGACTTTATCTGAGTCGCTTGTAAAAATAAAATGGACTAGATAATAACTACGTATAGTATTTTCTGTAGAAGCAGATAGCCTTTTGAAATACAGAAGATGGCTTGCAGTTTAATTATTTTTAAATTTCATACATAGCACCGTCGTATTAAACGTAAAGGGAGATAGCAACTAAACTATAGTTCATATATGTAAAACACCCCTTCTGCAGATTTCGTTTAAAGTGGGCTTTGGGGCAGCTGCAGAGCCGGGCAATATTCGTTAGGGACCGCAAAATTTAGTGACACTCAAAATTGAGGATGTTAAAATTATATATGTCTTATACATTGGCTAGAGATGAAGGGGATATGATGGGCGTGAATAAAACCAGTTTAAACCCGCCGCATTTTTGTGTCTGACCTATGTCAGGAACCTTTAGCCTTTGTTGCTCTTGTATATGTTTTAATTTTGGTTCATCTTTATATTTAGCAGCATAGAATGGCGTCTATATTCTTGATCTATCTAATATTGTGTTTCGCGGCTCACGGCTCCCTCTAGGTGAGTGATTTTTCGCTGTGTTGTAGACCCAATGACCTTTGGTTGAATTGTATATTTTGATTTGGTTGCTGTCTCTTTGACTCATTCCCCGTTTTTATTCTTTATTTTATAAATGTAGCTGTCAAAGATACTATTGTAAAAACTACATTTGCGCCATTTTACAGGTAAGATTTAATTGGAAAGTATAAAATGATTATTGCTACATCGTGATTTCATAAGTATTTTTTTTTAAAGTATTGGGTAACTTATTAAACTGAGTCACTTAGGTTTAAACTTGAGTTATATAGTGTTCACATGTTTGATATTGTCAATTATAAGTTATTTTTAACTTAATTAAAACCGGCAAAATAGCAAAACTCTATATAAATCGCTATTCTGCTGGAGCTGGTAAAATAGCCCCGAAGGGAGCCGACAAAACAGCCACTGCCATATTTTATACGTTGAAACGAAATATTATTCTAAATAAGTCACATACATTTAATTCAAGACAGGACCTGAACTATAAAATCATAACAAATATCATTGTTAAGTAACATATATTCATTTACATTTCGTTTAACATCTAGACTTGTAATAACAGGGGCGGATGCAGGAATTTTCGAAAGGGGGGGGTGCTAACCCAGGGCAAAGGGGGGGTGCAGGGGGGGTGCAAAACATATGTCCCGATACAAATGCATTGATCGGCAAAAATAAAGGGGGGTGCGCACCCCCGGAACCCCCCCCCCCCCCCCCCCTGGATCCGCCACTGTAATAATATACAAATGTAGTTCCCTAAATATTTATGTACAGACACATTCTCAAATATACATAACAAATCAAATTTTTGTCTCATTTGAGAAATATGAAAAATTAGCAAAAATACTGAAAAATATCTCCTTGAAAAACATCTCCCTAAAGATCATCTTTGTACATGCTGGACAACTTGTAATGAAATGTTCATCTTCAACTACATTTCTTACAAATCCTTTAAAATGGTCTCTTGCTATATACAAAGTTTTATATCTTGTCTCTTTCTATTTTGAGATCGTGGGCACTGATTCTGATTTTACATATGACGACACTTCATCAAAAAATTGTTTAAAGATTCATGTAGATACATTTCTTTAGAAAAACAAGTTTTTAATTTGAAATAAAAATCTAATTTACTACTCTTTGTATCTATTCTTTTTGTGTTCCAAAATTTTACCAAACTATAACAAAGTTTTTGCTTAACTGACTTGATAACAAAGTCACGCTTTACTTCCAAATTATGAATATTTCAGCTTTTTGAAAAAAATAATGTATGTGTATGGATGAATTAAAGCATTCAATATTATCAGTGAACATGTTTTTGTTACACATAAAGGTATCATATAATAAACCATCTTTCATATTGTTTTTTTTTTAATTCTAAACCGATTTTTCATAATTGATAATACAACTGAAAAATATAAAGGGAATATATCAAGCTCTCCTAGCACAGCTATAAAGTTAGAAGACTATTTGTTTAACCTAAAATATATTTCATATATTTTAAATTGGATTCATCTAAAAAAAATCGTTCATATGTAAAGGTGCTGTCAAAAATAGTCACTTTCTTTCTGGCATGCTGCAGAGATAGTTTTGAACATTCCTGTAATTTCACTGCCATTCATTAAAATAGGTTTTATTGTATGGTCATATATATATATATATATATATGTTATAGAGTAAAATTACTTGGATTGTAAGATGATGAAGTTCGCAATTTGAATATTGCTTATAGTGATTTTTTGTATAACTCTCCCTTTCCATGCTTAAAAAGTCAATATACATTTTAAACCTAGATACTTGTAATTGTAAACACATTCTATTATATCTTTTTCGCAATACAAATATTCTTTTAAAAGTTTTCCAGGTTTGTTAAACATATTAACTTTGGTTTTAGATAGATTCACCTCTAAACACCATTTTAAAGTACAGGATAAACTATCAATTCGTTTTTTGAAAGACTTGCCTTGGAACTAGACAAAAAATAACAAGATCCTCTGCATACATGAGGCTGTCAATTCTGCGGTCATTTATATCAACAGCATCTGGGGTTTCATTAAATGCATCCGGTAAAATTCATTTATAAAAATCTTGAAAAGGTTGGGATTCAAAATATCCCCTTAGTTTACACCAATTTGGGAATACAAATTAGAAGTAAGCACATTGTCTATTTTAGCACATAATTCCCTTTTATTGTACATATCTCTCACGATTGCATGGAAATTACTACCTATGTTTGGCGGCAAAAACACACGTTTTTCAAAACGATGGATGGAATAATGAAAACGGAAAAGATCGATCTTCAATCGGTCTAAAAAAGTCTACTTCCAGATATCGATGTAGTTTTAAAAAGATCAATCTTATTTGAATCGATCTTTTTTCAAGTGTAAATGCTTAGATCGATCGCTTTTTTCAGGTGAATGTTCGGCGTGTTTAAAAATGATGGATGGAATACGAAAAGTGAACATAGATTCGGCTATTTTTTTTATTATCTTCTAAATCAATAAGTTCTATTTGTTTGCTGCAAATCCTCATCTTCAAACGCATTGGCCGTTCGTTATTTAGCGATGGTCTACACACATATTTTCTCAATGATTTGCAATGTGTTATAGTTCGCGCGAGGTGAAGAATTTCCTTTACTATTCTATTTTAAGAATTATTTGTTTACGAAAGGTAATTTATAAATTTAGGGTCAGATCGGTTCTTTTTATGTTCGGTAGTGTAAACGCATTGGATTAAATAAGATCGATCTCGTCCATTAAGGATACATTATTTTTTTTAAATGCTTCCAAAACTAAACTTATATTAGACTCTTATAAATAAGTATCACATATAACTGTTTCAAATCCCACAATCAAGGGAATAACTAAGTTCGGGTACATGCATGTTTTGTTTATCAAATGTGAATCAAACCTGAAAATTTGGGGTAAACAATATTTTTGTAACTCGCAACTCGACTTTCTCAACTCGCAACTCGACTTTTGTAACTCGCAACTCGACTTTCCTAACTCGCAACTCGACTTTTGTAACTCGCAACTCGACTTTTGTAACTCGCAACTCGACTTTTGTAACTCGCAACTCGACTTTTGTAACTCGCAACTCGACTTTTGTAACTCGCAACTCGACTTTTGTAACTCGCAACTCGACTTTTGTAACTCGCAACTCGACTTTCCTAACTCGCAACTCGACTTTTGTAACTCGCAACTCGACTTTTGTAACTCGCAACTCGACTTTCGTAACTCGCAACTCGACTTTCGTAACTCGCAACTCGACTTTCTAACTCGCAACTCGACTTTCCTAACTCGCAACTCGACTTTTGTAACTCGCAACTCGACTTTTTTAACTCGCAACTCGACTTTCTTAACTCGCAACTCGACTTTCTTAACTCGCAACTTGCAACTCGACGATAAGAAACCCTCATTTCTTGACGACCTCATAATTTCACGATTGTACACATCGATTTTAAATTAGTTTCTGCATAACACATGCAATGGCAGTACCTTTCCAATTACTATTTATGTGTTGCGTCTAAATTTAAGTTGTAACACTTTATAGTGACTGAAAAGGGTAGAAAAATTCATCAGATGAGAAAATGCTGAAGACACCTGGCCCTGCATCTAATAAAAAGAAACAAACAGAGATTTGGATAGTTCCACTTCAAGGTAAAAATATTTATCTCTTTTGAAATGAAATTAAAAAAATATTGTAACACTGTAGTTAATTAATAAAGATATTATTACGTGTATTTCTGTATTGGCCTTGTTATTGGTCCTCGGCCAGCTGTATTGTCCTTCGGCTTCGCCTCAGGCCAATACAGCAAGCCTCGGACCAATAACAAGGCCAATACAGAAATACTTACGTAATAATATCATAAGCTTGTCTCAAAACCCCTCCCTCTGACAAATATAAATACACACTGCTAAGATGTTCGTGTGAGGTTTGACTGTGATGAAAATGTGCACCTAGAAGGGAGCAATCTGGCTGTCTAGTTACAGTAAAAGCATGTACAAGCACACCGAACGATGTGATATTAAATTCAAACTCCCAACACAGTCTAAATAAGCCCACTTAAAGTGGAGCGTTAAAAACTAATAGTACCTTCTGCGTCGCCTATACCTGAAAAACACATCCAATTCAAATTTAAAAGTGATTCTGTCGAGAAAAAAAATTCAACCAAAAAATCCATTTCCTTTCTAGTTAAAACATTATGTTAATCGGTTTTAATTTAGTTATTTGATATCATACTATATGACATCTAGTTTTTTAAAGTAATTCACACGACAAACCATAAAATCATATATTTTGCAAACCCTGTTTCTAATCTACTCGCAATTTGGACCGGAACTCTTCAAAATCAAAAATGATATCAAAATGTCAACATCAGGTCTTCTACTATAGAATAGAATAGAATAGAATATTTTTATTTCCCAAATTACAGGGCCCATAAAGGGCATAACATCAGATACAATTGATTTACATAATTGGTAACAACAACAATAGAGGCATATACATATATACAAGAGTTAACATTGTTTAAATCGTCATGGACCTAGAGCTTAATATCCACACAAAAAACAACAAGAGGGGATATAAAATTAAGAGATGAGGTATGATAACCAAAGAGACCACTATCCACCAAAGATCAAAGTAAAGTTTGATGTAAGCAATTATAGCTAACCGTACGGCCTTTAACAATGAGGAAAATTCCGTATTATATAGTCGATTATTAAAGACCCTAGCTATTATCTTGGTTAACGCAGGCCTAGTGATCTTGATTGAGTAACTCATCAAAATATAGAAACTGCATGAATGCAGTTTACGATTATTTTTATCTCCTTTTTTTATCTACAATTACAGTGGTTGGTTCAGAGGGGTGTTGATAGCACATATTTGATCAGGACAATTTCGCCCCTATCCTGGGACACTGGATTCTAACATGAATTTTAACAATTTGTAATACAATTTTATACAGATTATATACTATAGCTGAGTAAATCGTTTCAAAAGTTTGAATATCAGGCAAACCTTAATTAAAAAGCAGGACATTTACATCCATTATTCCGTTTCTTAGCTTCAATTTCACAATAGTTTTACTACCCTTTTCCATTTTAGATTTTTAAAAAGAACATATAACATTGTTAAATATATGCACTTAACAAACATTACTTTTCACACTTTAAGTGGGTGTAATATGCACAAGCAATATCTCTTAGCATGTATTATATTAGAGCTTTATTTGAAGGCAATAAACCCGTATTTTCAAATTTAATTTAATTTTGTATTAAAAGGAATTTAAAACATATTATTACCTAACTTTGGTCCATATGTTAACTCTTTAAAAAAAGTAACTGCATGAGAACGATGATTGACGGCTTTATGAGAAAGATATATAAAACTTTTATGAAAACAAAAGATATCCTACCTTTGAGCCAAGCTGCTCAATAAAAATGTTGTTGAATAAGTTTACGATATCAATAAATGTTTTTATATTTATTTCATAGTTTATTGGGGTTAACTTCAATGAGTGTGCAGAATGACAAAGAGAAATGATAAGAGATTGTCAAAACTTTTTATACATAAATGAAAAGTCTTTGATTTTCTTATAAAGACATTAAATGTAATAAAAAGATAGTAGTGTGGTATATGTTGTAAAAGCTCATATAAAATATAAAATGCATTTGTAAATAAAGTTGTTTCTTTTGAACAAAAAAGAAAAAATCCGTCAAAATAACTGACATTTTTAACTGCTTTTGTCTCTTTATTTTACTGTATGTGTTTTTTTTAAAGAACTTTACACAACAGAAGGCATACATAGTTATAAGTAGAGCAAGTAAAACTTATTGGAATATTCTTTCGATTCTAATAATGCGTGTTGCTCAGAAAAAAATATGATAATAATTACGTTGTTTATGTGTATTATATCTAACGTTCGATGTTATAGATCCCGTATGCATAATGCTGTTAAGATTTCTTCTGAACAGACGGGTGTTCCTGCATGTCCTTCGATAAATTAGTACTACGATTAGATTTCTTAACTGGAGTGGTTCCCTGGAACTCTTACTCGATATTCGACTCGAAGTCTAACACAACGTGCAACCTGAAATGCAGCTCAAACATTAACTTGAACTTTATCACGAACTTTCAACCAAACTCAAACTCGAACTTCGTTTCTAATTTTGACCCAAACTTAAACTCGAACTCGAAGTCAAACTCTATGGTAATTCAAACTCATCATAATAAGTCATCCACCATGGGAGAATGATAATCCATTTTAAAGTCTACATATTTTGACGTATTGTGCTGAGCCGTAACAATTTTTGATAATGCATATGAACAAAGTATAATTTGTTGGGGTTCGGTAAAGTTCTTTAATTGCTATGCTTAGTACGGCTGTCAAAATAGGCTTTATATTTTGTTCATAAAAGGAAAAAAGGAGATACAAATGTAGTTGTGGTCCATTCCGTATAGAACACCGTTCTGTTCTTACAGAAGGAACACTTGGTGTTCAACCAAGGAAATCCTTGGTTCAACTAACATTTTTTAATAATAGATCTACATGTAAATACAATATCATACATGCTTTCAAATAAAAAGTGCATATAAAGTTCAAAATCAAAAGACGTATTAATTTAAACCGTTCAAACGTATAGAAATAAAACAATGTTGCATGAATTAAAAGTTGATTTAAATGCTTTAACTGGACGATTTAGTTTTTAAAAGAAGTACAACGAAACAACAATCGGTGAATTAATTATTGATTGTAAACTCATATTTGAACAATTGAAAAAAGAAACATTTTGAATTGACTGCTCGCTTGTGACAAATAGACACCATAGATATAAACATTTGAATACATTGTTACAAGTATTATATAGGACAAGTCTACTAATACGTTCTGGGTTAGTGTAACACTATAGAGGGTCTATTATTTATCTCTAAAAATAATATCTGCCAAATAACTTCTGATCCTTAAACAAACATTAAAACAAAACATAAATAAAGGTTGTTGGGGGTATTCGCTTGAAACCAATACAGCACTTTAATAATATGGAACGATGTCTTTTAGACTTAATGCATTACATATATATATATTCATATTATAATGTCAATTAAGAAAAGGGGGAGAGTGAGAATGTGGGTTGATCAATAACATCGACCCTACATGTATTTGTGTTCTTGAGCTCACCCCTTAAAAAAAGAAAAATATCATACACGTTTGGATTATTATATCACATTGTTGACCAGTTGGTTGCCATGGCTTGGCTGTTTGAATGTCTCACAATATATAAATAAAAAGATATCCTTTCCTAAGTAAGGAGCCTGGAGTCGATTTCACAAAAAAAACTTAAAGACCAAGATTGATCGTAAGTCATGAACAATTCAGTATACTTACGACCAATCTTAGTCGTAAGTTTTTTGGTGAAATCGACTCCAGATGTTCAGTGGTTGTCGTTTGTTGATATGGTTCATAAGTGTTTCTCGTTGTTTTTAATAGATTCGACCGGCGTTGGTTTTCCTGTTAAGGTAGCAATACACAGTTAGGAAAAAAACTTAAAATTGACACTCATAATTTTTAAACACCCTCTTTCCCCTCCTGTCTAACAAAGAAGGCTTTATATGTGTGTTATGCATGTATATACTTGTAGAAAGAAAATCTTCCATAGATTTGATTTCTAATGGTCATAAGGGTGAAATATAATCCCTTTTGGGTGTAACCATGGCAACATTCTGCATTTCTTAGATACAAAATATAGCAAAAAAGGGGGGTGAACATGTCACAAAAGTCTCCAAAATTTGGTCTAAAGGAAAATTTCAATGAATTACAGTGGTACCTTTCCTGAATCCATAGGTTTATATCTATCAAGTGGTCCAAAAAAAATCATATGCTTTCCTGCTCGTTTTTCCATAAAATTGAATTGAAAAGATCGAGCGCAAAATCTTTGTTGATGAATAGTCTAAATAAAGTTTCCATGTTTTGTGAAAACTGGCAGCTTTCTCTAAACATAAATAAAACAAAAAGTATGGTCTTTTCAACAACAAAGCAAAAGCCTGAAACATCTATACTTGTATATAAAAACAAAATAATAGAGAATGTTATGGAATATCCTTACTTGGGTCTGCTAATTAAATCAAATGGTAATCTCAGTCATAGTACAGCTGAATTAACAAAAAAGGCAAAAAAGGTTTTGTTTTCTATTAAAACATATACTAATTCTCTTGGCAGCCTTCCTACATATACTAATTCTCTTGGCAGCCTTCCTATCAGAGTGTCAAATAACTTATTTGACACCTTAGTGAGACCTATATTAACTTATAATTCTGAGATAACATATTTGGACTCATATATAACATATTTCAAAGCTAAAAAAAGAGCTTTGGTTTCTGGGAAAAATGTGGACCCATTTAATTTTATTGACAAGACTCCAATAGAAAACTTGCATCTTAGTTATTGCAAGTTTACCCTTGGCACTAACAAGAGTGCCTCAAATTTTGGTACAAGGAACGAATAAGGAAGACTGCCTATTGAATGTCATATAAAAACCCAAACTATTATGTATTTAGCAAGGCTTTTCACCTCAAATTTGAATCCCTTATTACATGAATCTTTTCAATTAACTAAAACTTTGAATTCTAGTGGCTCCTATTCATGGTTCACTTTTGCAAAAGATATTCTTTCTGAATCTAACATTGATATAGATAGACTAAAAACCTGTAATAATTTAAAACAATTAAAAAATATTAAAAGCTATATTAAACCCCAAATAAACTCATATTACAACAACCTGTTGATGGATAAGTTGAAATCTATTGATGATAAAAGTAAATTAAATTTTTATAAAGGACTTGAGCCAAATCTATTGATCAAACCTTACCTCTCTAACCCAAACTTTGAATTTAGAAAATTAATTACAAAACTTAGAATCAGTGACCATTCATTATTAATTGAAAAAGGAAGGCATTTTAAAATTCCTCGCGAAGAGAGACTTTGCAAAAAATGCAAAGTACTAGATGATGAGAAACATTTCTTAATAAATTGTTCTCATAATTCAAATATTAGATTAACATATTTTAATTGCATTAACAGAGAAAGTAATTCATTTGCTAATCTCACTGACAATGACAAAGTTATATATATACTTAACCCATCAACACCAACACAAGTGAATAAACTAGGATCCTTTATAAAAAAGTCAATGGAACTGAGGACAGGGGACCCTTTAATATTTACCTGAATTTGTGTATATATATTGAGTTACTTAGTTATTGTCTTTATTTGTTTTTGTTGTTGTTATATGTCACAAACTGTATAGTTTATATGGCAATAAAACTTTGAATTGAATTGAATTGAATTGAATTGAATTGAATTGATAAACACTACAATAATTTATGGACCTATGAACGGTACGGATAGGAAAATACGGACTGTCAATCATAGAAATGGCCTATAAAACATGTTAAAATCAATCTAAATGTTCATATAAACCCACTAAGAAGGCTATATTATTCTTCAATTATCTAAAAATCAATTTTATTGTACAAAAACTTTCATATTTAAAAAATTCACAGGGGCCATAATGCGAAACTAAACTTCTAACTGTGTATTGCTACCTTAAATGGTGTTACACTAGTCATTTTTGGGCCCTTTAAAGCTTGCTGTTCGGTGTGCAGGGGCCATAACGCGAAACTAAACTTCTAACTGTGTATTGCTACCTTAAATGGTGTTACACTAGTCATTTTTGGGCCCTTTAAAGCTTGCTGTTCGGTGTGCAGGGGCCATAATGCGAAACTAAACTTCTAACTGTGTATTGCTACCTTAAATGGTGTTACACTAGTCATTTTTGGGCCCTTTAAAGCTTGCTGTTCGGTGTGCAGGGGCCATAACGCGAAACTAAACTTCTAACTGTGTATTGCTACCTTAAATGGTGTTACACTAGTCATTTTTGGGCCCTTTAAAGCTTGCTGTTCGGTGTGCAGGGGCCATAATGCGAAACTAAACTTCTAACTGTGTATTGCTACCTTAAATGGTGTTACACTAGTCATTTTTGGGCCCTTTAAAGCTTGCTGTTCGGTGTGATCAAAGGCTCTATGTTGAAGTCCGTATATGAGTATGACGTCCATTATCACTGAACTAGTATATATATTTGTTTAGAGGGCCAGCTGAAGGACGCCTCCGGGTGCGGGAGTTTCTCGCTGCATTGAAGACCTATTGGTGACCTTCTGCTGTTGTCTGTTCTATGGTCGGGTTGTTGTCTCTTTGACACATTCCCCGTTTCCATGCTCAATTTTATTGACCTATGATGTTTTACTTTTACAAATTGTGGCTTGGATGGAGAGTTGTCTTGTTGGCACTCATACCAGATCTTCTTATATCTAAGTATGGATTTCAATTATACAACTCGATCTTAAACAGAGACCAAAGGACAAAGAGGTAAACCTACAGGTCATCGTGCTGCCTTCAACAATGAGCAAACCCATATCGTATGATAAGCTATAAAAAGTCCAACGTTACGGCAAAATATGAAACCCTTCAAAAGAAAACCAACTGTCTGATTTATGCGAAAACAGCAAAACCCATAATGGAATACGGGTTTTTCACTTGGGACAAGGACATAAGAATGTGGCAGAGTTAAACATATTAACGAGCGCTCGTCCTTCCTGTATAACTATTGGCCCTCCACACAACACATTAACAAACTGCAAAAATCAATTGGAAAATGGGTCAACTACTCCATACAAAAACAAATACTTATAACAAAAAGACAAAAATACCGCTCTTAGAGGACTCGCAGTTACTGAAATTCAGAGACCACTTTTAACTAATAAATAAAACGGTGTATCCGTGTCGGAGACAAGTTACTGATACCAAGTTCAGAAACTACTTTTTACTAATAAATTAATGATTTCAAAGACCAACCCAAGCAACATCGAGCCTGGTTAGTACTTGTATGGGTGACCGCCTGGGAATACCGGGTGTTGTAGACATTAAGAAAAACCCGACAGTGCAAGGCCTGTATATCCAGCCAAGGATGTTAAAACTACCTTCGTCAAGACAAGCTGCTGAAACCAAGTTCAGATGGCAATTTTGATCAATAAATGAAAAACGACTTCTAAGACTAAGATATTTATATATCACTGAAGTTATCATCAAATATAGTGAACACGTACTGGGTCAGAAACCAGTCTCATATGAGAGCCGTGGTGTAGTGGTTAGTGCATCGGACTACTGACACAAAGGTTCTTGGTTCGATTCCCGTTCGGGATGAAAATTTCAGGGACTGAATTTTCGGCTCTCCCTTGACACCATTTGCTAGTATGGTCTTGAGGAAACGATGTCCGTCGGAAGGGGACGATAAATGGCTGACCCGTGTTAAGAGAGAGCCATATCTCTTGCGCGTTAAAGACGCCCTTGTAGATTTCGAAAAAGAGCAGGCTAATGCCGCTACAAATTAAGGCAGCACTCGCACCCGCAAAGCGGAAAGGGATTAATATGAAAAACTTGTTTCCCAATCCACTATAAATAAATATGTTTGAACTAAAGTCTCATATGAGGCAAAAAGTTGAACGGTCGTTATCGATTTTAAGTCGGGAATATACATTAATTTTGTATGCAACAGTTTTGGCCGAGAGTTTACAATGAAAACAAGTAAATCGTTAGCTGAAAAACTTATGCTTATATTGAGACAATTAAAAAGGGCAGTCTTATAATTGCTCGGCTCTGAAACAAAAAGTTATCTAAATTTCATTTCAAATCTTGAATAAAATAAGCGTTATGTTGATGTGTACAGTGCGACAACTGTGTGCTGACCAGCTAGTCGAATTAATTAAAAGTTAAAAAAAAAAATGTAAGCGTGTTAGTATCTGCAAACGTATACCTGGCTGAAAAAAAGAATATATAAATAAAAAAAAAAACTTGCAAATAAATTGTAAAATCACTTACTCTGCAATTTTATTTTTAGTTGCTGGGTCCGTTGACTGGGACATTGTTCGATCTCTGAAGTAACTCGGAAAAACGTATTCCTCCCAGAAGTGACTATCGTACTTGTCCTCAATCTCTATAGGTAAAAACCGATTAAACATTGTGATTTTAACTTTCCTTTTTATACCCCAGATTATATGTAAAATATATTAGGCCTAATCAATAGAAACCGACCTTATACACATTACAATATTTATAGGTATAGCTTTACAACATTTACCATTTAAATATTTAATTCTGTACAATAAATGTTCCAAAAAATGATTTGTTATGCTTGTTTCTTATGGTATCTTTGTCTAACGTTATCTAAAATACTCGAGACGGAGCCGAATGCACTTCAGTTTTATAACCATTCAGTTTATTTATCAAATGTGTTGACCATTTATGTGATGTGTGCATTAGGTAAAGAACAAAGACAAATGATATTTTAATAAATGGGTATAGTTTTCTTGTGTGAGATCATCACACTAGATATAGAATATAGCATTTTCTGATTTCGTTTTTAAATTTCGTATGCATTTAGTTTGTTGATTTGTATCTGAATTAACAGGCCCGTAGCAAGGAGTTTCCAAAGGGGGGGAAAGGGGGGGGGGGGGGGGGGGGGTCGTTGGACTCATGAACTCGACTTTAACAGTCATAATTTGAACAAAACGTTGACTTTAACAGTGCTTATTTGATTTCAAGGGGGGTTCGTCCGAACCCCCGAACCCCCCGGGCTACGGGTATGGAATATAGCAAAAAAGTGTTACGTAGCATTCAAACTTCCATAGACGCAAAATTTTATGAAATAGATTTATAATTGTTTAGGACGGATCTTGTAATTGATAGAAAATCACCTCTGTTATAATCAGGTATATGGGTAAATCCCCACCCCTAAAAAAAACTCTGACAAGTGTCTATGGAATTGATAAAAAAGATGCATTTTCCGCTTCGAAGATTGATTTCTAAAAATCCTTTATCATAATTTCCTGAGGTGTATTTTCCAGCTTTCTATTTAAGATTAAAGCACACCTGTTTCTATAATGACAAACTTTCCCTATAATTGTATATTTTCTTGACTATCCAATCTTAAAAAGTTTGAATACTTGCTAGCGTTAATTTCAAGCCTAACATAGTAACCATGACGAAAACAACACGTGATCGGAGATTCCGAGGTTTACATGTAAAGCATGAAGGTTCGATCAAGTTGTAAGACTTGAAAAGACATAAATGTTATTATATGTCTCTGATACTTGCTAGTGTTAACTTCATTAACATATATAGTAACCATGACGAAACAATTAACACATGATCGCCGAATCCGAAATTTAAAGGTTCAATCACATTTGTTATGTATCATACGGTAATTCTTATTGAACAATCTGATCTTAATGTTTTGTTATTTAATTCTTACATTAACAATTTAATTATTGGTTAGATTACATTCACGCAGCACCTGTCCAACCTTTAAACATTGGATATATGTATGAACTGAAACTATCTAACTTTGCGGGGGTTTAGAATTCACTCATTTCAACGAGGGATCAGTCTTACAGGGGGAAGTTGCTTATGTATGCCATATAGGTCGCGAGAAGTCAAAATTATGTCAGCTCACAACTCACTGAATCAGAAGAAACCTGGGACTATATAATAACGTTACGAGACTGAAAACTTGTTCAATAGTCCCAGTAGAAACAAATATACCATTTCAGTAAAATTCATACAAACAAAAATTACAATTTGTGAGCTGTCTGCTCTTTGGTCGGGTTGTCTCTTTGACACATTCCCAATTTCCGTTCTCATTAAAAAAAATATCGTAAAAAAGGGGGTTGGCAATTCACTTGGAAAATTAACCAAAGTCTATTATTAGTGTTTCTCGTTTTTCATATTGATTAGACCGTTGGTTTTCCTGTTTGAATGATGTTACACTAGTCATTTTTAGTCCAGTCAATCTAGCAGACATTGGACCATTGCAACAGAAGACTTTAAAGTTTTAATCTTTAGCATTATACCCCAAAATACACAGGAAAAAGTTAAACAAATTATAACTTGTGGAAGACTTAAAAATAACAATTTTAAAATTCCTATGGAGATTTGCATTAAAATGGGAGATAACTCTGCAAAAGAGGCAGAAATATCAATAAAAAATTGATACAAAATTATAACTTTACCGCTTCTTTTTAGCAGAAGGAACTGATTCTTGATATTTTAGACGTCTTTAGAGTATAACAAACAACTCTAAAGGAGTTTCCATATCTTTTATCAAGCTTCAACCTAAACTTCGTAATTCATTATGACTAGTTGACCATGATTTATTAGATTTTTCGACATGTCAAGGTACAGAATCTCAAATTTAATAAAAATAATTGAGCATATATTCTTCTTTTTGGTGGTTTAAAGTTTCTTTAAACAAGGTAGATGCTGAACAAATATGATATACAGATATAAACAATACCGAATTTGCAATTTCTTCAATAAAATATGTGCCCCCAAAAAAGAAAATAACCATAACTCTTTGGTTTTGTACATTTCATGAGAGAAAGATGATATAATATAGTCAAATACAAACTTATAACCCATCAAAGTATCATGCTTTACATGAATTTTAAGAAAATCAACAAAAAACTGACAAAAAAGACTATTCCCGTTTGAATGGTTTTACACTAGTAATTTTGGGGCCCTTTATAGCTTGTTGTTCGGTGTGAGCCAAGGCTCCGTGTTGAAGGCCGTACTTTAACCTATAATGGTTTACTTTTTAAATTATTTGTATGGAGAGTTGTCTCATTGGCACTCACACCACATCTTCCTATATCTATATATATAATTTTTGCAGATTTATCTTCCCTTTCCAATGATAATTTCAATAGGAAATTAAATTGCTGATTTTGAGATTTCCTCAAGTTAGATTTTATGGGACTATTATTCTGTGTATATTTGGGACTTGATGCTATAGATTAGAACTGAAACATTTTCTGTTGTAATTAGTTTGAGGTTAAACCTTAGTTTTACTAAACTATTTCGGGTCCTTAATAGCTTGCTGTTTGGTGTAAGCTTAGGCGATGTGTTGAAGGCTGCACTCTAACCTATAATGTTTAATTTTACTAATTGTGTCTTGGATGGAGAGTTGTCTTATTGGCACTCATACCATATTTTCTTATAAATATGACAACACCTATATCAAAGAGGAAATCCTAGGCAAACATACGTCTTTTTTGCTTCTAATAATTTCAACCACTGCTTCTAATAATTTCAACCACTGCTTCTAATAATTTCAACCAAAGATAAAGAACTGGATCTTCTTTCATTTTACTGGACACCAAAATAGCATAAGTGTCCTTACAAACGAAATTATATTGCTGTGTCTGCATTGATCTACAAAGCTTTTTTCCCAAACTATCAACAACAATTGTAATAACATTTCTAGATGGGATTCAGAGTTTCTTTAAAACTTATCAATCTAGGGGTAATTACTAAATGGATGTCAGAGGTGGAAACTTGAGAATTCAAAAACTCTTTTGAGGAAATTACAATCCATGTCTCTTTCCTCTGGCAAAATTAACAGTATAAAAGCATTTGACTATCTACTCTTTATACATTATTTCCCAATCTTAGGTTAACAGATTGAAAGAGTAAGTACTGCTTTGTTTCATTGGAAGGAATTGTTAAAGAAGATTCAAATATCTTGTTTAAGGAATAGATGAATCATACTTTGTCAAAAATAAAATCATTTCTTGATTGATAAGAAATTTTTATGTTTGGAAGACAAGTTTTCGAACAGGCAATCAACATTCCTTTTGGAAGCCAGCTTTGTCTCTCCTCTTTTTAACTAGTTTCTTTATTAACTCATCTGGCCCAAGGGGTCAAATGAGCTATTCTCATCACAAGGTGTATGTTTTTAGAGAATTTTGTGTTGCTTGTAGATCTTTGATAGCTGTTGTTGTATTCACACACAACTTTTTTAAACGACAATTTAGAGAATGACACATTGCATTGTCACCAGTCTTTTGGGGTGTTTTGTCTGACTAGGTTCAACAAACATTAATTTAAAAGGTTATTTTTTATAAGAATGTCATACTTTATAACAGATGACTTTGACTTCTTATGATGGACTTGAAAGGAACAACCAGTTTATTTAAAATTGTGAAACTAATAAGTTTACACAAATTCACCTGTACAACAATTGTTCAACATAACATGTTTAAAATTTTCTGTTTATTAATAATAATGCATTATAAAAGACAAAATATAAATCTGTATAAAACTTAAAAGTATGCCCTAGAACCATTATCATTATAAAACATAAAATGCTGTAATTGAAAAATATTTCTACATGTACATCTGAATCTCCAGAAAACTATGATGCAATATAAGGGTCCAATGTTGGTGCACTGTTTGTCCTTGAACGAACCTAAACCTAAGAAGTTAGAGCTTTGATATTGACCATTACTACAATATGTAGGTTAAGAATTTAAACATATGATGCATGAAATAGTCTACAACATGAAATATCATTCATCAAATACAGTAGTACATTTCAAAATTACTGTTTAAAGATAATTTAAAAAAATAGTTGTGTCTCCAAAGGAACATAAAATTCTAAAATAAACAGATGTGATGTTGTTGCCAATTAGACAACAATCCCACGAAAAATAAATGAAAAGGATTGTAACAACTACATGTACAAGACACCAAAATCAACTCTGAAATTTGTAACTTAAATTTCTACAAAAAAAGCTAAACTTTCTTCACTTTCTTTTACACAAATTCATCATTGTTCAACAAAACATTGTTATCCAACTATCTTTTTTATTTAATAATAATGCATTATAATGAACAAAATATAAAATCTGTATAAAACTTAAGTATGCCCTAAAACCATTATCATTATAAAACATAATATGCAGTAATTGAAAAATTATTTCTTCCTCTGACTCTTAATAGAACTATGACATAAAAACGGTTCCAATGCACTGTTTGTCCTTGAATGAAGGGGGTTCAGAGGGGTCCTGATCCGGAAATCCCGGTCTTAAGGGGGTTTGCAGGTCTAAATCATGTATATAGGATTTCTCTATATTTTTCTATAAATGAACTTTATCTTATAGTTAATAGAAAAATAAAATAAAAAAGTGGGGTCACCGTTCATTTGCGCTCACAATCTGCCTTCGAAAGAAGCATACATTTTTGTAAAGGCGTTTTTTTTCTGTTGAAGTAATAGGAGAAATAAAGGTAATATCGAAATAAAAAAAAGAAATTTATTACAGAAATCGCTAAAATTTTACAATAATTTAGTTTAAGTACAGCTTATATGGAAATCATATTAAAAAAAATAGGTCACCGATGAGTTGAAAAAGATGTTTCAATTTTAGAGCCAAAAAATGGCATTTTTTCAACAAAGGGAGATAATTTGAACTTTTTCAATGATGTATACATTTTGAAAGTCAACTGGGGCCAACACGAATTGATTGTTTTGAATGATTGTTGTACCATATGATAAAGTAACAACTACAAAAGGAAATAAATAAAATTTGTAATGAAAAACAAATGTTTGATTTTTTTCTGAAATTCTTATACCCTCGAGGCTCCTTTAAAACTTAAATAACATGAAGTCCTGAGGTCCCAAATTTAAAGGAATTTAGATCCCGACATCCCAAAATTTGAAAAAAGAATTACCGTTTCCCAAAAGGATCAATCCTGAAATCCCGAGCTTAAAAACACCAGATCCCTACTTCCCGAAATATACCCCCCCCTCTTGAATGGAGCTTATGATTAGTAGATAGTGCTTTGGTATTGGCATTTATTATTAACAGATCCAAGGTTTGAAGAAACAAAAAAGAGTTATTGTCTATAATAGTGACATTTTTTTTTAACTTTTTTATATTTTTTTTATGCCAATGTTGTTTTTTTTATTTTTTTATCATAGACAGACTGAAATCTGCACCACATATATTTATATTCAACAAATAAAATCTATCACTGAGCTTTCTAATTTGATTGATGGTCAGTGACTTTGCAAAATTAATTTTTTTTTCTTTCTAGGGGATTTTAAGAAGACAAAACATGTGCATGGGGAGTAATTCTTTCATTAACTGACACTTTATAATCCTGACATAAATTATATTAAAACATTTTTATTGTTTTAGAAGTATATAACATACACATTTTGTTTAAAATTTCCTTTTCCAATCTTAAAATATCGATGTGAGCTAAAGCTAATTTTTTTAAACAAAAAAAAACAGTTAAAAATATTCCAAATCTGGAGAACAAAATATTAATTTCGTGTGGCTTTTATTAACATTTGAATAAATTCAATTTATTAAATTATATAAAGCTTATGAAATTTATCATCTGATGCATCATCAAAACATGAAAAATCTTCCATTAAATGCAGTAGTACATTTTGTAATTACTGGCTAAACGAAAAAAACAATTGTGGGTTATCTCCCTTGAACATAAAAATTCAAAATAAAAAGATATGGAATGATAACTTTTCACAAGAGACAAAAGGACAAGTACATCAACAACTTTAAGATACAAAAATCATCTCTGAAGCAATAACATCTAAAATGTGAATGCATAGTTAAAAAATTTACAAAAGAGACTACAATTCGATCAGTTTTTGCTTTCCAGAAGAAAAAAAATCTTGCAGAAAACTGATATGTGTTTAAAAACAACTTGTATTTACACAACTTGTATTTACAACTAAATCACAAATTACAAGTTATAATAATAACATTGACAAGTTCCATAACAAAATAACATCACTAAAAGAAAAAAAAAACAGATTTTTTTTTATCCAGTTCCCCTCTTCTTTAAAATATTTAATAACCATCAAAGAAAACATAAAAGTAAAACAGCCAAAACAATTTCTAACAATCTTTTAAATTTTTGGTGGCTTTTGGGATTCTGAAATTTAGTATTGTATATTTGACATGTTCAAGAGCTGCTTCTGTATTTTTGTAATCGGGTGAGAAACTGAGACTTCTACCTCCCTAAGGGAGTAAAAATTGCCATAACCTTCGACGTTAAAAATAAATTGTGATAATACAAGAGTAAGATTTGACGAATGATACGATAAACTTTTCTTACAGAGACCAACATTTAGTACATTTATAAAATAAAATGTGAAATTTTGGCAAGAACAAACAAGAATAATAATACTTATAAAAAAATGCCTATAAAATGTGACATTCTTCTAAAAACAAACAAAACACAACAGCAGGGGTCAGCAGCTAAGATTTGTTTTAATTTTTAATATGTTTGACTTCATATGTAAATATGCCCTATAAAATTCAATGACATTAACACAACAAATTATTGGTTATTCCAGGAATGAAGGCGAAAATGGAATTAATAACTTTTTTTTTTAAACTCAAATGAAAATAACATTAAAATATGCAACAATGACAAAAGTTGCCAAAAAAACTTCTGTACAAGTACATTTGATCTTAGGGAATTAAAAAAATAATTTTAAATTATTATGCTTTTGGTGTTTTTGAATAATTTTTCTTTCTAAATTTTGCTATTTTGTAGTTTTTCTTACGTTTGAAGTCTTTTCTGACCCTTCAAACAACTTCTACTCTTTAATTATTGTAAGTGTCTATCACAACATTGATAAGTAAATGATAAGTAACAAAAACTGTAACAAACTAAATATATAACATGTAAGTACAAGGTATGATAAAAACTCTACATTGGACTAGAAATATACTGTAATTCAAATCATCAAAAACAATGCACATATTTACAAGGATAATTCAGTTATTATCTTTGCATGTTTTTACAGCATGTATAAACTGAAAAAGACAATCAAACAAGCATTACAGAACAAATTAAAAAATAAACAAAACTTCATAACAAATTTAAAACTTAAAATGTTCTTAGTTTTGCAAAAGTTTGTATATAAGTTTTGCAAAAGTCCTCATACAAGCCTTCAGATTTCATTTACTTCTGCTTACATTAAAAATTTTGTGCTTCACATATATACCCAAGAAATCCTCCAAAATATATCCCACCAAATATATATACAATATTAGGTCAATGAAGGAAAAATATAAACTTTTTTGTATGAGGCTGAGAAACTGGGGAAGCGTGAGGTTGTACCGAGCCCTTCCCCTATTTTTCGCTGAGAACAAAAAAGTTTATATTTTTATGACATTGACCTAATATTGTTTTTATACTGCAACTTAAACTAATACATTGATAGCTTTTTAAATCGTAACACAAATGTCAAACTTATTTTCATCCCTTAATGAACACCTGATTGTTGAGAAAGTGTTCCATGATGAAATTGACATTATACAAATATAGCTATGTTACTATATTTAGGAAATAAACACAACTAGTTGCAGTATAAAACAAATTAGCAGTAACTAAGATAAATTAATTAAAAACAATCTAATAACTCATGATGAAAAGGATAACTACATGTATGATAAGCTACTTTGAAAATGAATCATACATCCATAAATACAATTTTTGATTACTAAAAACTAAAATATTTTTCATGTATGCACTTATAGATCCTAGTAGCCATGTTTGTTTACAAATAGATAAATCCCCATCTTTAACAAAATAACTAACATGGAACATTTTAATAACAATATCAATTTCGTTGTTAATATGGTTAAGAGCTAATTTCACAAGGCTATCTTAAAATTACAACTTCACACTGCTATTTTCTGTATCTTTTCTGAAAATAATTTATAAACTCTTTTACATATTTCTGCAGTCTTCCCTACCCTCTCTGAAGTCAAGGAGTAACATTCTTTTCTTGACAGATGCCTTTCATCTTCTTCAATATTTGTTACCTTCTACATGAATCTGCTATGATTAAAAATCAATATCTCCACTAAAATATCTAGCATTAAATTCATCAAACCCTATAGAGAGTTTTCCATTTTCTCCAACAGTGACAGGATATACTTTGGCTGCACGGTTTTGTCCCTTTGGCATTCTTACTTTCCCAGTCAGTAAATCAAATCTCCAACTATGCCACGGACATCGTATACATAAAGTATTATCTGGCATTTCTTCAATGTCTCCTAAATGCAGTGGACCACCTAAAACAAAACCATGTGGTTAGTTTAAACTTTTTATTACATTGACGATACCATATAATAATTATATAGGACAATACAAAAATATATGCTGAACATGTTGAAGAAAGACTTTTATCAGAGTAGGTCAAAGTTGTACCCAGTTACAAAATTGAAAAGAAACATCCGTTCACAAATCCCTAAAGTTGGAGAGAAAAAATAAACCGAAAAAACAGTGTGTAATATACTCTAAGGTGTTCATTAAGTATCTGCAATTCAATATACACTTGTAGCAAGATCATTTATAATTATTTATTTTTTAAATACAATGTACATCTAACTGTATGCACCTGCATGTGGACATTTTTCATTAATGGCAAAAACATCTCCTCCATGTCTGAACAAGGCTATTTTCTGCTCATTACAGTTGATTAAGGAACCAGTTCTACTATTCTGTCGCAGTAAACCAGGACGCTGTATTGAAGTTTGTACTACTTTACATTTTTGTGAAGGATCAGACCAGTCAAACAAATCTGAAAAATATAAAGTTAGATGATTTATAAAGTAAAGACTTAAAGTTACCATGAATGTTAAATTAAGTACATCACACATGTATAAGTACAAGTCAGAAATGTGTTTTATATATACATGTACATGTAGCTGATGAAATATCTTTTCTTTTTAGTTTAAACACACAACAAAACATTTCAGGGAAACCATGGAAACAGGTACATTTTTGTGTACATGTAGTCAGTAATAAGAGTTTATTTTTTTATTTAAACAAATTCATAGTGACTTAGTCTATGTCCTGATGAATTATTATATAAACCTTAAGCATACATGTAGTACATGTAATTAACATGATTAAAGAGATGTTAAAATGAAATACATGTCATAGACATACATTTAGTTTGAAAATGTTTTTCGTTCAAAATCTCCCTCAGTTGTTGTCGCTGAGTGGAGATCTTCCTCATTGAAAGTTTTCCAGGTTGGCAGATACATGTATAGTATTGGCTTCATGATGTGTGAGTAACCATTTAAAATCCTAACTGGAACACTTATCTAAAAGTTGTCAAGTGGGTTAAAGTTTGAAAAGTTGTTTCAGAATAATTGATAAAATTATGTACATATCATCATGTACCATACTTTGTCATGTTCATTGTAAGTAAACAATTTACAGAGGGGGTCTCATTGGGGGGTTCCGATCCCAGATCTCGCTTACTGTTTTGTCAGATCCCCGTATCCCGCTTACACTATATATGTGTACGTACATGAGGTAAGCAATTCTCATTTTTTTGTCATTTCCCACTAGGTCCCGCTAGACCTCATTTCCCGTTTTCACAAAACAAAAATTCGAATTTCACTTGTCACACTTATAAAAAAATCGGCAATCCCGCGTCACGCTTAGACCCCAATGATACCCACTACAGAAACCACAAACTGTAAGGTGTGTACAATCAAAACAATGTTTCTTTTAGTACGTTATTTTTATAGTAATTCTAAATAAAAGTCAGCTCTAGTTGTTCAGAAGTATACATAGATGCCCACAATGGCATACCAAAATGAAAATTTTAGTGTATAGATCAGACATAGACTCGTGATAGAAGTATTTAGAGCTACTAAATTTCCATATGGTACCAGAGTATTTTATCCCATCAACAGGGATGAATATTTTGTAACTGCTTTGCATTTCAGGCCTCTAACTCTGGTCTAATCAGTCTATTAAACTTGAAATTCATATATGACTTCCTCATCTTGATACATGATGCATTTCGATGTTTTCAGCATTTTAAAAACACATGTTCTGGCGCCCTTGTTTGTATTTACATTTGAGGTCAAGGACAAATAACTGTAATTTAAGAAACGGTGTCGGAACTAACAATCTTTCTTTCCGGAAACCGACATACTTATAAAAATACTGAGTTATCCTTCTTTGGTCATAACACTAAGTTCTGGATTGGGGCCTCTATTTCTTTATTCTTGAACTTTTTCAACATTTTTTCTCTATTTTTTATCTACTTTGACCCTTGTTCTCTAATCTTTATATCGTTCAGAATCCCTTTAATATTGATCATTACTCTCAGCTGGGAACAGTATATCTATGTCTTACTTACAGTTTGCATTTGATGAGTATGTTTAAGTATAAGGAATGTGAATTAGACATTTGCTGAGCTGAGCAAGTTTCACAGTCTATGTGCTTGGTGGATAGATGTGATGTATTTATATTCTATCGATGAGGAGAGAGACTCAAGTGAGATAAAGGACAAAATAACAATGGATGAATCTATCAAGTTTTAGATTTTAAAATATGACTGTATATACAGTTTGAATACTTTTAAATAAGTGTGGTGGCGGTGTATATAAGTGTATAAAGAAGATGTTTTTAATCCAATAGTGAATATAAGGGATTCTACACTTCAAGAGGATATTCCAACTGAAGTGGTTCATCTGATAAAGGTGGAAAGTACAGAATAGGTAACAGGTAACAGGTTCCTGCTCTCAGTCTATTCTTTATCTGTCAATTTGAACTGAGATTACACTGTTATAGTAATCTCAGATTTGAATCAATTGCTGACTTTCCCTGAACTGCAAAACAGTTACAAAATATCGGCCAGTAATGGGATTAACGGTACAGAACTGTCCTTGCCATGTCGCCGGCAAAAAGCTAGTCACCCCGAAATGCAAAGTATAGTCGCTTTCCTAGTAGTCGTTCCATGTTGTTGCATCGAAGAGAACTAGAACGCTGCGATGGCAGAACGTGTTACAACGTAAATCATCAACATTATGTAATTTATTCATTACAATATATGCGGCCTGAGCAGAGGAGAATATTGTCCACGATTACGTATCTAAAACTGACAAGCCAACTTGTGCCGAGCAGGTTACTACTCCCCGACATCTCAACATCACAGCCAGTGCCTTTTTGAAATATATTTATTCTATTTAGGATACTTTTCTACACTTTTGTTGATAGTTTTTGGACATGTAAAATAAATTTCCGAAAGATAACTTACTGATGGCTTTACTTCATACATGTACACGGCCCTAAACATGCATGAAACCGCATTTGCCCGACTAGATGTACATTAACGGCAACCAACCAACAATCAATCAATCAATCAATCAATCAATCACTTTCATCAACATTTGGATTTTGGTTCATGTCGTCTCTGATGAATTTCTAGGGTTCACCAAATTATGTCAAATACTTTTCGACTAGTTTCTCCAAGTGTTCATAATTTCATAGTATATATACGCCGTGTTCCTGAATATCCAACACGTCACTTGGAGAATTTATTAGCATATGGATGTAATTTTTTTACCATTTTGTTTAAAATAATATAATGACAAACAACACATGAGTTATATAATTCCACACACTTAATCGTGGTACAGATTTATATAAACATAGTTTCTATCATCGAGGAAAAAAACTATTGTTGGTAAATGATTTTTTATACCTTAACCCCATGACGGTACTTTACGTGACAACTAAGCTATGAATTAAACCTAACCTTGACCCTAACCTAGATATGTGACCTCTTAGCCCCAAACATAATTCAAAATAAACCACCTAAATGTGCCCTAGCCATAAAGTGCCCAGACACAGTTCTAGTAATAATGCTATAGTATTTTGAACTGTATGCCTGGCTTAAAAGCTGACTCAGGCACCACGTCTGACTGAGTAGCTGACTTGAGTATCATGCCTGGCTGAGTAGCTAACTTAGATACCAGCTATTTTCTTATCGGAGCAGTGTTAACTTTCGAAGAGCTAGAATCAAGTTTTCATATGATATCTATGCATGGTGTCTCCTCGCCTTCATTGTTTATTGAGCCACATCTAAAAATGTATTTTATTCATGATTTAAGTTATGGCATTTATAACTACTAGTATTCATATATGTTTGCTAAGATCGGTCAGAAACGTGAAGAACCAAAACATAATTGAATTTCAATAACATCCACCCTTGGTGTCTTCAGAAACATTGTATACTGTGGATTCATTATTATTCGTTGGATACCAATATTCGTGGGTTTCGTTGGTACAAGCAAACCACGAATTTAAATGTTCAACGAAAAACAAACTTCTATAGGTGTGGCCAGACTTTGGCTGAACCACGAAATCAAATATCCACGAAAAATGCAAGGTTTCAGCAATCCAAGAAAATTGGTACCAAAGAAAATAAAAGAATCCACAGGACTATATGTCTCTTGCGTTGTTTTAGTATTGTACAACCATTTTGAAATACCTTTTTCTAATTTTTTCACCTGGGTAAGATTCTCCAGCTCGACTCAGTAGAGTATGCATCGTACCAAGTTCTATTCCACAAAACATTATTATATGCCTAATAATGATAGTAAATAACATGTTTAACCCCGACACATTATTTATGTATGTGCCTGTCCCAAGTTAGGAGCCTGTAATTCAGTGGTTGTCGTTTTTTTTTATGTGTTACATATTTTTTTATATCCCCTAATAAAGTCAGAGTCCATTTGTGCAAACTGCATTCAAGGTTCTTGCACTGCAGTACATTTTATAAGCTGACATGGTTCATTATCACTGAACTAGTATATATTTGTTTAGGGGCCAGCTGAAGGACGCCTCCGGGTGCGGGAATTTCTCGCTACATTGAAGACCTGTTGGTGACCTTCTGCTGTTGTTTTGGTTTTTTTTCTATGTTCGGGTTGTTGTCTCTTTGGCACATTCCCCATTTCAATTTTCAATTTTATGGGTAGATAGTTAAATTATATTGACACCTTCATATAAAAAAGAAAATGTGGGTTGATTGCCAATGAGACAACTCTCCACAAGAGACCAAATGACACAGAAATTAACAGCTATAGGTCGCCGTTCGTCCTTCAACAAAGTCCATACCGCATTGTCCGCTTTAAAAGGCAACACAATGACAATGTAAAACAATTCAAACGAGAAAACTAACGGTATATATATATCTCACAAGTCAGACATAATCGTGCATGTCATATACCAATTAGACAACTTTCTACAAGAGACCAACATGACCAAAGGACGATAATATAGCCAATTATACATAGGGCACTGTACGGCCTTCAACTATGAGCAAATCCCCTTCTGCATAGTAAGATATTAAAGGTCTGGCACAATGCATGACAAAATGTAAATAAATTCACACAAGTATTCTATTAAACAACAAAAGAATGCGAAAAAAACCGGACAGCTTTCATATTTTGTCATGCATTATGCCAGACTTTTACACATGTTACAAGCACACATCTAGTCATATAGGCCAGTATCATGCCACTGATCTTAACAGAATTCAAGATATCATAGTATATCTACTTTGGAAATTTAATTTTGTATTTTAAATTTGGCTTATTTTAATTTTAGGTTATTCAAATGTTCTTATCCGTTGTTGTTATGTTTTATTTCAGTGTTTTATGTTTATGTTCAAGCATGCTCTCAAAGTGGGGTCATTACTGGATGGCTAGATGACCGTATAACGTCCAGTGGAAAATTAAATGAATATTTAACGCATGATAATTCCCTGAGTGCCCTAACATCAAATCCAGGATCCCGGCGTCTGAGATAGAACATATATAAAAAAAAAATACACATAATGATTAATAGTTTAATATATTTTTACAAGGAATTGTATACTAGTATTTAAATAAACAATAATTATTCCTTGATTTTTATAATATAGTCACTACATTCTGATACATGTAATATGTCCCAGCTACATCACGGTTCAAATTAACATATTGTTTGGTTTCGTCAAAATTTAAAGACTAGACTAATGTGTTTTTAAAATCTCATTTAGTATAATTTATCTATTTTTACAGAGAATGTTTGTTTTTCTCGTCGTCATACACTTGTTTGCATCATCAAGTTTCCAGCAAATGGTATAATCCTAGATCAGTCTATGACAATTTAGCGTGGATTATTCTATTTTCCATTCATTGATTACGGTCACTGTGTCATTCAGATGGAATATTCCAATGATCTACTGAAGTGACCTGAAATGACCTTTCTTCTCGGTTATCATGACCTGATATGAACCAAGGATCTCAGTCAAGTCCAATCGTCTAGACTGCACCATACCATTCAATTAATAGGGGTGGCAGCTAGCTGTTTTAAGAAATGCTTATTAAGTTATTTTGTTTACTCTGCTATTCAAAAGTTTTAACAGTTAGAGTATTCCAAAAACCATAACATTGTGTGCAATATTCTTATCTTAGAGTTACTAGTATATATATATTTAAATACATCTTCAAAAAACGGTCTTCTAAAAATTTGTAAACTGGTTCTAAATTAAAAGCAGTAGTCAGTGTGTTTTGGGGTAACTTGAAAAACATGACTTCTGTATACTATGAATATGAAAAAGGAGTGTCCGCATTTATATAAATACGAGAAACCCTCCCCCTTTTTTCCCAAATCCGATATTTTTTCGTTTTCTATTAATTTCAATTATTTTTGCGTTTCGCAATTTATCAGTTACCGCTGTGGATAGTGAACTTGGAATAAATAGTAAATTGAAAATACAAGTAATTTATGTTTCTAATGATACAGGAAAACGTGAAATAATTGAAGTTAATAAAAAACGAAAAAAATACGGATTTTGGAAAAAAGGGTGAGGACCAAAAGAAATTGTCCTGTTCCCCAAGTACCTATGGTGTAACATCTGTCAATACACAATAATAAAAAAAGGTCAGAGTTCAACGGATTTTGTAGAATCCCTTTGCATGTGCTTGTTCTAAATGTAACGTTTTTGCATGATAGATTGCTTTCGTTTGTCTTTTAAATCATATTACTGTTCGCCTTCTCTTTTGATCCGACAATTTCATGAATGTTTTCAATGATGTTCTTTTATTGAATCTAAACACGGGTGAAGGCCGGAGCTGGTTTGTGTCCTCGCCCCACGGTTTGGCGAAGACAGAATTACAGTGAATTACGTAAGTATAAGACAAAAGGTTCTAATGTTGTTGGTTTTTTTTTTACTGATCTGGCACTTCCAGAGGTTCCTACCCTCCGCAACCCCAGTCTACTCGTATGGTACTGCTAAAATAAACACAAATATAAAAAAAAAAAAAAAGAAAAAAAAAAGATGTGGTATGATTGGCAATGAGAGAACTTTCCACAAGAGACCAAACGACGCAGAAATTAACAACTATAGGTCACCGTACGGCATTCGACAATGAACAAAGCCCATACCTATAAAAGGCCCGGTACAAAGCCTACTATATTTTTCTTAATATAATAAAACAAACTTTTATTGATTATATATGTCTCATTACTGATAAACAAATATGGATTTAAAACAATATCATTACTAAAATAAATATATCAAATGCTTTACATGTAATTCATTAGAAATCTAATCGATATCGATGAGGAAAAGGAAGCGTCCTCGCATCATTCTTTTTAACCTTTAGTGACCTTGTTGTCCTAAAACTGATATAATTTTTAGGGTTAGTAACCTCTGAAAGATCAGTTTGTCATTGATTTCAAACGTTCATTCAACCCAATAGGGTTCGTTCAACTATTTTCTGCGTGGTCGTTCACCCCAATGTTGCGTAATTGAAAAAAATATTAGTCTCGTTCTCGTCTAAGTATTGAACATATATATAGGAATTCGGTAGTGAACATTTTACTACGAAGTTGTTTATCACTTTTTTTATATTGGAATAGAGATCTATAGACACAATCAATATTTTAAGGAAGTATCTGTTTGTTATATTATATTTTATGTTACAATTATCCGCACTTAATCAAATAAACTTGAGAACAAAACATTAGGCACGATATAAATATTCAACATGTTTTTGTTTGGTTTCTCCAACTGCAAAAGAAATTGATATTTTAAACTTTATCCCTTGTTTGAATAATTGAAATGTTTACATTTTTATTATTTCTACACGATATAGGAGCTAAAATAACAAAGAATTATATTTAAAAGAACGGATACTTAATTGATAGAGGCCGCACTGCCCGCTGGGGCTTTATTGCCCAACTCTTTTCATATATTTTAGATTATAAAAATGTATACCTTTTCATATGTAATATAGGTAAAAATGTAACCTGTGTGGTGTGTTGGAAAAATGTATGTCCAAAGTGTCAAAAAGAGGGGAAATTTATGGTGAAAAACACAGCCATAACTCAAAGAAAGTTACAGGGCTTTTCAAATAACAGAGGCGGATTTAGGGGAGCAGAGGGCCCGGGCCCGGGCCTCCCTTTCTGAGAAAAAATTGGTTGATTATATGGGTCATTTTCAAAAAATGTCGAATTTTGAAATTGAAAAATTTATTAAAAAGTTACTTATTCAAACAACCCTCTACATAAGCAAATCAAAACAAACAGTACTTTAAGAACAACATATTAAAAGATGCAATCTTAATGATGTCATAGAAGAATATCTTGAAACATTTTTTGATCGGTGGTACAATATTTTGTCTATCCTGTTACCATTTTCAAAAGAAATTTTGGGTTATAAGAAAATGTTTAGATAAAATGTTAAGCTTGTTTTACGTAGCCAATTAGATGGTTTTGAAGAGAATAAACTTCTACATATATTCATTCTGTAAAATAATAGATTATTTGCAAATTTTCCAGGTTGTACTGAAAAATAATCAAAAATGCCCCTAAAAATTGGTTTTCAAAGGTTGTAAAAATTACCACCAGTAATGCAAGTCTAGGATAGCAATTTATATTATTCGGCATTTTTTCACCCTTTCAAACAAACCCAACATCAAGTAAATCGGGAAGGTGTAAAAGGCAATACAGAGATACAAGATACGAGATACGAGATACAGCGATACGAGAAACGAGATACGAGATATGAGAAACAATTATAAGTAATATGAAAAAAATAAGTCAAGTGTGTTGAACTACACTAATTTCATTTAGACAAACTGTTAAAATTGTAAACTCTGGGAACTAATAGATAAATTTGTCAACATCAATTTAAAACACAAGCATTACAATAAATAAAAGCTTCTGAAGATTATACACTTTAATTTTATTTGAGGTTATTGGCCTGTGCCATAATTTGATACTACCATGGTCAAACATAAAAATTCTTTAGTGATTTATTTATTTAAAACAGATAAACATCTTGTTAATTATATAAATGTAGACTATTTCAACATAGATTTTTAAATTGATTTCTTAATCATTTGTTTATTGTCATCTTATTTAAAAATAATAAAGTCATATTAATATTCACTATAACAATTATGTTTTTGTGTACCTTATAATTTGTAAAAGACTTTCTGTTTTCTACTGGAGTTAAAATGACACACACAAATACTTCTGTGGAATTTTATCTCATTCATCTTTGTGAAATTATGCTTTAATGAGTTATCTGTTAACTATTTTTTTTTTCACAATCATAAAAATTACCATTTAACAATTGGGTTAAAACTTATTTATAAGGGTCTGGAGTGTGGGGGTGGGGGTCTGTTATTCTGTAAACATTTAATTATCACCCCTTTTTATACGACCACGTCTCCTCAAACGAGGATATAAAATATCTGAAATCAACGAAATTTTTAATCAAACACAAAATATAGAAAGGAAAAACCTGCTTATACAACGCCAAACAAAACGGGAACAACCACTAGTTATGTTAACAAAATTCAACCCATCTATACAGAAACTGAAAAATATAATTACAAAACACTGGAACCTTATTTCATTAAACCCTAATTGTTTGAACATATTTAATCGCCAGCCTATTATAGCTTATAAAAGACATACAAATTTACAAGAACTATTATCAAAGCATTAGTGGGTATAGTTTGCTCAACCTTTCACAACACAATATGATACTGATCTCACAAAAAATAAATCATAATTAACTAATATGTTATTCAAAGACAACCGGTGTATGGTCCAATATAATATACGAAATAAAACAAAAAACATAAATAATACGCCAATATACAACTTATTGAGTCGACCACTGATGAAGCCGGACTCAGGGATCTTTTCCCCAAACACGGCAGAAACACCGGGCCTAACATTCATGCTCATGGGTGAGCTCGGATGAGCTATTTAAATACATTAAAAAAAAATTCTTCGACATGTTGCTTTGCTGAACCAGTATCTAGCAGTGGCTTATTTATTGTCCAACATTGGAACCATTCACATAACCTCAGTTTATTATATTTTTAAGATGTAAAGTGACACTATTAACCTCTGTACTGTTTCAAAATTGTTTAATTGCTGACATTGTGATAAAAAGTTTACTGATAAAAATGCAATTTTATTACCTTTTCCACATACACTTTCAACAAATTGTCAGTATATTTTTTTATTTTTGAAAGGGACCTATGGTTTGTTAATTTGATATGCTACATTTCATGAGTGTTACAAGGTTGTGTCTTAAATATTGAAAAACATAAAACATTTTTTTTTTAATTCTGATAACAACAATTAAATGTATACATATTATGTCATTAAGATAAATATGATTCTTCAATTCAAAATAACTGAAATAATTGATAGATATTCATCAATGCAAGTTTTTATCTTGCAAGATCTGTCACCAAATAAGCAATTTTATATAATTTTTTTCAAATGAACCATAGAGAATTTAAAATTATTTTTTTTTGCATAAGACTGTGTCCTCTTTATGCCATTGTATTAGAATAACTGAAATTTGTAAAAACATTAATATCAATGATTAATGCATTAACAAGTTTCATGTATTTCCATAATATACATTTTTTTAGCTTTAATTAATTATTATATAATTTTCAGTTATTTTGTATCTCGTATCTCGTATCTCGTATCTTGTATCGCTGTATCTCGTATCTCTGTATTGCCTTTTACACCTTCCCAAGTAAATCCCTCATAAGTTAGTTTACTTTTCTCTGTGTATCATTGGTAACAGGAACGTACTATATATACGTACGTTTCTGATATATCACTATATAAAAGTCTATCCTGTTACCTTTTTGTCTATCCTGTTACTGATATCAGTATTGCACATGTAAATGCTTAATTGGGAAGATTAAGACGTTATAACCTTAAGATGAGTTCAAACAACGAAATATGTCATTCCTTTTGCACCTATATGTTAAGATAAAAAAATTAACGACATTTTTTTGTCTACAATTGTCTATCCTGTTACTGTAACCATAGCAACCATAGTAACAGGATAATCAAATTTCTTCGTTTTTGATTGCTGTTGTGAAATAACTACACCCTTTGGTGAAGTGATTATGGTTTTCTATTGTGAATTTGGTTTTAAACAGGTTATTGCACTTTTTACAAGCATACTGTTGGTGTAATTAATCAAAATTGTTGGTAACAGCATAGACATGAAAAAAGTACTCCCTATATTTTTTTCACTATATGTCTTGAAATTTCTTTTCTCTACACTGTCGTTGAAGAAACGATCCGTTTTAAACTTTGCGCTTTTGAAATCAACACTCAGTCTGACTGATTCAATATTCATAGGGAGAAAAATTTAACGGATGATTTAAGTAGCGGTAACAGGATAGACATGAACCTCCCGTACGCTGATTGAATTTAGTTTGTAGATAATATGGCGGTTACATGCAATGATAAAGAAGCTACAAATTTTCGTTAGAGTAATAATAAACGTTCTTAAAAGGTCCCTTTTGCAGATATCAAGGCGATCAGAAAATCGGGAAAAAATCATTTGTCAGAAATGTGTTTTTCTGACCGACTGTACGCACATAGGGAATCCGGTTTAAAAATCTGTGGACTTGGCCCACCAATCAGCATGGCCACTGCATGATGGTAAAAATACAAAAAAATACGGGTAAAACTAGTTTTTGATTTTTTATCTCGAATGTTGTACAGAAAGAATATTGTAAACATATTTGTTTTTCGTTTGTTATTTTCTACATAAACTATACCATTAGTTTTCTCGTTTTAATTGTTTTCATTTGTAATTTTGGCGGCGTTTAAAGCAGACTATTCGTTATGGGTTTTGCTCATTATTGAAGGCCTTACGGTGACCAAGAGTTGTTAATGTCTGTCTCATCATGATTTAGTCTCTTGTGGAGAGTTGTTTCATTGGAAATCAACCACATCTTCTTATTTTTGAATGATAAACATAAAAGTAAACAACAACGAAAAAAACAGATTATCCATTTTGGAGTCCTCCCTTTGAAGATCTTTGAAAAATCACTTTAAAAAAATACCAGTTTTTATTTGATATATGCATGCATCTTGTTAAAACTTTTAAACTAAGAAAGGGATAAAGTTTATTTTTTTATTTTTTTTTATATGTCATTTATGTGATTTCCCATTCAGTCAAATCTCTCAAGGTTGTGTTCTAAATGCCTAATCAAACTAAAATGGTCATACCTCCAAGGATTTGTATAGTAAGTACTGTACAAATCCTTGATACCTCTTTAAAATAATTTTATGTTCGGAACGACATCCTAGTCCATACCGTCATGTTTTAAAACTAGAATATGAGTTTCCGGTACAGCGGCATTTTCAAAACAAATGTACGATTGTAATTTTCCAAGTATATGAACTGTATAGTAGTCCTGTATGACATTTTTCAATCAATCATTTATGTTCAGTAGTCTAATATAGATTTGATTCATAGAGCTTATTGTCAACCCCTGAGTGGAAGACCCAAGTACCCCAAATCACCCCACATATAATTTTTAATTATCTTTATGCCCCACACACAGGGGTTTGTTACAATTGCCGTGTTTACTATCCATTATAAACTCTAAAAAAAAAAGCATGTGTTTTTTAGGGGTTCGTATGGATGGTAATCCGGTCAATTGTAACAAACCCCTTTGCCCTACATGTATACGATAGTAGAGGGGCATATGTTTTTTTGTTCTGTGCATCCGTTCGTTCGTCCATCTGTCTTGCTTCAGGTTATATAGTCTTTGGTCAAGGTAGTTTTTGATGAAGTTGGAGTCTAATCAACTCGAAACTTAGTACACATATTTCTTTTTTATGATCTTTCTAATTTTAATGCCAAATTTCAGTGTTTACCTCTTTTTCATGGTCCACTAAACATAGAAAATGATGGTGTGATTGAGTAGGGCATCCATGTTCTATGGAAAATCTTGACAATGATGCCGCAGTCTGCACCAAAAACCTTTTCAACTACCTGTCCGAAGACAAATATTCCAACATTTTTTCTTATTGATCCAAACAAAGTTTTGCAATAACTTACTAGTCCATATAAGATTTCACTAGTCTGGGGCATCGGACTAGTGGCTAACCGTGCAGACTGCTGATGGACACATTCTTGTTTATTAAATAAATGTTTAATTATCACTTTGAATATAAGTCACATGTACATACATCTGATCGCTTATCCTGGCAGACCTGGCACCTTGAACTATTGACACATACAAATGTACAACAATCACTTTTCCATTGTGGCGTCAAATATTTTCTTTTATGACATCAGAATTTTACAGGAACCTGTGAGATATCCAGTAATGGTGGACAAATAGCGATAAGGTGTATTGTATGTAGAAGTTAATGTCAAACAGCATTTGAGATTTTTGTCTGTCGACTTGTAACTTGTTAACTTGCATTGACTTTGTTAAAATTGCATATCATGGCTTTGTGACACCAAATATGTTGACCCAGCTTTAATATTGAAACTTTGACCGCGAACATTGCATGTATCAGCCAAGTCATAATGTATTTTAAACAGACGTAGTCCAAGATTACTCTGATGTCCAACAGCTGTTTTGACCCATGGTCATGATGGTCCGAGCTTGTCTGGCAAAACAGCCTTTGGATGTCAGAGTAATCTTGGACTATAACGGACGTTGATCATGTTGATGAATTAAGTTTTGACCTGGCTTAACTTATCAGGATGTCTTCCTGTTTGTTCGGAAAACAAAGAAAACACTTGATTGTACAGTCAGGGGACTTACAAATGTATTTAAATGAGTGATTTTTAAATCACTTATTTAAGTAGCAGATTAGAAATTTTATCATAAATTGTGATTTTGTAGTTATACTAAAATTTTAAACACATAGGTTTAGATAATATCTTTTCATTAGTAAAATTGAAAAAATGGACTTTTTGCTTCTTTTAAGTAGAAAGGTTTATGCCTTTGGTGCAATAATTTAGCTGCAAATTCTATTGTAGTGGATAAAATGCTATAATAATGGCCTAACTTAATGAAAATACGGATTTTTTGTGTTATTAAAATTTACTGTTACAAAATGGTAGAAATTATTATAAATTAAGGAATGTACAAATGTATCTCCCTCATGCAAAGCTCTGATTCCTTTCACGGATTTGGCTATACTTTTTGGACCTTTTGGATTATAGCTCTTCATCTTTTATATAAGCTTTGGATTTCAAATATTTTGGCCACGAGCATCACTGAAGAGACATGTATTGTCGAAATGCGCATCTGGTGCAAGAAAATTAGTACCGTTAATTTTATTAATGAACTGATACTTTCTTAACAGATTTTTTCCAGCAGTGGGAGTATTTTTCCTGTAAAAATCAAGGTTTCATCTTTCAGATTATGTAATAAAATTCTACTGTTCGCGGTAAAAATTGCACTGTTCGGGGGTGTTGAAATTAGTGGGAGTTATTAGAATAATGATACTTAAAGAAGTGATTTTTTTAAAGGAAATTGAGGTATGATACTTAAACAAGTGATTTTTATGTCATTATCATTATTATCCTAGATTCAGTACATGGTCATCACCTGACATGACCTGGTCATCCTAGACAACACAGATGTTGGTTCTGATAAGTTTAGAAACATAATTAGTCCCTGGATCATTAGTATTCTATATTTAAAACTACAATAAAATTAAATCACTTAGTCTAGTGATAAATTTGTACTACTTAAATAGGTGATTATTAAAGAAAGACAACTCTAACTTACAACCTTTATGAACATAATGTTACTTGAATCAGTGATTTAATAATCACTCATTTAAGTAAGTCCCCTGACTGTTCTATGGAGCAATTTGAAAATACACAAATGCAACCATAAGTGCAAAATTGCCAAATATCTGCTGCTCATCCAAAAACCTACATATTGTGACGTGCAGCTGATATTTACAATATCAGTATATACATTGTACATGATATATATCATATATCATATATATGCAGACAACCTTATAAAAAGCAGCAATATGTCTATAAATAATATATACATAAAATGTGTTGTGCACATTGAATAACCCATACATTATAAAGAACATTATTTAAAAGTGTGCACCATATTTTCAAGATTATTTGGAATAGACAAAATATATTACAGTCATTACTTTTAGTTCAATTCTAAATTTAATATTTAAAGAGTATTTAACATGTCAGGGTCACATGGGAAAAAAATATGTTTCTGAGCTTATAGATAAAAATCTTTCAGCCAATCAGAAGACATGTTACATCGAAAATTAATTTATTTCAGAATGTCTCGTAATTAGTGCCATTGTTCTTGTTGTTTTGATTTTTTAACTATTTTATTAACAGGTAAACAAATATGCCAGAAAAACGACACATGATATTATGTACTGTGACAGATGTCAGAGATGGACAAGTTGTCTACCCTTGTTGCTCACAATGCTGTTCTAAGCTTAGATCTGATTGTTTTCAAGATAGGTATGAACATTTATTACAAATATTAGTATGGTGTAAAACTTTGGAAATATTTGATATTTATTGCCTTTTAACATGTTTAGTCAACTGGTTTACAAACTCATGATAGTTTGTGTTTCTTCTTTATAGTTTCTTGTTTTTGTGTATCTTAACTACATATATCCTCAGATAGTAATTTTTGTATTTTACAAGCATGTTCATGAAGTTAATGTCATACTGGGTACCTTTTGAAGAAAAAGTACCAAAAAAAAAAGTATATGTTCAACATGAACAATAAACATAATAACAAAAGTGTATTTTCATGACTTAGTGATCTCCCCAGTATTTTCATGACTTAGTGATCTCCCCAGTATTTTCATGACTTAGTGATCTCTCCAGTATTTTCATGACTTAGTGATCTCTCCAGTATTTTCATGACTTAGTGATCTCCCCAGTATTTTCATGACTTAGTGATCTCCCCAGTATTTTCAAATAGCACCATTGCATGGGATTTGAAATAGCACTGTTCCCTAGAAATACTGCACCATTATGATGATACAATACATTAATAAATCTATTCATATAGCACCATGGTAAACATATAGCACAATTGTACCATGCATGGTGCAATAAGATCCTTGGGAGAACATTGCCAGGACATGATTTATTCAATGTTTTAATTTAAACTTTCTGTTTTCATAGACTAACTTGCATTTTAATTTCCATTTGTGTAGATGGCAGTGTCTTAAATGTGGTTGCAGCTCCACCACAGAAGATTTAGATTGGAGATATAGATTGTCATTAATGGTTTCTGATGGTCATACACTGACTAATATTTGTTTGTTTGGTAGTGTGTTGCAGCCTTATTTTGGGATGTCTACCAACCAGTTTGTGAGGTAAGTTGTCAAACATGATGAACAGACTTTCAGTTGTATTGTCTTATGGATATAAGAAGAAATGGTATGAATGCCAATGAGACAACTCTTCATCCAAGTCACAATTTGTAAAAGTAAACCTTTATATGTCAAAGTATGGTCTTCAACACAGAGACTTAGCTCACACAGAACAGCAAGCTATAAAGGGCCACCAAAATGGCTAACTAGTGTAATACCATTCAAACAGGAAAACCAATGGTCTTATCTATACATATAAAAAAAGAAGATACATATGTATGTGAAACACTTATGTTCTGCATAAAAAAAAAATGAAACCACTGAACATCAGGTTCTTGTCTGTTACTAGAATCACAAAAGGCCTTGACTTCTATTTTGATATTCATGTAGTTGGGTAACATTCCAGGATTAGATCTGATTCATGTCAGTTAGGCACAGGCACTTGTTTCTGTCAATATGGGGTTTACTATCCATACCCGTACGAAAAATCTTTCGTACGGGTATGGTTAGTAAACCCCATATTGACAGAAACAAGTGCCTGTGCAGTTAAGAGTAAATATACACCTAACAGAAGTTACCATGCTTAAAACAAAATAGTCCTCATTAGAAATTAGTCTAATATTGTATTTTATTACACATTGATGATGTATCCGAATATTACAAAACATTGGATTGCATTTATTTATCATGTTTATTTTTCAATCAGCAATACAATTTGAAAACAACAGCTATATTTTTTTTTGGTTCTTTTCAATAGAACATTTAAGGAAATTTGATTCATTGAAAAAAGATGAGGATTGGAAATGGCAATACACAATACAAAACTCTTATCACCTCAAGAAAAACATTATCAACAGTGTTTGAATAATTAGACAAACAATATTTTACATCATCTGCATCACAAAAAAAAATTGTTTGCATTTACCAAGGTTTGCTTCAAAAGAAACTTTTCTATTTGCAGTACATGATATAGAACTAAATTTAAAAAGACGTAGAGTATATTGTTACGTAGAGTGAAAGACTTTTTTCTAAATATCCCTCACTTGAAACTGTTCCTACCTCCTTGTAGAACTAGTATTTGTCGAGCCTGTGACTTTTGTCGCAGAAACTTGACAAAGAGATAGTGATCCCGCTATGGAGGTGGCATTAGCTAACTTCTTAAAAGATTGATATTTTAAAAGGTGGAAGACCTGTATGCTTTATACTTTGTACATAGACGCCTCATGTTACAAAGATTCCGTCACTCACATGTCCAATGTTCTTGACCTCTTTTTCATGGTTCAGTGACTTCTTGAAAAAAAGTTTAAATTTTTTGTAATGTTAAATTCTCTCTTATTTTAAGTAATAGGATAACTTTATTTGGTATGTGCTTACCTTGCAAGGTCCTCATGCCTGTCAGACAGTTTTCACTTGACCTTGACCTCATTTCGTGTATCAGTGAACAAGGTTATGTTTTGGTGGTCAAGTCCACATCTCAGATACTATCAGCAATAAGTCTAGTATATTCGGCATACAGAAGTACTGTACATTTCCAACTTGCAGGCAGGTGTCATCTGACCTTGACATCATTTTCATGGTTCAGTGGTTATAGTTAAGTTTTTGTGTTTTAATCTGTTTTTCTTATACTGTAATCATTAGGTCTACTATATCTGGTTCATGGAATGATTGTAAGGAGTACATGTCTAGCTGGCAGGTGTCATCTGACCTTGACCTCATTTTCATGGTTGTTCAGTGGTCACAGTTAAGTTTTTGAGTTTTTTGTCTTTTTTTCTAATACTATATGCAATAGGTAAACTATATTTAGCGTATGGAAATATTTTATGACCCATATGTCTGTCGGGCAGGTTTTATTTGACTTGACCTCATTTTCACAGTTCATTGGTCAGTGTTTAGTTTTTGTGTTTTGGTCTGTTTTTCTTAATCTATAAGCAATAGGTCAACTATATGTGTTGTATGGAAGAATTGTTAGCTGTATATGTCTGCTTGGCATGGTTCAACTGACCGTGACCTCATTTTCAATGTTCATTGGACGATGTTTAGTTTTCTTGGTTAATGTTAAGTTTATGTGACAGTTGTAGTAAAGCTTTATATTTAGGACTATCAACATAATTTCAATGATTAGTAAAAGAAGGCGAGACATTTCAGCGTGTGCACTTTTGGTTCCATTTAACCATTTAAAGTTGATTTGCAAAAAAAAAGATGTGGTATGTCAGCTTACTAACGAGGCAACCCTTCATAAGACACCAAATGACACAGAAATTAGATGTATTCTTTTACCATATATTATTATTCTTAACTTTCAGTACTTTTAAATAATTTTGTAGGTTTTTAAGAAAGATAGAAAGTATGTATGGTAACTCAGAAGATATTCTACTACTAGGACTAAAACATTGTTTTATTGGACAGCATTATTACTTTGGTGTAAAAGCATCTACTGCAGTTGGTGGGAAGGAAAGAATATGCCTTGAAGATTTGATAATGCAGAAACGTACTGCATGTCAGAATGCCATGTTTTCCCAGGAAGATAGCTCAAATTTGGTGGCTTTCCAAATGGTTCCTGCAATCAACAGAGAAACAAAGACAGTTTATGAGATAATTAGAAATTTCTTTAAAGATGGCAGTGAGGAAACAGTAGACAAGGAAAATGTGTCAGATAAATCTAAATCTGGTACCTCTTATATGCAACATTCAAATATGGGAACAGATTCCTCACAACAATCAAGGTCAAATGAGCAAAGTTCTATAACTCTAGGTCAGACAACTGCTTTGTTGAGTTGTGAAATGTCTGATATGGAGAAGTCTTCTTTTCAATCAGAATATAAAAATAGAAATGGTAGAAGCTTTAGAAGATCTCAAACCAGTTTTAATTCCTCAAAAAAAATACAGGTTTCTAAATCAGAATGCACTGCAGAAAGAAGTTCATCAAAAAATGTTTTTACTATTGAAAACTTGTCTGAAAAAATTTGTCTATCTAAGGGAGATAATAAGCAAACATTTTTGAATTTTTCTGACAAAGAATTGAAAGAAAGTACAATCTTAAACAAGGAATTGGAGACCGATTCTGAACCACTGTTTTCACAAGATGATGGAGATACTGATCATAGATTACAAGAATATTCCCCATTCAAAATAAGACAACATTGCAAGGTCAATGACATAATAAAAACAAATCTAAAGAAAGATGCAGTAGGTGACCAGAACATTTTGTTTTCAAAAAATCAGGATATGATGGAAGAGGAAGTTCTATGTACAAATTCAGAACCACTTTTCTCACAAGATGAAAGCTCTGTTAATCAGAGCCCTCTTTGCATAGACTTGAGAAACAACAGGTGTGAATTTAAAAATAATCTTGAAACAGTCAATTTGAGTTCAGAAATGAATGAAATAATGTGTACAAACTCTGAACCACTTTTCTCACAAGACGAAAGTTCTATCAGTCATATACAACATAAAGAACAATCTAATATCAAAGTTTGTAATGATGCAGGTTGTACTGTATCTACAAATTTTAAACTGGAAAAGAAGTCCAATCTAAAATTAGAACCTTCTAGTGCAAACATGTCTGTTAGCCTTGAAGGATCAATCTTACTGCAGAATCTAAAAGTACCAGATTTGCCAGAAGATGTACCAGATACTGAAGAATTAGAGCTGTATTTATTTGATGATTCAAGTTTTGAATTTAAGAACCAAACAGATGATGGTTCAACGCAAATGTCCAATAAAGCTGTTAATGGTACAAATGGAAAGCCCAAAAGTGTAAGCATAAAAGATATTCCTGTTCAGGAATTTAAAGCAGGGCTAAGATTAAAAGCTGAAACAAATTCAAATTTAAACATGGACAATTTTAACAGTATGGTAATAAAGAAAACTCTAAACAGTAACCATGGTAACCAAGATACATGTACAAAGAAGAAAATGTTAGATTCAAAAGTAGCATGTAAACATGAAACAGAGGAAGAACAGTTTGATGACATGTTTGAAGATTCATTTGAACAGCTGATTGATGAGGCTTGTGCACATAAAAACAGAAAGCAGCAGCACTCAGATAATGTATTCAGAAAAAAGGAACCAAATAACATACTTCTGCAAACATCAACTGCTCTACTTCATAATAAGTCGGAAATTGACAGTCAGTTACATCTCCTGATAAAAGAACACCATAATAAAGAAAAGCCTCAAAATGATAACATCAACAATACATCTTTTGATGATGAAGATGTTATTTCTTGTGCCCCAGAATTGAATGATATTGATATTGAAGATCTTAGTCATGAATTTGACAAAAACCTACAAGCAAATGTAAATCCTAACATTTCCTTGAAAACATGTGATAAAATCAACAAACTAGATAAAATTCCAGTGATATCAATTGAATTAAGGGAAACTCAAACTGATAAAGAATTCAAAGAAAACTTGGTTGGTTTGGGAACAAAAAATGAATGTTTACATGTAGATAAGGAAAACAGTTTGGAATTCATTTGTGAAAGTCAGCCCTTTCTAGATCACCCTGAATTTAAGGACAGTCTTAATAATCAATTTGAGTGTGGGCACAGTCTTGTTTCAGAATCACTTTATTTAAATGCATCGGAAGATTTGTTTGGGGAAACGTCTGCTGTTTCTAAAAGTTTGACGAGATATCTTGTTGAAAATGTTAATCAGGACAATAAATTTGAAGAACAGGAAAATAGAAGACCCGAAAGACAAGATACTTCAAAGAAATCGGTAAAGTTTTCCCGTCGGCTGAGCTATCAAACTTCTGTTCAGTTGATTGACCTCCAAATGAAAATTAATTCTAATCCTGCAGTGTATAATGGTGAATCAAGGAAATCATGTCTAAAAACAGGGTTGGAAAAAATTCTGGAAAAGGAGATAACAGTAAACCAAACCATGAATTTAAATATTATTACTGCAGCAGAAAATTCACCAATTGTAAATTATACCAGTAGTCATGTTGACTTATCGCAAGATTTATTTTCACCAAGTCCAGATATATGTTTCAAAAGACCCAAGCCTCTTCAGTTGAACAATAGACTTCAAACTAATCAGCTTGGAGAACAAAAAGCTTTAGTGCAATCGAACCGACATTCATCTACACCAATTGAATCAGAAATAGTTGAAGCCGACAACAAAGTGAATAATAATAAATCATTAATTTCAATTTTTTCTGAAACTTTTGAGGAGGACTTGGATGGATGTAAAGAAAACATATCTCATGCAGAAAAGATTGAAAATTTTGCAAAGAAAGACATTTGTGTAACGTCACCAGCATTATTTTCCCAGAGTTATTCTTTGTTTTCATTTTCAAGTTCAAAATTATCTGAACGGGGAGACAATATTTCTAAATCAAGTTTTAGAAGGGGGAATAACTCTATTTCTGTTAACTACTCATGTGACCTTTTTAGCCCATCCATATATGAAAGAACTCATTCCCCTTGTGGAAATTTACCAGTTAAAAAACTGTTCCTTGATAATGTTGATAAGACGTGATATATTTTACATATATTTGTTTGTGATATTTGTAATTGTAATAGAATTTTAATGAATTATAATTTGTTTTATCTGTACTGTTCTCAGTTCTTTCATTATATCTGTAAGTCAATTAAGATATATTTTTAGTATGATTTTTGTCGAGCCTGCAACTTTTGTTGCAGAAAGCTCGACATAGGGATAGTGATCCGGCGGCGGCGGCGGCGTTAGCTCACTTCTTAAAGGCTTTATATTTAGAAGGTGGAAGACCTGGATGCTTCATACTTTGTATATAGATGCTTCATGTTACGAAGTTTCCGTCAGTTACATGTCCAATGTCCTTGACCTCATTTTCATGGTTCAGTGACCACTTGAAAAAAAAGTTAAAATTTTTGGTAATGTTGAATTCTCTCTTATTATAAGTAAAAGGATAACTATATTTGATTTGATTTTAAACATATTTTATTCATTAAGATATGAAAAGGATTGAGCAACAGGCACAGCCTATAAAAGCTCTCTCCATATTACATGTACAAGGTATAATTCAATTACAACAACTGTATTTGAAATAATGCAATATAGTGGAACATGCATGCTACTTGTGAGCACACACAAGCAAATATATGTTAACAGTGTTACTTACTAAATGCAAAGTATATTTAAATATATATGCAATTAATCATCAGTTATTTAAAGTACCTTGAAACATGCAAATATCCTTTATAAGTCATTAGAAATATATTTATGGCTTAAAAGAGACACTAAGCTTGCTTAGTGGAATAAATGAATTAATGTTGGAGTGTAGAAAAAAAATAAAAAATAAAACTAGACAAAAATTAAAGAAAGTTTCAAACAAAACGTTGAGTGTCACTGATATATTTCTGAACAGATTTAAAAATAGCAATATTCATATCATATGAAAATAATCTGTTTCCAAAAAGTAGTAATTCAATATTTATGTCAACATTATCAACAATGGAGTAAATGGAATCAAGAAGGATCGGTCTTACATCATTATACTTAGGGCAAATAAAAAAGAAATGTTGGTTATCCTCAACAGGATGGTTACAGTATGTGCAAAAAGTGTTCTCGGATAAGAACTGATTAAACAACTGAGATTTAAGGTTGCTAGCATTATTTCTGAGTTGACAATGACTTATATTAAGTTTCCTTATCCCATAGTTAAACGGTTTAAATATATCATCAGTCCTATAAAACTTATCCAGTCCACTTCTAAATATACCCAAACTTGGTGATTTTTGTAAACTCAAAGAAAGACTATTCCAAAGTCTTATAGTGGAAGGAATGAAACTATTAAAATAAGAGCTAGTTCTAGCAAGAGGCGGGTGAAAAGTGTTATTTTCATTCCTCAAAGTATAAGGGGTTTGTCTGGGAAGATATGGCTGGACTAACTCATATAAGTATGCAGGTGTCATCCCATTTAATATTTTGTAGAATAGTATAAGCTTATGTTTATTACGTCTATTCTCCAGAGTTTCTAAACTTAATTCAATATAAAGTTTTTGTCTGGAGGAATTACGTCGTAATCCTGTAATAATTCTAGCAGCTTCTATCTGAATATTTTCAAGAAGCTCAGACTCATGCTGTGAGCAATTGCCCCAAATAACATCACCATATTCTAATATAGGTCTAATAAAAGCATAATAAATATGTATAAGTGAACTCCTATCTAATAAGTGTTTAACTTGATGAAGCACAGAAAGACGAGAGCATGCTTTTTTATAAATAATATCAATATGCGTGTGCCATGAAGCTGATGACTGAAATGTTATCCCAAGATGACAGTGAATATTTATTTTCTCAACCTCTTCGCCATTTATCCCAAAAAATACAGGTGGATGCTCCCTTTCCCTTCTAGTAAATACAATATTTTTAGTTTTCTTAGAATTAAATTGAACAGCCCATGATTTTGCCCAATTTGAGATATCATCCAAGTCATCAGTCAGAGAAGCAGCCGCTTCAGCATGATCATCATCTACTATGACAAATAAAGAGGTGTCATCTGCAAAAAGTCTAATATCATTAGCAATGTCATTTACTATATCATTTATATAAATAAGAAACAGAAAAGGTCCCAAAACTGATCCCTGGGGGACACCTACATGTATACTTCTTAGAGTTGACGAAAAGCCTTCTGAAACTACCTTTTGTTGACGATCCGAAAGATAACTTTCTATCCAAGATAAGAGGTGGTCATTTAAGCCAGATTGTTTAAGTTTAAATAAAAGTCCTTTATGCCAAACTTTATCGAAAGCTCTAGATACATCACAAAATACAAACCTTACATCCCTACCACTATCCATATTACTAATGATTTTATGATATATTTCGATCAACTGATTAACAGTAGAATCACCTGGTTGGAATCCAGATTGAAACTTTGACAAAAGGTTGTTACTCCTCATATAATTATACAAATGTTTAAATAAAACCTTTTCCATAATCTTACAAACTATACTAGTAACAGATATTGGACGATAGTTTAGAGCTGAATGTGGACTACCTTTCCCTTTAAAAATAGGATTAACATGTGCAATTTTCCATAACAGTGGAACCTGTTTAACTGATAGAGACATATTAAATAACTTAGTTAATGGTTTAGAAATAAAGCTAGCAACCTCTTTTAGAATTCTAGGACTGATACCATCAGGTCCAGCTGGTTTATTAACATTCAAAATTTTTAACTGGTCTAAAATTTCTTTCTCAGTGATGACAAATTTGTTTAAATTACATGGAGGAGGCTCATTATTATCAGGAATTTCTGGTTCTATATCAATATTAGCTATATCAGCAAAATGATTGTTCAGGATCTCTGATTTGTCCAATGGATGAATAAAAATTTGGCCATCATGTTCCAAAAAAGGGGGGGAATCTCTGTTTTTAGTAAAATTTGATACAGACTTGGCAATGCGCCACCATTTACCAGGAGGAATATTTTTGTCAATAAGTTGTGATTTCAGTTTGCACTTATAATCATCTTTCTAACTTTGCCTTTCTAACTAAACTGATAATTTCATTACGAATTTCTCTAAATTTTTTCCAGTGATCTGGATTATTTGAAGTTTTCGCTTTGTGGTGAATTCTATTACGATGTCTTATCTTGTTTCTTATCAAGTTGTTCATAAATGGTTTATCATTTGGTCTAACTGTAATAGTTTTGGTAGGTATATATCTATTGACAGTACTTTCGAATGTTTTGACAAAGTTCAAATAAACATCATTTATATTATTTGAATTAAAAACAACATCATCCCAGTCAGTATCATTCAACTGGTTTTTAAGACCTTCATAATCTGCACGCTTAAAATCTCGAATTTGTCTTTTAAACGAGTGTTGTTTAAAAGTTTTAAATGAAATTTCGAGTGTTGTTTAAAAGTTTTAAATGAAATTTCGACTGAAACAGGAGAATGAGAACTGCATATCGGTGTAAGTACAGTTACTGATTTAATTAAGTTTATGCGATTAGTCACACATAAATCAATACAAGTTCCAGTTTGGGTTGTACAGTTGGTAGACTCCCAAACAACATTTTCCAAGTTTAACCGGTTAAGTAACTTTTTAAAAGAGTTACTTGAGTTAGACATCATATCACAATTGAAATCACAACAAAGGAAAATTGGCAAATTACAATCAAGTGCTTTATCTACTGACTCACTAAATAGGTCCCATATATTAGAATTTGAGTTTGGAGGACGGTATAAAACACCAACTAAAAAATTTTCATTACTACAATTCCTCACTTCAACACAAAGATGATGGTAGTCTCACATACCAAAAAAACAGCTCAAAATCTTGAGGGGAATAGAGAAAAAATCTGTATAACTGATTATCAATAATTTATCAAAGTCCAAACCCCGTAATTTCAGCGAAAATAAGAGGAGCTGAACGAAACTTAAGCTTAATTGACCTATAACTCATCTTGGTTAACTCACATACCAAAAATCAGCCCAATATCTGAAGGCGTTTAGAAAAAAAGTCTGTATAACTGTGATTTTCAACAATTTCTCAAAGTCCAAAGCCCGTAATTTCGGCAAAAATTAGTGGAGCAGAACGAAACTTAAACTTGATCTGTAACTCGTCATGGTTAACTCGCATACCAAAAATCAGCCCAATATCTGAAAGCGTTTAGAAAAAAAGTCAGTATAACTGTGATTTCACTTCGTACTTTATTTGGCCTTTTTAACTTTTTTTGGATTCGAGCGTCACTAATGAGTCGTTTGTAGACGAAACGCACGTCTGGGGTATATACTAAATTTAGTCCTAGTATCTATGATGAGTTTATTTTCAACAATATCTCAAAGTCCAAAGCCCGTAATTTCGGCAAAAATTAGTGGAGCGTAACGAAACTTGAACTTGATCTGTAAGTCATCGTAGTAAACTCACATACCAAAAATCAGCCCAATATCTGAAGGCGTTTAGAAAAAAAGTCCGTATAACTGTGATTTTCAACAATATCTCAAATTCCAAAGCCCGTAATTTCGGCAAAAATAGTGGAGCGGTACGAAACTTAAACTTGATCTGTAACTCATCATGGTTAACTCGCATACCAAAAATCAGCCCAATATCTGAAGGCGTTTAGAAAAAAACTCCGTATAAAGGTTTGTTGTAGAATTACGGAAAGACGGAATTTCGAAATTTCGGGCAAGGGTAAAACCATATGGCACCGACAACTTCGTTGCGGGGCCATAAAAAGACCAAAACTCAAAAACATAACTTTGTCCACTGAACTATGAAAATGAGGTCATGGTCAGATTGCACCTATCAGTTAGACATGTACACATTACAATCCTTCCATACACCACATATAGTATACCTATTGCATACAGTATAAGACATGTAAGAAAAACGGACCAAAATACACAAAATCTTAACTATAACAACTGATCCATGAAAATGAGGTCAAGGTCAGATGACACCTACAAGTCGGACATGTACACTTTTTTCCATACACCAAATATACTAGACCTATTGCTTTTAGTATCTGATATATGGACTTGACCACCAAAACTCATCCATGAAATGAGATCGAGGTCAAGTGCAAAACTGTCTGACAGACATGAAGACCTTGCAAGGTACCAAATACTAAATATCGTTAACATATTACTCATAATAAGATAGAAATTAACATTACAAAAAATGTGAACTTTTTTTCGAGTAGTCACTGAACCATGAAAATGAGGTCAACGGCAATGGACATGTGACACACGGAAACTTCGTAAAATAAGGTTTATATGTACAAAGTATGAAGCATCAAGGTTTTTCACCTTCTTAAATATGATGCTTTTAAGAAGTTAGTTAACGCCGCCGACGCCGGATCACTATCCCTATGTTGAGCTTTCAGCGACAAAAGTCGCAACCTCGACAAAAAACTAAAATAACAGACGGTAAAAACATAAGTGAATTATCATTCTCTAATCTCACATACAGAATGTGGCAAGGCTAAATATCAATCAAATATGTTTGTGAGCGCTAAACATTCCCGTGGTTTATTTCAAATATATTATGAGTAAAAGATCAACTTTATTTGGAAATAGAATTGTAGTGTTCACATTTCCATTTGACTTGTTCATTAAATTTTAACCTTTTTTAGTTCAGCTCACATGGCCTAAGATTTTTCAACCATCTTGCATTTGTTGTCTCTCCTCTAATTGTTTTGTGCCACCTTAAAAAATGATGTCATCTGTTCGTTCATTCGTCCAGACTAACTCCTTCTACAAATTTTGAGCTTCAGCTTTGATATTTTGTAGGGTGTTTCTGTACATATTAGAAGCGTGCATTTCCACAAAATTTAGATTTTTGGTACTAGCTGTATAAATTAAGGTTATGGCAAGTCCACCTATCTCCTCCTGCAGTTTTTGAGCTACAGCTTTAATATTTTATAGGTTGTTTGTACATGCAATGAAATTGTCCATGTCCACAGGGTTTTAATTCTTTTTCAAATATTCTCAAATGACAGGTATTTTGACTAAATACATTTTTATGTAGATCTACTGGGATCAAAAATTTCAAAAGATAACAACATTAAATATTGTCAGATTTATAATTTATTATGGTCAGACGGGGGCATCATTTGTGCCTTTCAGACAGAGCACCGATTTCAAGTTGTACTTCAACATCACTGTTTGTCAAATCTAATGTTTTTGCATCTAGTTTTTAGATATCTTTTCATCAAAATGTGTGACATGGATTTAAACCAAAGTTTGTCTGTTTCATCTAAAGTATACCTGCTATGAAGTTTGTGTTTTTATTCAGGTTGGTCAACCAACATGGTAACCATGGCTAAAAAATAAACGATTGGGACATTTTGACTATGTGGATTTGCATTGTAGTTGTTTACACATAGAAGGAGACGCCGACACTTGGTCATGCCGATATCGGAGTTCATACACATCCTTCAGGTTTTTTTAGCTGGTCATGTGAACTTTTGTCATTACTTGGCGTCTATATTCGTCGTCATCCGTTAACTGTTAAAATTTGTTTCTAAATTACTGGGCCAAATTTAACAAAACTTGGCCACAATCTTTGGGGTTTCTAGTTTTTTGATCTGATGAGCCCATAAAAAATTCTAAAAAATAGAACAATGGGGTACAATGCGAGTTTTATCTATTATATTTTACTATAAGTAGAGAACATCTGACAGGGCCGTACATATTCTGAATGTTCAGATCAACCTATTGTTAGTTTACGACAAAACTGTCAGACGACGTCTTACAGGGTTTATTATCCTTGAATAATGATTTTTTATATATTTTCCTTCTTTTTTTTTTCTTTTTTTTTAAATATATCTTGAATACAGTGTTTCCACTGTTCAGCTGGTTCCATCATCAGGTGGATTCCCTCTCCGCGACTGTTTCGGTGCTATCCACAACAATCCCAGGGGGTGCGCCGACTGAGTCGATCAGGTAGAGACTGTCGTAAATATTGATTTTAAAAAATAATGTCCTCAAATTAGATGATCATATTAATCTTTTAACTTACTTTTAACAGTTTCGCCACTGAAAACTCGATCGATTCCGTCCCACCCTCTAAGGGTATAAGAGGATTCATCCGGGATTGCCGATTGAATATGGCCCACTGCGTTCATTTTCTGATCGTTTGGGATCTGTGCAACTCTGTACAAGACGTCATATTGACTGGTTTGATAATTTTCTGTTTGAATAAATATACTAATTTACAAACGTTTCATGTCTATATTGGCATATTTTCAGAGATAAGCGACCGCGCGTCACACTATCGCCTTTTTTAAAGTGGTGGATTCCCAATCAAGGATAAAAGGGTATTACTAACCATATGTCCCCATTCAAATGCATTGATCGTCCTAAAAAGGGGTTCCTACCCATGGAAATCCCCCGGCCCTAGATCCGCCACTGTATCGGGCTGTAGGATTATAGGACTGTCGGACTATAGGATTGTCGGATTATAAAACTGTCGGACTACAGGACTGTCGGATTATGGTACTGTCTGATTATAGGTCTTGGTCCGTATGCATTTAACAACTTGAGTTAAGATTTGTTTGGACGGACGGATTTTCTACTTGTCCCACGATAAATTAGTATTTTACGATTGGATAATTCGAACTTGTGATTTTTTTATGAATGAAAACGAAAGTATATCCTAACGGTGAATATTCACTCGCGCATGTCAATTGCTAACTGACCCAACATTTTTTTTTATCACAACAAGTTCATTGATACTGACTTTATCATCGAGTACACATCAATTTAATGAATAATGTACAAATAACCAAGAAAATATGATAAAAAAGCAGCTGGCTACGTCTTTACATCTAGAACATACAAGCCCCATTTCCATTTTCAATTTGATGTAGTACATGCATTAGACGTTGAAGAATTTTAGCACTTTTTGAAGTGGCCATTGATGACTCCGGTAGACGAAACAAGTCATAAGCCTAGTTTTGGTGACTTTAAGCAATTCTTGGCACCTTGGGTCAACGATATAAGAAACATGTTTAATATGCTGCTCCCTTTGCACGAGCAAATATTCTGCATTATAATTTATGGTACTTGAATAGTGCAATTATGAAAAAATAAACAGAAGAAAGAAACTTTCACAAATGATATCGGATATGTTCCTTACGTCGTAACTACAATCCCCTCCCCTTTCATGAATGGGACCTACCGAATTAGACTATTTACCGGATTTGTAATCACATAAGCAACACGACGGGTGCCACATGTGGAGCAGGATCTGCTTACCCTTCCGGAGCACCTGAGATCACCCCTAGTTTTTGGTGGGGTTCGTGTTGTTTATTCTTTAGTTTTCTATGTTGTGTCATGTGTACTTTGTTTTTCTGTTTGTCTTTTTCATTTTTAGCCATGGCGTTGTCAGTTTGTTTTAGACTTATGAGTTTGACTGTCCCTTTGGTATCTTTCGTCCCTCTTTTTTCAACGGCATGGTAAATTTCTTTAGGGTGTTATGAGTTATTGAATCAGATCAAAATTAAGTTGCATTGCTAAAACCCGTGTAAATTCAAACAGCAGTGCTGATTTATAACTTATAACTGAACATTATTTTTAATGTTCGACTTCCAGTAAGTTTTAATATTCTGATTTTGTCCTAGTAAGAGAAACTATGTCTTGAGAAATTGTCCCTATATCTTTTTATAGTTATATCATTGAATTGTATCTTGATCCTTTATAAACGAAATCGTCCTATAAGTCATTTGTGATAAAGTTATTAGTTTTACTTCCTTTTTCCAAGTAAACAAATTGTAGTTCGCAAAATCGAGATGCAAAATATCAGCTGACAAATTTCTCATCTTTACCCCTGGATGAAGTCCATTATAAAGGTATATATACAACGATGGTATATATAGTTCGCCAGACGTTTCTGCTTTTTGTTGTAACACTTTCAAACATTTTGAAGGTGAACAAGACAGAACAATGGGTAAGACGATTCATATTTTTCAGTATAAGTTTGTATTCCATGATTCTGAAAATAATTTTATTATTTTGAAAGCATTAAAATAGTTTGTTTGACAAGGTTGCTTTCTCGATTTAAAATTAAATCAAATTAAAAAAAAAATTGATATTAAAGAACCACATCGAAATGAAAAGCTTGCGCCATTATATGATTTCTTCGGCATTTGAATGGAAGGCAAAACTTAAACAGTGGTATACAAATAAGAAGATGTGGTATGATTGCCAATGAGACAACTCTCCACAAGAGACAATGTGAAGCAAAATTTAACAACTATAGGTCACCGTACGCCTCCAATAATGAACAAATCCCATACCGCATAGTCAGCACCGAAAGGATTATTTAGAGCAGTGCTGTTGTCATAATAGTGAATTATCAACTCTCAATTTAGTTCAGTATTCTGAATGACAAAGATATAAATTTGCTTAACATGAGCCCAATTTAATAGAGAGAAGCAAGCTGAACCATTAAGGAACGTACTTTGTTTTTGCAATCAAAAGTCTTTTATACTTAAAATTGCGTGCGCTAAACGCGATTCTCAACAATTAAAGTTAGTTCTTATTATTGTCTTTCAACTTAAGCCACACATTTATAAGGTATAGATCTTTTTCCAAAAATAATGAAACGTAGATATTCAATCCTCACATTCAAGATCTAAAGAGTATGCAAACATTATTAAACGACACTGCAGAGCATTGTATATTTCAGTCCCTCTGGGTATAATCAACTCAGTAGTCAGTTTCGATATTGACATGGCTTATAAAATAAAATTCCTTAAGGATATTTGCTACTCGCGTTTTTTCCTTTTTGTCAGATATTTAGAATTCTCCAGTTTTATCAATGTTTTTTTCAAGCTGTGCCAGCTAACCCCAATAGTCTAAAAATCACAAGCTTACAAAAAGACTTTAACCACTCATTTATTTTGCTGTCGTGAATGTTTACTAAATCAAAAATTCCTAAAAAAAATGCGTGTTTTTAATATCATTCTTTCCACCACACACGTATTCTTTCTAGTTCAGTAAAAAAAAAATAACACCATTTATTATAGATAATGATAGTTTTTTGTAGATTGTTTTGACACCCATTTTATTGCAAAAGCATAACAGCAGATAAATGTTATATCATTTACACTTATATACTTCATTCTAAGCAGAAAGAAAACTTTGAAAGAATAAATCCAACTTTGTCATAAAACTAATGGATAACTTATATACATGGTAAGTATTTAAGGAAAGGGTACTTAAGTCTTTTGTAGACGAAACGTGCGTCTGGCGTAAATATTAAATTTATTCCTGGCATCTATGATGAATTTTTTGCAACCACTGGGTCGATGCCACTGCTGGTGGAGACTTATTTCCCCGAGGATATCACCAGCCCAGTAGTCTTGACTTGAGTAATCATTGATATGTTCATAATAAATTAACTGTTAACAAAACTTTGAAATTTTGAAAAAAACTAAGGCTTTTCTACCTCAGGAATAGATTACTTTATCTGTATTTGGCAAAACATTTAGGAATTTTTGGTCCTCAATGCTCTTCAACTTCGTACTTTATTTGGCCTTTTATAACATTTTTGATTCGAGCATCACTGATGAGTCTTTTGTAGACGAAACGCGCGTCTGGCGTAAATATTAAATTTATTCCTGGCATCTATGATGAGTTTATTATATGGATTATACAACAGACTTCTAGCTAGCTGGAATGCATTACGCAACCACATACTCATTTTGACCAGAGTTTGTTAAATAAATGATTTGCTTTTAATCTCCAATGGAAATAATGATAAAGAAGTTGACGTGCTGATAACATTACTATCGCTGTCATCTCAATATTATAGGCTAAACGTTGAACAGTTGGATTGGAAAAAATATACTTTTCATAAGATTTTCATCTGACTGTTTCAATATCAAAATCAAATATCAACTTAAGTGTGAATAACTTTTGTTTTGTTTTTGTTTTGTAGAGTTTAGAATGAAGACTGCAAACTTCTGGAAGAAGAGTGTTATCATATATACCTTTTTTATAGTTGCCAGTCCGCAATTATTAGAATCAACAATACAAGTTACTCCGTCTGGTAACTTAACCAAAAATATGACTTGCGAGTTCACAATTTTGAATCCAGAATCTGTTAAACGAATGCTTGACCAGTTTGTACTTGTTGAATCAGCCGATTTGGTGTTCTTTAACATAGAAGTCAACCAAGAATTCTTGAATGAAACCGCTTATGACAACATACACGAGAACGGTATTTTAAGATGGATATGGGTCTCGAAATCTAAAACTGACATACTTTCCTACCCTGTAGATTTGGACGGAATTACACTTCAGTTAACAAAGTCAACAGAAAGAACAATTGACGTTAGTGTCAATGCAACAACTTACATATCAAACTATTCCATATGCGTCTCTTCGCTTTACCAGACACTGTCCGACCAGCTTTTAGATAAAAACTCGACTGACTGGAAATTTTGTCACAGATATTTTAAAGGGCAGCAATGGAAACATGTAATGAATAACATCCTTGGATCCTGGCTGGGGTATGACTTTGAGTGTTTTAATACATTCTGTTCGAGTATAGAATGTGCAGATATTGTTGAAAAGGGAACAGTTAACATTGTCATCAATTTATTTATATTTCTGCTGTGTATTAACTTGCCTTTATTTTACCTTTTTCTTCCGAAAAGGCAAAACATCTCCCCTAATCATACCATGCATTACTATAAAGGTGATAGCCCTTATAGTTTTGCAAGACTTTTCTTACATTTGAATACAAATTCTCAGACAGTCAATGTAAAGACAAACAAATCATTTCCAGAATGGCTACAGGTTTTATGGGAGGATAGTAGTATTTTGAATCCAGAGGCTAAAGTTTTGTCGTTTTTTTATTTTGTTCTTTTGGGAGTATACCTTTTACAAACCGTGTATCTCAGAAGTGCAATAGCTGATTATGATAAGTATGTTGATATTTATCAGCCATATGTATATGGATCAGACGACATTTTGACCAACATCTATTTATTTACAGGTTCTTTTTTTATTATTTTACCAGTGTTGTTGGTATTTATGTCATACTATGGGCAGTCAGAAAATACCTTTTTCTCTTTCAATCCATTTGGAATAATTAACTTTAATCAAATTGATAAACAACAAGAAAATTCTATTAAATATACAGGATACACCCAGTTTGCAAATAAATTTCTCACAAGAATATCTTTCTTTTTCAAAAGAGAATTGTGGATTCAGACATTTTCTATGAAATTTTTTCTACGGAAGTGTCCTCGTTTGGTTCGAATATTGCTTTTTCTACTGTATCTTCCATTAGTAACACCGTTGAACATAATACTATATGCGTTGTTTTTTTTGGTTCCAACTATTCCTTTTATAATTGAATGTTTTATATTGTGCCCTTTGAAATATATCTACTCGAAAATAAATTCTCTTTGCAGAGACGACAAAGGGTGTTGTTCTATGGGCTCTTTTTCAATTACATTGGTATTCGTATGGTTTTTGATTGTATATTTAATTAGCATTTCCTTTCAGTATGCAATTTTTATTGTATACTTCATTTATGCATTCAAACCATATTTTCTATTTGCTACACAGTTTGTATTCAAACTAATTGTGTACACTATTTTTGTTGCTGGGCCTCTATTTTCAACATCTGAAACGTCTTATCAGTTTTGGGCAATATCTCTTGCTGCTTTGGTTTATATTTTGAAATACACGATGACATTTAATTCGAATTACAAATACCTACTGGAAAAAGTATTAAAACTAAGAAAGCATGTACAAGAAAATTCTTGTATTAACATGGCAAATACACCTGGCCCTTCTGGTAACTCGAATACAGATGCGAGTATTACTAATTCAAATGTTACATGCTCTCAACAATTACATTTACTAATTGATAAAAATAAGGCATCTGTACATGTACCTGTTGAATTGTTTGATCAGATCGCAAGAGAATTTCTGCCATTAAGAATTCAACTTTTTATCTTATTCCTTAAGCTATTCTTTACTGGGATATTTCTGTACGTAACTTTTGATAGTATAAGTAAAGGTGGAAGTAATGGCTTCCTTGTGACTCAAATACCATTGATTATTACTGTTGTTCTGCCTGCTATAGCTGAAAGACTATGCTCCCCGTCAAATATAGAAGATGACATAAAAATGAATGAGGAGGATATCAGACTTATGATACTTAATTATGGTGGTCCAACTACACCAAACACAGATGTCAGTGATAATAAGGTTAATGAAAATGTGAGTCCCCTAAATCCATACCATTTTTTTTCTAAACATTTTGCTGTGATGTTTCCTATCATCTACACTTGTAAATGTGTTTTTACATCAATTTTCTTTTGTTGTAAGGACTGTGAAGACGATATCGATATCGAAGTTGGTCCGGAAGACACGAATAGCGATAGAAGGAGTAGAGTAAATTACAATTCATTGTAGCGAAGTGGAAATGAACATACTAGTATGTACGCATATAAAAAGTATTTTTTTCCTCAGAAAATTTGTTTTCATCGTTTACTTGTAATTATGTTGCCCTTTAATGTAGCGTACGGGTGAAGGGAATTTTGGTGTACTGTGATTGCATTCGTTTAGTATAATCATGGATTCTGATATTTATTTAGTATAATCAAGGATTCTGATATTTGTTTAGTATAATCAAGGATTCTAATATTTGTTTAGTATAATCAAGGATTCTGATAACAATATTCTTGATATGATATAATTCTTTACTCATGATTAACGTCAGCGTACATTTTAGTATACATTTTGAAATACATGTAGAAAAAAACTTGTAGATCTGTCAGGGTTTTAGGGTTTACTTGACGAGTGGTATCTCATAAACCGAATTCCTATTACATATTGCAAACTGTACAATGAATGAGTTAATTAACAACCAATTAACATTAGTAGGATGACAGAACTGTTATTTTATATATTGTTTATATATCGCAATTTCGTTTATTTTTTAATTTTGTCAGAAGGGAGGTAAAAGAAGAATGGTTTTCTTAGAAAATAAGTAAATGAAATGGTTCTTATCTTTGTATGTTAATGAAAGAAACCGTTTATTTCGGTTCTTACTTGGATTTGTGTGTGTAAGTTTTGATTAGTTAAATGTGTTTTTCTATTGCGATTGTTATTTAATTGCTTTTCATGTAACTGTTTTATATTATCATGTTATTTTTTTAACCGCTTGTAAACCATATGTATCATATAAGACACATCCATCAAGACGTAAGCCTAATTGGATGTATATATATATATATATACTGTACCTATACGCCTTATTTTTAGTATTCGTATTGTTATCTTAGAAAGTCTTACTGATTAAAATACTATAATAGGTAACAATTCGACAATTTAGTAGTGTCAACCCTGTGATTATGACCCGTGTATATAGCATATTAATCCTGAATACACCGTTTGGTGGTGCGCCTGACAGATGCGGAACGTACAGATAAGGTAATAGGTAACAGGTGAATATACTATTGGTATCGGTATCGGACTGGACCCGGAACTTCTTAATTATTGGCAATATGAATTACGTGGAAAACAAAAGGACATGGAGTGGTGTAATTTTTAATCTACACCTTTGTACTATATTAGTTGTATATAAAATTGAATTTTTTTATTCGTCGTTTTTACGTGATGACGGCTGACAAATTGGACCTCGTAATTTTAGTATTATATATATATAATAACCATACATTGTCTCGAAATATCAATGTTATTTGTACAAGGCTTAGAAACAGTATAGAAAGCGAGGCTGTGCCGAGCATTTCTACTTGTTTCGAGCCGAGTACAAATAACAGATTGATATTTCGAAACAATGTATGGTTATTCTTTATATACTGCAACTCTTATAACTGTTCAAAATGAAGTATTTAGGGTAAAAACCGTCATTCTTTAATTGTGAGCGGACAACGGTAAAATTGCCGCGAACCTGTATGTTTTATTGACGTCATAAATAAAACTCTACGGAAACACATTGTCAACGTCATAAACAAGGTGATAAACGGTCAGTGACTGTATATCACATATGAATATACGGTCAATGCAATTTGACTGCTCAAATAGCACAGCTGCAGTATATATATATAATATATACGCCGCTAGATTAAAACTGACGTGGTAAGGTAACACACGGCCAGCGAAAGCTCTATTTTTAAGAGCCCAGGTGGTCGTGTGGTCTAGCGGGACGGCTGCAGTGCAGGCGATTTGGTGTCACGATATCACAGTAGCATGGGTTCGAATCCCGGCGAGGGAAGAACCAAAAATTTGCGAAAGCAAATTTACAGATCTAACATTGTTGGGTTGATGTTTAGACGAGTTGTATATATATATATATATATATATTACAACAAGATATCAAGGTTAATGCAATAGGGTAGATTTAGAGAGAAATTAGTAGGGTATTTCAGTAATCGAAATGCATAATACATGAAGGACATCCAATCACATTTAATGACATCTCAACAGATATTTAGCCATTAGCTTATGCATAGAATCATATCAAATGATCAGGACGAATTGATATAATTTGTTGAATCCGGATGTAAAGAATGCTTATTTTTCGAGTAGAAAATATTCTTATGTTTAAATCAGAAGGGTTTTGTTGTACTTAAATCACTATTGTTATGTTAAATCATATATAAGATAAATTAAAAAGTATTTTATTTAGAAATGAATAATAATGTTTACTTCTAAGAAATAAATGTGTTAAACATATTTAAACAACTCGTGTTTCTGTTGTTCTGTAGTTTTTCTCTTATAAACAAATTGATGTGTTTCCATCTGTTTTGGTTTGTGACCCGGATTTGTTTTCGCTTAATCGATTTATGACTATCGAACAGCGGTATACTACGTATCAATTTTCACTGAACTAGTACACAATTTTTTAATGCCTAGTTGAAGTCCGCCTCCGGGGTCAGGATTTTCTCGATTGATAGCATTTGGTTGTTTTTTACACTTTGGTCGGATTGTTGTCTCTTTGGCACATTCCCTATTTCTATTTTTTACTGTTGCCTATGTTTAGAAAAATAGAATCAATGGCTGATGATTGTGCTTATAATCATTATATTAATTAGAATATTACATTCACATTACCAATCATCACAAAAATCAAAGTACTGAAGGACCTTAAGGTAAGCCATCTTAAAATTAAAAAAAAACTTCCTATACTTTGTATACTCCCATTTGAAAATAAATCCACGAAATGCTCTTCAGATAAACTTAAGATACCATATCCTAAGTGTCTAAAAAGGTCCATTTATAAATCGTTCCTACATTATTTTTATTGAATAAAGGACAAATCATTTTTGATTGTTTGGTCTCTTTAAAAGAAAAGTCCAACATAAAAATAAATTAACTCCTACTTGATGCTGTTCAATTAAGAGTCCTTAAATGCCCTTCTTGGTTGAAAACCTTGATCAGGTTTTAAATACACAGTACTCGGCTGTTGTCTACTCTATGGTCGGGTTGTTGTCGCTTTGACACATTCCCCATTTCCATTCTCAATTTTAAAGTCTGGTTCTGTTTAAGCGGATAGTAAGCCATTTAGTTCTGGAGGAATTGTGCCATGTGAAAGAGTGGACATATCAATCTTCAGCCAGATATAATTTTGTGTGATATAATTTTATGTTTAAAAAGTTTGTATAAACAGTTAAATTTTTCACAGAGAAGTCAATGCACTATTATTGTCTATATATAGTGATTATAGTTTGCCATGTCCTCTTGTTCCTAAACTTGATAATACTTCAATACTTGTTGAAAATAGAAAATAAATTCTATGAAAGTAGTCATTATTTTCCTCTTTACAGAAATTGATGATTGCGTAGATAAGAACAGAAATACCAAATATTCTATAGCAACTTTTTGAAGGTTAACGAAATTATTTTTTTGTAGTTTAGAAGGATGTGAATTTTATATTGATGATGATAGTTACATCTGGGATCTAATATAATGAAATTTAACATGGGATTTTGTTAAAAGGGAATTTTACGAAGTCACAGTTAAAATTTTTGGACATGATACAATAAATGGTATTGAAAAAATTTACACTTACAGTTGAAGCAGTTTGTATTATATTGGTACAATACATGTAAACTTAAACTAACGGACTTTTAAAAATGCAACACTAGATTATTCTGTTTTATTCCCATTGACAAAAAGACAATTTTTGTCAATTAAAGGTTTATATATCAACGTTGTTCATTTCTCAATTGTCTAAAACAAATTGCAATGGAAAAGTTGACCTGATGACGTAATTTTTAAAGTATAAATCATTTGGTTTGCACTGACACTCTGGTTCTTCCCTTATCAATGGATGTGTCACCGTTAAAACAATGACTTCCAGTAATCACCGACGAAAAAAATGTCAAAAAGGTCAACCAATTTTGTTTGGCAATTAAACATACATGTAATAAGTGAACTCACAAAAATACTGAACTGAATACTGAAACGGAAAATCCCTTATCAAACGGCAAAATCAAAATCTCAAACACATCAAACGAATGGATAACAACTCTTAAATTCCTGACTTGGAAGATGCATACTAATATTGAACGCGAAAATACAGAGAATCGAAAGCAAAGCGAAAGCAATTCATTTGCATGTAATTTAAAAGATAAAATTGTCGGTTTTGGAAATATTTTTTTGATATTTTGTTACTGACATAAGAAGGCTATTGATGATATACTAATAACCGACTACTCCTTTTTGGGAGTTCCATTGCTATTGTTCTGGACATACCATTAAAGAAATCTGAAATAAACAAATATACTTATTAATATGTATCTTTTACATTTTGTTTGCAGCAACTCTCCTATGTTTGACCCATTTTTTAAATTGAATGTGGCGCATATAGATGACGCTGAATCTATTATTTCTAGAATTTTATAGATATCATACTAATTTTTTCGTCATTTGAAATGCCCTAGTGAAAGATAAATTTTTGTTTTAGTATGCAACTCATTTTTGTTGGTAGCAGCAGATATTAGATGTTACAACAAAGCCAATGTCGCAATGCAGCAAAGGAGTATTTTCACAAAGGGTATATACTTTGCCCTAATTATTGTGCAGGCCAAAATACTATAGATTTCACATTGATAACGAACTTTCCGTTTTAAAGTTTGCACGGAGCGCAGTTTTTTTGGTAACTTACTATTTCAAGAAGAATGAATATGAACTATAGCATTATAATGTATATCCTCCATTTGTGTATTATTTATAAAGATAATATTCTCTTGCTGCACATATGATCCACTGTTTAAGTAAAACGCACATTCAAAATCTTTAACTATTTTCATAGACAAATAGAAAATGAACCATTGTTAACCTGAGAGCGTTGATGAAATTCAAATCGATATCCCTTTCAAGAATAGAATATATATATGCTTTTAAAAACTTCTTGGGTTGTTTCAATATAAATTTTTGATTTTGTGCGATTCATCCAAAATGTGCTATTCCAACATCATTTATAAAGTCCGACATTTTAAATTTTGTGAAGTAAACTAAGAACTGACAAATCTTATCAGTCTACCATAATAAAAAATATGTTTAATAAATAATTCATGGAAGCCATAGATTTGTTGTAAATTTACACAAGGCCTGGGCCATGATATTCGAATTTTATCCTGAGCGTTAGCGAGGGATAAAATTAACGAATATCACGACCCAGGCCATGTGTGAATTTACAACAAATCTATGGCCTCCATGAATTATTTCGATTTTAATAGCACAAATAAATTCATTCAAATACTGAAGCGAGGATGGGTATGCCGTGTGCGTAGCTGTTCTTTTTTACTCCTGGTTTGATAAAGCTCAAATATTCTCATAAATCTTGTTTAACTTGCATTGATTATTTCGTTAATAACCGCTAGAAAAAAATATGTTTCATTCTCAAACTCAATATTTGCGATTTTTAATTTACATGTTTTCTCGTAAGCTATCGTAAAAACCAAAATTGACATTTCGTAACGAAGGAGCTGCCATGTTGACTCGCTCAAATAAGTTTATATGCGAATAATGCAATAGAATAGAAAATAAAACAAAACCTACCTCAGAATTCCATTTTAATACAATAGTATACGAACTTCGATGGTTACAAAAAATATATATTGTTTTATACTGCAACTTAAATTAGTATATTGATAGCTTTTAAAATCGTAACATAAATATCAAGATAATTTTCATCCCTTAATGAACCCCTGATTTCGGAGAAAGTGTTCCAGGATGAAATTGACATTGCACAAAATATAGTTGTGTTACTATATTTAGGAAATAATGCATCTTAATCACTGCTCATTCTTTTCTGGGACATAATATACGTTCAATATAGTAGTTCCCGATCTTTCTCAAACTAAAAAAAAACAGAAAAAAAAATTATATCACAAATTAAACAAAATGTTTTTAAACAATTCTTCTCTACAATTTTGTAAAAAACTGCAATTCTTGATCACGGTTGACTAGCCATGATATTTATAAGATATACTCATTTTTAGCTAATTGCGTTTTTGTGTGAAAAGTTTTAAATGTCTCGTATGAGCTTCCCATACTTGTCATTACAACTTCAATCACCTTTGTTTGAGTCATCGACCACAACCATTCCTTATGTTTTCCTTTTTTCTACGTTTGTTTCTCTTATCCACGAGTGTTATATAAAGAGAAGAGAAAATCCCTTATTTAATACTGCCGTAAAAGTGAGATAGAGGTATGGCTAGCTATAACATCAGGTGTAATCCGTCATTCTCTACATATAGATGGCGGTTCCAATTCAGGAGAGTGACAGTTGTTTTCCATTCGTTGTATGTGTTTGAGCTTTTGATTTTCGCATTTTAAAAAGGACTATTGATTTTTAAATGGAGTTCGGTATTTTTGACATTTTACTTTTTACAGTACACTTCATGGATAACCAAAGCATAGTTATTTTTAGTTTATTTTCGTGTACATGCTTCAGTTAGTTGTTATTTTTCTTTGTTGTTGTTTGATTTGCTTTATGATTTGTCATGTCAGGGCATTACATGTGTATTAACATGTATTCCCTGAATAGCTTACAGTATATATGGGTATGGGGTTTGCTCGTTGCTGAAGTCCGTATGGTGACCTATAGTAGTTGATATATCAAAGTCGTTTTTTTGATATTTGTCTTAAATTTACAATTGTAATATTACATCTAACTGTTATATCAACACTTCACAGAATTAATACTGTGTACTTGATACTTTGTGATAATTTTTATTATATATCTAACAAACGTGTACTGATTTAGCCGGTCATACATCTTATCTGTATTTTTTTTTTAAATCTTTAAGATTTATAAAGATGCATAAATATATATGAGCTGTTGGCCTTGTTGTAACTATTTCAATCTTTTCGACTTACAAAGGAAAATTGTGACTATATATATAGTCAAAATGGGTAAGACGATTCATTTTTTAGAATAAATCGGCACTTTGTTCAAACATGTATTTCAGTCGTTACGGTAACCTTTTAGTGTATGAAAAAGGACCCCTAATCTTTTGATAAACTGAATTAAGACGTTTGAATATATTTTTTTTTTAATTTTTGCAATTAAAAATACTATACAAGATGTCAATTTGTGGCTACTTATTTTTTTTTTGGTTAAATTTGGAACACAGTCAGGAGTTATTTTTAGACAATAATAAATTTGTCAAACCTTCCAATGTCGGCTTTGTTTCGTTGTCTCGTTATCTGTATCCTTGCACAAACACCACATGTCCTTAAATCTACAAGATCCCTGAATTGTTGCATAAATTCGTGATATCTAAATCTAGTAAGAGTACTCCATAAATAAATTCCAACGAACTATTCGCCAACCAAACCACGACTCAATTGATGTACCACATGGCTTTTTAAACAGAATAACGTCAATTGTATCACTTTCTTGATGCCTTTAATTTGTTTGTGCAGATTTATAGTGATCATGTCTAGAATTGTCGTTAGGTAAAGCCGTGCCATATAAATAAACATTCAAATTAAATGGAAACGAAATTTAAATTATAATCAATTTCTTTTCAGATTTGAAATTCAAACTGAGTGCTACACATTTGTGGAAGGAGAGTATTATTATTTTTACTCTTTTCAGTGTTGCCAGATCAAAATTAATAAATACAGCAGCAAAGTTCACTGACAGCGTTACTAAAAACACTACATGCGAGTTCAAAATTTTGAAGCCGGAATCCGTAAAACAAATGTTTGACCAGTTTGTACTTGGTGAAAAAGCAGATTAGTGTTCTTTAACATAGAAGTCGACGAAGAGTGCTTGAACAACACAACTTATGACAACAAACACGAAAACGGGGTTTTGAGATGGATATGGGTTCCAAAACCTAAAACTGACATACTATCATACCCTGTAGATCTAGACGGGATAACTCTTCAATTAACTAAGTCAGCGGAGAGAACAATTCGCGTGTTTGTGAATGCAAGGGCATATATATACCAGAACATAACACTGCAAATTATTCTATGTGCGTCAATCGCTTTACCGATCGCTTTTTACTCACATTTTAGATAATAACACTACAGACTGGAAATTTTGTCACAGATATTTTGAAGGACAATATTGGAAATATGTGATATATTTTATCCTGGGTCCTGCCTAGGGTATGACTTTGAGTGTTTTAGTACATTCTGTTTAGACATAGATTGTGCAAGTGTTGTTAGTAAGGGAACAGTTAACATTGTAATAATTGTATTCATATTTCTACTTTGTGCTAACTTGCCTTTATTTTACCTCTTCCTTCCTAAAAGACAACACATCTCCGCAGACCATTCTATGCACTACTATAAAGGAGATAGCCCCTATAGTTTTGCCAGACTTTTCCTACATTTAAACAAAATATTAACACAGTAGACAGTTTGAACGGAGACAATGAAGCGAAAAGCAAATCATTTTTTGAATGGATAGACATTTTGAGAAAAGATAGTCGTATTTTAGAACCTGAGGCTAAAGTTTTATCTGTGTATTATTTTGTTCTCTTAGGAGTATTTCTTTTACAAGAGTTGTATCTAAGAAGAGCAATTGCTGATTTTGATAAATATACAGATATTTATCATCCTTATTATTTATCAATTGAAACCGTACTAGACGATAAACTGGAATACAAAGTATTAAGCCTTTTACCTTTTACAGGTTCATTTGTGATTATATTACCAGTATTGTTGGTATACATGTCGTATTATGGACAGTCAGAAAACAAATTTGTTTCTCTCAATCCCATTGGGATACATAATTTTGATAAAATAGTTAAACAAAAAGACAGTTCTAATAAATATACAGGATACACTAAATTTGCAATGAAATTTCTGACCAGAATAGCGTTCTTTTTTAGAATGAAATTGTGGATTCAAACGTTCTCGATGCCGTTTTTTCTTCGGAAATGTTCAACATTAGTTCAAATATTGATTTATCCACTGTTCTTGACGTTTACTTTTCCGTTGAATGTGATACTTTACATTTTTACTCTTTTGTTTCCAATGTTTCACTTCATTGTTGATTGTTTTCTATTTTGTCCTTTTAAATATATGGTCCATTGCAGACACGACTGTTCAATAGGTTCTTTGTGCAAGCATATTTTTATTTTTGTGTTGCAGTATGTAATTTTGATTTCTTATTTCATGTTTGCATTCAGAACATATTTATTATTTACTACTCAGTTTGTATTTAAACTAATTGTGTACTCTATTTTTGTTGCTGGGCCTCTGTTTTCAACATCTGAAACGTCGTATCAGTTTTGGGCGATATCTCTTGCTGCTTTAGTTTATATTTTAAAATACACAGTGACTTTTAATTCGAATTACAAATACCTACTCAAGAAATTATTAAAACTTAAACAAAATGTGGAAGAAAACAGGTCCGAAACAACTGGCAACTCGAATATTGATGACCTAGAAGATATTAATTGTTGTAGACAATCGTTTTCACTCGCCAACAAAAAGAAGATATCTATACATGTTGAATTGTTTGAACAGATAGCAAGCGAGTTTATGCCATTAAGAATTCAACTTTTGATCTTATTCCTCAAGCTATTCTTTACTGGGATATTTCTGTACGTAACATTTGATAGTATCAGTAAAGGGGGAAATGCTGGCTTCCTTACAACTCAAATACCATTGATTATTACCGTTGTAATGCCTGGTATAGCAGAGAGACTCGTATCATCATCGAATATAGAAGATGATATACAAACAAATGAAGAAGATATGAAATTAATGATAATAAACTATGAACCCAGTACTCTAAACGTAAATTCCTGTGATAACCAGGTCTATGAATATTCTAGTTGTGTTTCTCCAACTGTTGTCCATTCGTTTTCTAAACATTTTGCTCTAATATTTTCTATCTTTTATACGGTGAAATGCATTTTGATATCAATATTCTTTGGCTATGAAAATAAAGCAGATGAAATCGACATCGAGGGTTGTCCTGATGGAATAAATTGCTGTCAAGCTGATACAGATTCCGAAGATTAAAATTCATTACGGTTATTATATATGTCGTAAATTGTATATGCTTTACACAATCTTGCATGACATCAGGAACTTTGTATTCTATTGTATTTATGATATTTTAGAAAGAATTTGCTTATTGTTTTCTTTATTTTTATAATTTTATTATATGATCTTTGCAATAAATAAACAAAGTCAAACAAATGGGCGTCAGCGTAACTACATGAAATCCTACTACCCAAGCGCTGTGTAAATCAGTTGTGGGTTCTTAACATATATTAAATGATATCATGATATATAATCGAAGCCGTCCCCATAGCACAGTATAAAACAACTTTGGCCCAAAAAATCAGAGTTCCTCCTAAGCACAAAGAGAGATTAAACGGATATTTGTCCGATTTTTGTTGATAAAATTAAAAGCATAGGTAGATACCAATTAAGTTCAGGAAGGGATAATTATAGCCAAGTTAAAAACACTCCTGAGTCTGATGTTTTCTGCTAACTGTATAGTTTGTGTGTATAGAGGAAGCGTTGACCAACAATCGACATAGCTATGGGAACAAACTGCGCTCGTTCCTTCTAACTACTTTTTCATATACTACCTATGCCATGGGTTTGACTTCATACATATACAGGGTCCTTTTCAGGAAATATTAATATAAACTAGCGTTAACATATATCTCATCCATTATGTACAAAATTTATCAATGTAATATTTAAAGGTTTTTTTTACTACATTGATCACAATTATGCCATTTCAAGATTTCGATGCAAGGAAAAACACAAACAGCTAGGCCATGTTGTTTAACACCCAAACACCAACCATCATGGTCGGTGGGAGGCTTTTCTTCGGTAAAAGAAATTGTCATAAAATTCTACAATTCCTTCAATTCGTCTAATCGACATCCTAATAGTTACTAATATCGTTTTTGGTGTGTTGCTTCTTTTAAACCTACTGAAGCAGACAGTTTTCGTGATTAAGGTGATTCATGGTATACCGCCATCTTGGATTGCAGGAACCCAGTACAAAATCGGTCTAATTCTTTGTATAAATCTGCAAATTTGGAGACCGCCTTATTTGCAACTTATTGTGTTAGGCTGTGTATTTATACATTGTATAATGAAAACTTATCGATATATTGCATTATTTAAAAAAATAAAAAAAAATACCAAATATTTGTGGGTTTTGTTTAAATCAATTTTTCAATTAACCATTTAACGGGAGATAACTCTTTTAGTAAAAAAAATATACTGGACTGGTAGGGAAACATTTTATTTTTACTTGTAGCAAGAAACAAATTCGGCTAGTGACACCATTTTTCATTTTTATTTTCATAAATATAAAAAAAGATGTGGTATGATTGCCAATACATGTAAAACAATTTAAACGAGAAAACTAATGGCCTTATTTATGTTTTAAAACATATTATAAAACCCGTATTCTAGCATCTTATTTCAGAATTCCATAAGTCAGTCATAGATTTCTTTTTATGCACAAAATTGTATTTTTCATGAACAATCTATGCCGTTGAAAGTTGGACAATTTACAACGACTCTTCGCTTGAAAAATAGCACGTTGACCCATACTTTTCATTAAAATTTTGAAAAAGCGTAGTAAAACCTCCATTTTGGCAAAGTATAAGAAAACTATATCTGAGGAAATATATACCTATGCTCTATCTTAATATCTAATCGTTCCGATTGTCTGCGATGATTTTTCTTTTGTTATGATCCCCTCCTTTTTTCTGCATGAAGTGTTCCTCAGCGTTGAAAAGTTGACGATGTGTTCCATGTGTAATAATAAGTATTCAAGGGCACATTCAGCATTTGGGCCATTTTTTTCAAAATCCTATCTTTCAACGTTTCTTACATTTCGAGTGCCACTATTGGAGCAAATATTTCAACTAGGCATGCAAAATATTAAACTATTTTTAAATTATGTTTGTTATTTCTGGAATATTATGTATGCATTTAGTAACTCCAATTTGCCGGATTGTTTGATTTTGTTCAAGTTTTCCATAATGCATTGTGCAAGGCATACACACAATGTTTTAATTGAGTAACCGAATCGCATTGCATCACGGTTTTTTTTCTGTTCCAGAACAAACTACGTGTAGTTAACTTTTTCTAAAATCTGTGAATAAGTACTATTTCCATCAACAACAAAAACACCTCCCCCTAAATTTTTTTTGAACAGTTGTTTTAGATTTTAAAAATGACTGTATAAATGTACATTGTGTAAATAAAGATAAAGATGTACGTAGCAACTCTACTCTGAGGATTTCAGATTTTAACTGCAAAAACATATTGACATGTGGTCCACTATTTAAAGAGTTAGAAAGCAAAATTGATAAATTTCTTCTCCAAGAACACTGGCTGCCAACTAAATCTATTACAAGAGCTACATAGTGATTTTACTGGAACGGGTAAAGCAGTTGATTCTAATGATCCTATTCAACCTCTTCATATGCCTCGTGGCTATGGAGGTGTAGCTATATTGTGGAAAAAGAATCTTGACAAACTTGTTACAGCTTTACCAATTGGAAATAAGAGAATACAGTGTATTGAGTTGTCTGGAAATCAGAAACTTTTATTTATTTCTATTTATCTTCCTTGCAAATCGTCAGATAACCATCTACATGAACTTTATGAATGTATTGACCAATTACATGAGATAATGGAAGTTTATAAAACCACTCACCAGATAATTATTAGTGGAGATTTTAATGAAAATATTTTTAAAGAAAATAACTCTAATAGAAAAAATTATATACTTGATTTCGTGTCAGACCATAACTTGTCTACTACAGAAGTTGGAATTACCTATACACATTCCAGTGGCATATCATCTTCTGCAATTGATTATATACTTTACCAAGAGAAATTTAAAGACTTCATAATAAATATTAAAAAACCTGACATTATTTCAAACGTCTCGGATCATCTTCCAATTCTACTACAACTCAAATATGAATTTCCCAGCATTAATTCCGTAAGTCAAACACAGGTGACTACCCACCATAAGGTCAAATGGAACAATATAGATAGAGATAAATACAAAATTCTAGTTAAAGAAGGCATTGTTCTATTAAAAGTCGATCCAATGAACCCTAATGAACTGGATCAAGCTTTTCAGACTCTCAACCATACTCTTACTAAAGCTACTTTGGCTGTTGCTCCAAAAAAGAAAAAAAAGATACGGAAGAAGAAATTACAAATTATGACTGAAAATATTTCTCAAGCAATATCAGAGAAAAAAATAGCATTCTTTCAGTGGAAACAAAATGGTCGTCCACCTGACCCCAACCATCCTCTTACTATTCAGAAGGAAATCACAACTTCCTCTCTTCGTAAACAATGCAGAATAGAAACTGCACTACAAAGAATACAAGAACGGTAGAAAATCATTGATGCAGGGTATAACGATCCAGCACTTTTCTACAGCCTTATAAAAAAACAAAGAGGTAGACTTTCACGCTTTATTGAGGAACTAACTGTTGATGAAGAAATTTTCCAATCTCCCGAAAATGTAATGAAGGGCTGGAATAAACATTTTGGTGACCTTGCAAAAAAGTCCAACAATAACTCTTTTGACACTATTTATCTAAATTCAATTGAAAAAGAAGCTACCCATATTATTAACAAATGTAAAGATACATATATTCATCAGGAAATTTCTACTGAAGAGATAAAAAGAGCTGTCTCAAAACTCAATACAAACAAAGCTGAGGATTTTTATGGTTTAACAGCTGAACATTTTATCCATGGAAGCGAATCTTTATTACAACATTTACAACATCTGTTGAATATCTGCTTTAAATTCTGCTACATATCGGATTTACTGAAAATTGGAACTTTATTTCCTGTGTTCAAAAATAAAGGGGATGTAAAAAATGCCAAAAATTATAGAGGAATTACTATGAGGGGGGGCAAGGGGGGTCCCCATAACAGCAAAACAGTGAATTGATTTGGTGAAAAACAGATAACAGGGAATTGAAAAGGGACAATAACAGATAACAGTAAATGAAATATGAAAATAAATCTGTCCAGGACCAATCCAGTAGATGACTCGTAGATCTTAGTATATAACTTGTGGTATGGACCTAGAAAAATGTAATTTGTGTAAACAAGACGTTTCGGCCGTTGAGGCAGTTCTGCCTTGGTTGATTTTTTTCCGTAACTTGTACAATAAGTTATAGTATGGATGTTGAATTTTTTTGAACGAAATTACTAGTTTCTGTTTTTGATATACGGATATTTTTAATCTAGGGCATTTGAGGGATCAATTTTTAATGATTTAGGTTTTTTTTATTTAATTTTAGAAAGTAGTGCAGCCAGTGACACTTTATTATCAATTTGATTTTTAGATTTTTTATTTCTGAAAAGCAATATATATACATTTGTACTTTACAAGTAATAAAAAAAAAAATCATTGATGCACAATATATTATTTTTATTTAATGACCTCATGATAAAACTTACTTATAAAATACAAAAATACCCAGATCAGTGGAGACAGGACATGTAACTGACACACACATGCCAGTTATGGTTATTCTGATAATAGAAATTGACTCCAGTGACAATTCTGATAGTATAATAGAAATTGGACCTAGTGAAAATTTGGATGACACCAAGTGAAACACCAATCATGCATTTTATGTGAAATTATAGAATATGGAAAATTTGGGTACAGCATTGTAGAAGCTGTAGGATTTTTAAAAGGGTATTTGTCAAAAAATTAAACGGAAGACACATCTTTATTTGCATCAATGGTTTCTGAGCTTCAATTTTCGCCATGTGAAGCAGTTAAAAAGCTTTTAAAAATATGGTGGTCAGGATTCTCTTTCATAATGAAAGGGAGTAGCACTTATAATATAAATGCTAAAAGGAAAAGATGTTGTATAATTCCCAAAGCCACATACAGAATGTGACTTGGTCAACTTAAGCATGCTAGTTGGTGTCCAATCCTCCCCTAATCAGGGACAGTGGTGTAATAGTACAGCATAAAGATTATTATGTGGTCATTGAATAAAAAAAATCTATAAGGTGTACCAAGGCTTTTTTTATTACAAAATCCATACTATAAGTTATTGTACAAGTAATAAGTAATAAGTCACGCTTGGTTGTATAATTTGTACAAAATGCTACATGTTCACAGACAACGGAATTTATTACAAAGGATAATAATAATATATACTGGAATGGTCCTGGGTCCAATTGATTTCAATATGTTTATGTGATGTATGTTACTGAAATTCTTCTGCAAATACAGGGCCATCCGATATTACCAGTAGAAAGACCCCAATAGATATACATTGTAAGAATATGTGGTAAGCGTGCCAATGAGACTATTATCCATTCAAATCACAATCATTTTCAATTATCTTCAATTTCTACGGAAGATTGGCTGTCAAAATGCTAACATTCCAATTTTCAATAACAGTTAACAGCAAATAGATTCTCATAACAACAGATAACAAAATAGATAATAGTCCTATAACAGCTAACAAAGAATAAGACAATAACAGCTAACAGTAAATATATTTTCAGAATAACAGATAACAAAGAATTAAAATGCCCCATAACAGCATAACAGTTAAACCCCTTGCCCCCCCCCCTACTATAACTCCAACATACTCAAAAATTATAGAAAAAATATTGAAAGAAAGAGAAAATCCAAAAATTATAATTTCACAAAACCCACTTCAAAAAGGATTCACTGAGGGCACTTCTCCACTGATTTGTGAACTTTTTATAGAAGAATTTGAAAGGGAAAGCAAAGACCTTAAACTTCCAGTCTACATAGCCTTATTAGATGGCAAGTCAGCTTTCGATGTTGTGGTACATGCTAATTTGATCCGTCGTATGTTCCAGATAGACTTTACGGAACAATCTATACTATTACTAAATAATCTATATGTAAATGCATCTTCTCTTATCAAATGGAATAATATAATGTCAAAAGAGATGTTCACTATTGATCAAGGGGTCCGTCAAGGTGGTGCATTCAGCGCTGACTTATATAAAATCTACATTAATCCTCTGCTTAACATTTTAAGTACATCAGGTCTTGATGGAAGAGTAGGGAACATAAATTGTTGTGCTCCTACATGTGCTGACGATGTAGCACTTGTCTCCAACAACCCTCTAGAATTACAAATAGATATAGGAAGATGTGGTGTGAGTGCCAATGAGACAACTCTCCATACAAATAACAATTTAAAAAGTAAACCATTATAGGTTAAAGTACGGCCTTCAACACGGAGCCTTGGCTCACACCGAACAACAAGCTATAAAGGGCCCCACAATTACTAGTGTAAAACCATTCAAACGGGAAAACCAACGGTCTAATCTATATAAACAAAACGAGAAACGAGAAACACGTATATATTACATAAACAAACGACAACTACTGTACATCAGATTCCTGACTTAGGACAGGTGCAAACATTTACAGCGGGATTAAACGTTTTAATGGATCCAAACCTTCTCCCTTTTTCTGAAACAATAGCATAACATCACAACAAAGAAAAACCATGATTAACATTGCTTTGGATTTTAGCAAAAGAGAAGGGTATTTATTACAGCCTACAAAAAGCGTTATTATTCCAGTAAAAACATGCCGCAAATTTTATGAAATTGAAGATGGATTTTGGAAATTAAATGGAAAAACATGCCAATTGTTTCAAACGCCTCACACATAGGAATTCAAAAATCTGACAAAAATTCTGCTGAATCAACAGTAAATGAAAATATAAAGAAAGCACGTAGAGCGATGTACAGTTTAATGGGTACAGGCCTCCATGGAGAGAATGGTTTAGATAGTAAAACTTCAATAGCATTGATAAGAACATGTATTCTGCCAATATTAACTTATGGTTTGGAAATTTTATTACCTAAAGGAAAAATACTAAATAATATATCTATTCAATATAAAAAATGGATCAAACAAATTCTGTCTTTAAATTCCAACGTAGCAGATTCTGCAGTTTATACTTTATCTGGTTTACTCCCTATAGAAGCTGAAATCCATGTCAAAGCTATCAATCTTTTTGGAAACATATCTAGAGCGAATTCAATTGAATGGCGGCTAGCCGAAAGACAGTTACAGATAAAACCCCATAATAGTTGCAGCTGGTTTATTGAAGTCAACGAATAATGTTTAAAATATGAAATTAATGACTTATATGCTTATTTAAACAATCCGTTATCAAAATTCCAATGGAAAAAGCTAGTTAAATCCAAAATTCATGACTATTGGACATCTAAAATTTCTGATGAGTCAAAAGGTTACTCAACTCTTAAATTTATGGACCATAAATATAATATTGGATCCGTACATTCTTTAGCTATATCAGTTAATGCAAATCTAAAGGACATCAGAAAAATTCCTGTGCGTCTTAAAATTTCAACTGGGAACTATATCCTACAAACCCACAAGGCATCATTTTCAAAGAATAATTATATAAGTCCAACTTGTAAACTCTGTGGTAAAGCGGATGAAACGGTGGAACATTTTATTCTATTGTGTGAAAAGTTAGAAGAGACAAGAATATCACTTTTGTCAAAGATCTTAGATAATGGAAGCCTGATCCTAGCCATAGTTTCGTTTCCAATTGATCTTATCCAACTAATTATCAATCCGTTCTGTTATGTAGACATTAATGCAAACAGAGCTGTTTTTGAGGAAACCAGTAACATTTTGGAACCCCTGTGTAGACAGTTGCTTTATAATATGCATAACAAACGCTATGCTTTATTAGCTAATATAGATAAGCAAGGCAGTAGAAAATCTAACTTCTAATTGCTTAATAGTGTAGTTTAGAAAGATTGGCCTTGCAAGTACATAACGGGCACACATGGTCCCAGAATGAGTTGTTTTTGTATTCAAAGAACATTTAGTTTTATTTCTATCAAAGATTTTTCTTATGTTTTATTTGTGTTTGTAACATAAATTCTTGAGGTGGCGGAAATTTTTTATATTTTAATATATGAAGTGATGCGCGTTGTATTGTGTTTTATACTGCACTCGTTCTATTTGAGCAGTCAAAATGCGTTGACTGTATATTTCGATGTCATATACAGTCACTGACCCGATATCACTTTTCCTCATGAATATTTAAATAGAAATTGCCGAAATAATATTGAATTATTCATACGACCTCTTCAACCTGTTCTTGTTTCAAATGCATACAACGATGCGTGGAACGACTCAACATTGTTTCTTTTGCAATTATCGGAAAAACATATTTAATTTGTTAATATTTTTTGTTTGCAACCTATAAATCATTATGTTTTATGCTTATGGTTGATATTTAATTCCATACTCAAACGATTTCGTTCACCATCGAGTGTATTAAAAGAAATCAAACGAAATTAAAAGAAATCAAAATTCGGCCCGAAACGGGGAAATAGCTCGGCACAGCCTCGCATTTCCCCGTTTCTAAGCCTCATCCTTATATCGTTGATATGTCAAGTCAATGCACTATTATTGTCTATATATTGCGTATTGACATTTTCCTCTGTGTGAATGGAGGTGTGCCTTGATTGGCAGAACTACGATTACATATTACAGGTTGACAGTTACTTGTTTTCTTTTTCGTTTGATTTCTTTTAATACACAGGATCCTAGAACAGTAATTTCTTATATGCATTTAAAATTATCTTCCAAGTTTCATTAAGACTGCATATTTTAGATTTTGTTATTAAGAGATCATTAAAATATTTAAAATTTTATTGATTTGATAAAAATATTCAAGTTCTCAAATATCTAAACTCGGCTGACTACTTAAGGATGTTCGCTACTCTGTTAAAAAATAACAAGCTTTTTTAAAAGATTGTTATGAATTGATAGTACATAAGTAAAGAAACTAAAAAAGTAGAAAAAATGGAGGGTCTGTGTGCTCGTTTCTGAGATATAAGCCATTGAAAATTTGGCGGGAAATAGTTCTCTCTAGATTTTTCTTACATTTAACATTGGCAACTATTTGTTTCAAAAACAATGAAAAAAATAACAAGAATTTTATAAAATTTTGAAATATGGCTTTTTAACCTATATGTAATAAAATTATGAAAAGAAAAGTAGGGGTTTGTGGGCAATTTTTTTTTAATGACAATACATGGATAAAACCAGAGGATTCCGAAAATCTGGCAAAATATCAAAAAAAGAGAGGAGCAAACATCCTTAAACGTTGATAGTGTGAACAGTTTTAGAAAGAAGCGCTCCGTACAAAATATATTTTGATCAACACTTTAACTACCAATAAATTTACAAAAAGAAGCAAGTTTTTATAGTGATCCTTACATTCCCCCCCCCTTTTTTATATAGTTATATTTCCGCGGGAAATCAAAGGGAGATAACACAACATCGGAATACCTTTTGATTTACCGTCTATCAAGAAACCTTGACATAAAAATTGTAAAACTGTTGGTGCAAAAATGAAGAAATAGTCTTTACAGATATATAAAATAGAAATGACAGTTTTAGATGCAGCAAAAAGAGCCAAACTTGCAGAAGTTAGTGAGATTAATTCCTCGAAATATGTCAAGTTATTGTTGAACATGCTGTTAAAACAAAAAGGGGGAGGGTAAAATAACCGGTCGCGGCACCATCTGGACTTGTGACTATACTTTACACTACCTTAAAACAAAAATGAAAAAGAAAAGAATAAATAATTTGCCTTAAAATTTAGCTCATCAATAATGTTTACTTCCATACAAAACTGCCAGTTAATTCAGAGCTTATACAATACATGCTTTTCCTTTGGAGTCAGACTAGTCCAAATAATTATGACGTCTGGCAAGGCTATTTTAATTTTTTTCTGGGACGCCTTCTTTAGTCTTTCGTAGGAAGGCGTCCCAGAAAAAAAATAAAATAGCCTTGCCAGATGTCATAATTATTTGGACTAGAGTCAGACGATGACAGTCCAATATCAAACAGTCCTGTGGTCTGACAGGCTTATCTGACAACACTAAAGTCCTACACAGGATCAAATATGCCTATATACATGATATACTAGAAATGTAACTTTTTAAGTCATTTGTTGTAAATTGGTATATTTTTCATACAAAAATTAAAAATTATCAAATCAGTCAGTATATTTGACCTTGTGGTATTGTATTTCTTTACTGGTATAATCCGTCGTTATTCCAACCACCCTTCAAAAGCTGCAGTGTACAACAGAATCCTGTACAGAGTACTATTCTGGTAGGTCCCTTATGTACAAGGGCAATCCCCACCTCAACAGAAAAGTAGCACTAGGACGAGAAGTCAGTTATTATGGCGGAAAAAGCTGAAGTACTTAAAGAGAACCATAGGCTTCTTTGCCGGGAACAGACAGACTGTAGTGTTACCAGCAGATTGATTTTGTTGGAGGCAGATTTGACCACTGAGGCCCCAAAGTTTAAACTGATCGCATTTCGTCAGTATACTTATAAATCAATTCTTTTAAAACATGTATTTTATCTATCTGATAAATTAACGTAATATGCTAGAGGTATAGGGGAGGGTTGAGATCTCACAAACATGTTTAACCCCACCACATTTTTGCGCCTGTCCCAAGTCAGAAGCCTCTGGCCTGTATTATTTTAACTTTTAGTTTCTTGTGTACAATGTGGAGTTTAGTATGGCGTTCATTATCACTGAACTAGTATATATATTTGTTTAGGGGCCAGCTGAAGGACGCCTCTGGGTGCAGTAATTTCTCACTGCATTGAAGACCTGTTGGTGACCTTCTGCTGTTGTCTGCTCTATGGTCCGGTTGTTGTCTCTTTGACACATTCCACATTTAATTTCCATTCTCAATTTTACTCCCAAAAATTAACCAATTAACTGTAAAATACGTCACAGTTTATGAAATTAACAAAGTGTGCAATTAAACCTTATTTAATCAAAATATTACTTTCTGTGACATTCTAAACAGAATTTAACTTGTCAGAAGAGCAAAATGAAATATAGTTTCTCATTTAGCAAAAACATTATAATATACAAATTAGCCGTTAAAACTATAAACAAAATGATAAACAAATAGCATGAATAGTCTAACAAAATAAGAATTAATTGAGCCAATAGCAAAAAACAGTTAACATGGTTAACTAATAAAGCTAAGCTAAGCTGAACAAAGAAAAATAAGTAAGCTAATAAAATAATAAGCAACTACAAATGAACACTCGTTCTTACCTAGTATGAGGTACAAAGGTTATGCCTCAACGTATATCTATATCATATGCAGAACTCTGTCAAATACCTGTATGAAAACAATAAAATTGAGAAAAGAAATGGTGAATATGTCAAAGCGACAACCACCCGACCATAGAGCAAACAACAGCCGAAGGCAACCAATGGGTCTTCAATGTAGCGAGAATTCCCGCACCCGTAGGTGTCCTTCAGCTGGCCCCTAAAATATGCATAATAGTACAGTGATAATGGACGTCATACTAAACTCCGAATTTTACACAAGAAACTAAAATTTAAAATCATACAAGACTAACAAAGGCCAGAGGCTCCTGACTTGGGACAGGCGCAAAATTGCGGCGGGGTTAAACATGTTTATGAGATCTCAACCCTCCCCCTATACCTCTAGCCAATGTAGAAAAGTAAAAGAATAACAATACGCACATTAAAATTCAGTTCAAGAGAAGTCCGAGTCTGATGTCAAAAGATGTAACAAAAGAAAATAAATAAAATGACAATAATACATAAATAACAACAGACTACTAGCAGTTAACTGACATGCCAGCTCCAGACCTCAATTAAACTGATTGAAAGATTATGTCTTCATCATATGAATATCAGGTACAATCCCTCCCGTTAGGGGTTTAGTATCATACTATCATAAAATATATGAGAAGAACATAACCCGTGTCATGCCAACAACTGTTTTTTTTAGAAATAAATGTGTTTAGTTCCGATGCAAAGACCCTATCAGTGAATCAATGTTAAAGCCAAAATATGCAATCTTTAATGACCTGACAACAGTATCGTAACTATATCCCCTTTTAATAAGTCTATTTAAAGGTTTTGTTAGTTTCTGAGGAGAATACTGACATTTTTGTGCTTTATAAAGAATATTTCCATAAAATTTTGGATGTGAAATACCTGAACGTATAAGATGTCTGCATGTTGAGTTATATTTACGAATTATTTCCTTATACCGGTGATAAAATTTAGTAAATGTTTTGACCAGTTTGTGATATCGAAAACCCTGGTGTAAGAATACAAACACAAGATCCATCTCCTTTGCAGTAGCACATCTAAGTGTCAGACCATCAGACTGTCAGATTATGTGACCGTTGGAATACCCAACTCTTCGACTGGCAGACTACAGCACTCAGAAATTTTGAATTTAGGATTATAGATTGCTCCCCATGATATACATATAAAAAAAGAAGTTGTGGTGTGATTGCCAATGAGACAACTCTTCAAAAGAGACCCAATGACACAGAAATTAACAACTATAGGTCATTGTATGGCTTTCAACAATGAGTCGGCAATAAATGGCCCCAAAATGACAAATGTAAAACAATTCAAACGAGGAAGTAAAGAAAACTAATGGCCTAAATTATGTACAAATGCAATTATTTTGAAAACTACATGAGATAAACAGCTACTGAAAACTGTATAAATGATGACTAAGACAACTCCTATAAAAGTTATGACTAAAACCTTTATTGGAATTATTATCTGATTATTTAATCCCATTTGTTTAAAATGGGCAGTTATCATAGATTTTAGAAACAACAAAAATCTGCCATAGATTTGGAAACCACCATAGATTTAAGTCCTACATATTTATACATGATATATTTAAAAACAGACTCTTGCATTCAAAACACAGATGTATATGCATCGATCATGCACAGTTTACATTAACATTGTAACTTGACTTGTAATATTTTTAAGATGGAAATCAAATAACTTTTCGATGTAAACAATTTCAGTCATTGTCTTACTTTAAAGCCGCAGAGATCTAACTTTGTTTTTTTTTGAGAAAGTGCATATATTTTGTTTGTTTTGCCAAAATATGATATCTAAGTTACAAAAATAAAATGGTGACCATTGGTTTTAAAACGTAGATGATGTTCAGCATTAATTTTGTGCATAATAATAATTCAATTTAATTTCAGTGTTTATATTGTAATTTAATTTGATGCATAATTGTTATTCTATTAATATCCTAGTACATAGCTAGATTAAGGGGATACATTGTATTAAGTCATGTCACACCAATGTAGATCAGCTTTGTCTGATTCTTATAACAGTATTTTATGATATTATTATTATAAATAAAAGATGACCTGGAAACAGATGTTTTTTACCGAGGTGAAATGTCTATATTTTTCAATTTTCTAAATCTTTCATCACATAGGTATACAGTAAATATTAAATACCAGTCATATGCAGAGTTATGGAACCTACCCGGTAATTATGGCTTGAAAAGTTGCATATGATATTCATGGATTTAGGATACAAGAATTTCTTATCTAACATTCTAAGGTGTCACCTGCTGTTCCGTATTCTAAAATTTGATGATAATTAATCAAATTGAAAAAAAAGTCAATGTTGTAGAAAAATGACAACCACTCTTGGCATCTTAAAATACTTTAGTCATATTTATTTTTCAGTATAGAAAACAGAAAGATGGTTGTTTTATGGAAGCTATCTGGCAGTCAGTATTAGTATTGGGTGCAGGTATGTAATTAACTTGATTTAAGCGGACAGTTAACCCTTTTCTCAATAGAAAATATGTTTTTGCCTACTTTATTCACATTTTTTTTCTCAATAAAATGCTACAAATATATACATGATATATGCTTTAAAGTATTAAAGGGAAACTTCGCAAAAAAATCAAAAATTGATATTATGTCCATTCTGTGTAGAAATGCTCAATTTTATAGATATTAAAGTTTTATTCAGCTAGATAAGAGATCACCATCGATTTTAAATTTAGAGTATCAATTCTCTGCGTTCCGCCATTTTGTCGTCTTCCCCGATTAAAAAACACGATATGTCTATAAACCACAAAGGACCAAAACTACAGTAACCGATGTAGTAGTAATTGCGTGTCGATATCTTGTCAATCGTACGGTTGTTTTTATCTGACAAATTATCTTGATACGGAAAATGTTCTTAATTTTTTTAAATAACCATAGTCTGTTATTTTTGAACTGTTAATATTGGAATTAGTTAAAAAGTCAAAGTTTAAATCATAAATAAGTGTTCTGTGAAAACTGTTTTCGTAAATCTAATTCGTTTATAATTCTTTAAAGTAATAAATTTTATTCAAATAAATTCGGATCTTCCCTCATTTGATCACCAGCATGACTAAAGGTATTACTCCCAAAGGTATTGTGAGGGGTGTGAGGTGACACGTCCAGGTATTCAAGCGATTTCCTGTCGGGCTTGCAAGTTCATGCATCGTTTCACTTCTGTAGGTATTGATCAGTGTACACGGCCTATAACTTATAACTCTCCATTTTGAACTATCAGGTGTATAATATACATCTCTGTCTTGCGTGTCCGAAAGTGATATAATATACTAGTCATTACTAAACTCATACACTTGTTTATAAATAACATTACTGGTTTTAAGAATATTATTTATAAAAATATAAATAATACAAAAAAAAAAAAGATTTGATGAAATAAAAATCTATTTACATTTTTTTTCCAAGGTTTAATTTGGGAAAATGTAATATATACTCGTTGTCAATAGTAAAGGACAGATTGGAACATACCAGAAATATTGATTTAAAAAAATGTACGCACTTGTCGACGATTCGTTTCTACACCTGGATAGAAAGTTACGGAGCTATATCGCAATTTAAAATCTATACATGTATACATTGAACATAAGAAAGAAACATACATTTTGTGTAAATTGGGGTAACAGTTTTGTAAATAGACTAGTCCACGTATGCCAACAGTATGCAATCATCGAATTCGATAGACTATTGTATACCAAAAGAAGAAGAAGAAGAAGAAGAGGACCAATTTGATATAAATACAGGTCGATATAATAACTTGCTTCGGTTCATCGAAGTTATGAACATAGTAAAATCACAAATATATATATATCAATTAGATCGTTCTCCAATGAAGGAAAAATTCGACATCATCACAATTGTTCCGACATTCATGTAAAACATATGCAACTGGACGTACACTAATAAATCCCAAGGGATGTGAATATTTTCTAGGAAAACTATTGAGTATAAAAGTTTCAAATTGATTTCGGGATTTATTTTCTTTTTTGATATTCAATGACAGCAATTTAAAGAATAAACTGCTTGTCCGCTTTAGGGGTATTCTTGCCAGTTGAACAGACTTATAATTACATTCAAAAATAGGGAAATTAAGATGACAATAAATTTGTTGTCTTTTTTTTTTTAAACATCGTTGTTCAAATAGCTAAAGTATTATTCGTTGTGAGAAGAAGACTATTTTAATAAGGACGCTCCCGATTATGAATAAATTTGGTTGACGTTTTCACACTTGAAAAGAATATCTATTCGTAATTTTTCGATTCCATTCCAAGAGGATCCTTAAATTTCCTGTCAATTTTTTAAAACATCTTTTTTTTCAAATAGCTGAAGTATTCATGCGTTTTGAGATTTAAAATATTTTGATGAGAACATTACTTCCTAAATAGGTAAATAAAGATCGCTTTGGATGGACTAAATTATATAATTGCAATCTGTTTGAAATATTAAAGGTTGCCGATTCTAATTTAAAAAAGTACATTTTTTAGTTCATACACTCGTGTTTAGAAGGCTATTTTTATTTATAAATTTATTCAATTAAAATAATTCAGTATATTATCGTTACAAAAGTAATCAGAAGTCATAATTCATTTAAAAGTGAGCTTATGCAAAATATATAAAAATATACAACAGCTATCCAGTTATTGTGCGACCTTATTTCTCCCGTAAATTCATTTTTATTCTTTTTCTTACATTTCTGTGTCTAAAAGTATAACTGACTCCCGTATATCATTCATACGAAATGTTGTTCACACCTGAAATGGTGAACTGTGACGCCTAGGTGTCACTGAATGAAGATCAAAAGATTAGAATTACATAATGCTAATCTTGTAATTACCTTGAGTTTAACTACGCATTCAACATTCACTAAGTGTCACAAATTAATACACATTTAATTTCCACAGTACAAGCAAGTGAAAATGTTTTCTGGAATGAAGCAAAAAGTTCAGAATACAAACATGTATTTTTTAATACACTATCGATCGTGTCAGTTTCATATGTTTGTTTCAAGTATTTAAAGAAAAAAAATCATAAAAATGTTCTATTGTATTATTTACTTTAATTACTAGAATTCGTATAAAAAATCCACACATGAATCCTACAATCTAATTTTAAAAGTTGCATGGCTATCACTTACTTTTCGTTGGTTAATAGCTACACCAAAAGTCGTCGATGCACTTTAAATATCGTTATTATATGGTTAACGAACAAGACTTAAATGAGATTAATTTCACTCCCGGCATGCTCAAAGACTTAAACTACGTCACATAAGTCAGGAAGTTTGATAAAATAAAATTAATAATTCCCAATTTTCTTCTTTATTACTTTTCATATCGAAATAAAACTTGGTGAATATGTTTTTTATGGTATTATGAACATAATTAGATGAAAAGTGAAAAATCGTGAATTATCCCTTAAATGCATTGTGAAAAAACAAATATTTCATCAAATAAATTTATGTTAGATATTCTTATGAATATCCTTTTCATATTGGATGCAAATTTTTATTCAGTCTGATGCAGACATATCGTAGCCAAAGTTTTTGAACTTAAGTACTACACAGGCATCAAAAAGCGTCATTATGGAGGAAAGGTTTAACAATTATTTTGTGGGAAAATGACTTGAACAATTAGTTGAAGAAACGTTATATGTGACACTGAAAGTTTTAAGATATTAATCAATACATTTTATAAAATAAGAGGCTGCATTGTTTAATACCAGTGAAAACAACTATCCACCTACAAAAAAATTGCAACCAAAGAACAAGATGTAAATTATTGCAGGTCTTCACCAATGAATAAAACCAATACTTTTTAGTACGTTGACCATTAAAAATTAGTCAGATTTGGCTGCTTTCTTTCTAAAGTAAGTTATATATATATAAATTTATGCAAAATATTGAAACCTTTTATAATTACAGATGCCTGAAAGGCCTCGTTTTAGGAGACTGCATTATTGTTACACTTACATTAACATTAACCTTTAGATATCTGAGTTGTCCAGGGGCATTGAGTTGTGGTCTCCTTGAAAAGTATATAATACCACATTTTTATTCATAGTAGGTTTTTGTGTGAGAGATCTTGATATCTTGCATGAATAAGAAAAATCTGGTCTTTCCTACAGGTAGAGAAAGAGAAGCAAAAACAATGATACATAGAAATGTTTAATTTTACCTAACAGATGACCTGGAAAAATTAATATTCAAATATTAAGTTTATTTTGAAGTAGATTTTTGATTGGTTTTATATTTACAAACAAATTAATTTACCAATTAGAATTTCCCTTACCTTATTAAAGGCTTTAATTTATTAACTATCATAAATAATGTTTTTCAGCATGTGGTGGTGTACATCTTGGCCAAAAACTACTATCTTCTGTGTTACCATATGGACCAATGAAACATGTGATGGTGACAGTGTTAGTCGGGGCTGGAGCATCGACTTATGTATCAGCAAAGGAGTCTGCTAAATGTATACATAAGTGGAATAGACATATAGACAGATTATATGGTAAGCAGTGGAGTACATGTATAGTCCTTCATGAATTAAAATATAAGATAAGTTTAGAATTGATTGATACATTTGAACTAGTTGTACATGTAAACAGCCTTACTGTTCATACTACCTGTAACAGTACCACTTGGAAATTATATGAGAACTACACATACTGAAAATTCAAACTTTAATAATAGGCCTAAATATACTATCCTATTATTCATGTTATTATATTTTTTTGCATCACAACAAGTACAATACTATTCATATGCAAGAAGTCCTTTTTTATTCTCACATAGCCCAGTGGGCCAGTATAAGCTTTTGCCATCACATACCCTTTAATAAACAACAAATTGTTCTAATTTGATTTCATGTTTGCCTATAACTTGAAAATTATTGTATATAAATAGAAACTGAAAAAAGGAAAAATGATTAGCAGGATATCTATGAAAATATTGACATATCTTAAATTGACAGTGAATAGATATATTAAGATGTGGAATAAGTGCCAGTGAGACAACTCTCCTTTCAAGTCACAATTTGTAAAGGTTATAGGGGGAAAAAAACACAGAGCCTTGGCTCCCACGGAACAGCAAGCTATAAAAGGGCCAAAAAATTACTGGTGTAAAACCATTTAAACAGGAAAAACTATGGTCTAATCTATAACAGGTGCTTTATTTAGAGTTAACTAAGGCCACTGTTGACAATGAATGTGAATAACACATGCTCCTTAGAGCCTGTAGTACTGGAAATATGCTCCACTTCAAATGAGTGAGTAAAGAGTCTGTCATTTAAAAACCAAAGTTCAGGCTTTCTGTGTACTGGTATAAATCCAAATCCAGAGCAACATGTAAATGAACAAATTATTTTTCACTGAAATGACCTTGGAAGATTTATAATTTTATGTGTTTATTTTTCAGACAGAAACAAAAAAACCTAACCATTATTCACTAGTGAACACAAGACATTTGTTGATGGTGGCCCCACACCATGTGGCTTTAATGTGACAGATGTAAGCAGGGAATAACCAGCTGTGATAAAATTGTACAACAGAGAACAGTCTGAAAACTTGTTTTGAAAATTGAAGAATCATCATTGTTTTTTATTTAATTAAATTTTTATATAAGAATTAAATGGTGTGTATTTTCACTGATTCTGGTAATTACCATATGATATGCCTACAAAGCATAATACCTTATTGGCTCAGAAAATCTAGTTATTATTAATAATTAGTCTGGGTTTGGTGACATGTGTTACCATGGTTACACTTTGATATCTGATGTTAGAAACATAGCTAAAGTTTATGTTCTTCATAAAATACAAATTTGGGTTTCATGACATATCATGTCATACTATATATATATATAGAGTTGAAATAAAGTGGATTAGCAATTACAGGCCACCATACAGCCTTTGGCAATGAGAAAAACTTTTACTGTATAGTCTGCTTCATACTTTGTATATAGATATCTTATGTTACAAAGTTTCCGTCTGTCACATGTCCATTGTCATTGACCTCATGGTTCATGGTTTAGTGACTACTTGAAAAAAGAATTAAGATATTTTGTAATGTTAAATTCTCTTATTATAAGTAATTGGATAACTATATTTGGTATGTGTGTACCTTGCAAGGTCCTCATGCCTGTCAGACTGTTTTCACTTGACCTCCATCTCATTTCATGGATCAGTGAACAAGGTTAAGTTTTGATGGTCAAGTCCATATCTCAGATACTATAAGCAAAACGTCTAGAATATTTGGTGTATTGAAGGGTTGTAAGGTGTACATGTCCAACTGGCAGGTGTCATCTGACCTTGACCTCATTTTCATTGTTCCGTGGTATATAAGTTTTTGTATTTTGGTCTGATTTCCTTTTACTCTTTGCAATAGGTGTACTATATTTTGTATGGAAATTTCTATGATGTACATGGCAGTCTCACAGGTTTTATTTGACCTTGACCTCATTTTCACGGTTCATTGTGCTGAGTTGTTATTTTGTGTTTTGATCTGTTTTTCTTAAACTAAGCAATAGGTCAGCTATATTTGTTGTATGGAAGGATTATAAGCTTTACATGTTTGCCTTGCATGGTTCATTTAACCTTGACCTAATTTTTGTTGTTCATTGGTCAATGTTTAGTTTTTCTTGGTAAATAGATATAGGCAGATGTGGTATGAGTGACAATGAGACAACTCTCCATCCAAGTAACAATTTATAAAAGTAAACGATTATAGGTTGAGGTACGGCCTTCAACATTAGCCTTTGCTCACACAGAAATACAAACTATAAAGGGTCCCAAAAATTACTAGTTTGTAAAACCAATTGTCTAATCTATATGAAAATGAGAAAAGAGAAAAAGTTGTTTCTTAGAAACTATAAGCATTAGGTCAACTATATTTATTGTATGGAATGATTGTAAGGTGAACATTGTAAAACTTCATATTTAGGACTATCGACAAAGTATCAATGGTTAGTCAAGAAGGTGAGACATTTCAGCATGTGTACTTTTATTTTGTTTTTTTTTACCTTTGGTGATTGTTTTTCTTTGAATACAGATTTTTTATTGTCCCTTGGATGTTTTTTTTGCCTCTTAAATGTCTTTTGCCACTTCCTTCTTCTTTTTTTTTACAACACAACACTTTATACACAGATAACTCAAAAAGTTGTAATATAAGAATAAATGAGACACTTTAATAGGCTTTGAGAGAGAAAACCATAGACATTGATTGACATTTTTGTTAAAACATCTCTACAACCTGTGCAATTCTCAAGTCATCCTAGGGGTACCTAAGAGGTGCTACTGGAAAATCCTATACATGGGTAAACACTACCTTATAAAAAAACCTAGAAAAACAAGCTTAAATGTGTAAGTTGCATAACAATGTACAGTATTAAATATAACAGGTTTTGGGTTCAGTATGAAAAACCCAGCTTAATGCATTGTATTTTATTGTTTAGATTATTCAAAATTAATTTTCCTGCTAATTTTCACCTAGACAATAAAGGACCAAATGGTTTTGTATATATTAAGCCTAACTCATAGAAAGGGAAATAATTCATGATATCTATTGTAGGGTTTGTCCATTTAAAATTGGTTGATCTTTGTTTGTAATGGTTCATTCCATTCAAGTTCAAGTTTAGTCCATTCTAAAATAGGTAGACATGAAATAGTGGTATGTTCCATAGCAGTCCAGTCCATTTGCTAAGTATTGTTAACAAGTAGTTCTCTTTATGAGCTATGTGTTAAACTTCACTGACTCAATAATTTAGGAACTGAGTAAAAGTTGAAATGAACTGACATGTTGTATTATGTCAATTTATTTAGCCAAGACTATTATTTACATGTTAGTAATGTTTGTTAAACATTGTTCATTTGATAATTACTGAAATTAAATCACAATTAATACCTAGTCACATTTTGGCATTTTTAATCTAAAAGCATAAGTTGCAGTAAACTAAAGACAAAATTGAATATGTATTAAATTTCAAAAACAGTTATTGTCACATTTCCTGCACACTGTTACTATTACTTATTAATATTTTATTTTTAATGTGCTGTAAACGCCTATAATTTCTTCTTATAAAACTACCATCCTGTAGGGTTACTAGTTTATTTGTTCTCATCCTAAGTATGCTTGTTGCATTCTTCACTAGACATTAATTGAACAACAATTAATCAATCTTTATAAATGCTAAGATACATTGAATCAAACTCCCTAAATTCCCTAAATATAAATTGATAGAGAAGCAGAAATTACCAATTTCAAAGTATAGGGTCAGAATGACTCCCATAATCTCTTACACTTGGAGCCAACACCTTAGAGGTGGTACAGACTTTGGTACAAATTACAATTTAAAGAGGCACATGCGGTTGATGCACTTTATGCAAATTCTAAATATTGACTTTTCATGTCCTGTACTTGTTATTAAATACTATTTTGATATTACAGGCAAATGATTCATACAGATTATTCTCACAAACTGTAACTTGATAAGTAACTTCTAGTTAGGAAAATTATAGCTATTTTGTTTGAAGAATTCCAGTAAAATTAAAATATTTAATCCATAGAAAAAGTCAAAGGGAGGTAATTTTCTTTGATGCTTTATTCAACTGTCCGAAATAAGAATACATTAGACCAATTATGCCAAAAATTAATTTAATTTAATTTAAAAAACTATTCTTAACATTGTAAAGCGGGTAATGCAAAGATTTACCCTATTTCAATTTTCATTATTATATTTTCAATGAAATTTCTGTTTCATCTTAGGTTAACTGAAGATTTATAAGATGTCTGATCAGGATCAACTGTTTATTTATTTCATTGTGTGACTGAAAATTTTATTAACTTGCATTCTAATATTTGTTTTATATAACTGAATTATCCAGGTTCGTCTAAGCCTCTATGTTTTGCTTTTCCTACAACAATTATAGAAATCAGAGTGAGCTGTTTCTGGCAACAATTTGTTAAAGGTTGTCTTTAGGTCAGGGAACCACCTGTTATTGTTTGATATATATGGTATGTGGTTGTATAAGCATTAGCATGATATTTGGTTTGTCTGTTATTTGCATTGGCACATCTCATTTCAATGGATACATTGGCTCTTCCTCCTCAGTAATTATCCATTGACAATAAAATAAAAATAAGATGAGGTATCAGGGGTGGATCCAAGATTTTAGGGAACAAATTTAAATTTCTGTTGAGCAGAGCTTACAAAAACTTTTTGGAGGTAAAATTTTCAAATATTCAAATATTCTTTTTTTTAAGCTGAGGATGACCAAATGATTGCAAATTTTAGGGATGACATACCAGTCACACCCCTGCCTGAATCCACCCTTAGATATGATTGCAAATGAGACAACTATCCAACAAAGTTTAAAAAAGTGGATGTAATGAATCAGATGGCCTTCAGCAATGAGAAACATTGTTGTACATATACTTTTTTCAAACATTTGCCCATAAAAAACACATACGGGTGAGGCATATCTCTGTGCCAACAGTTGATTCAGTAATTGAAATAAATTACTTATATACCTAAGTTTTCTTGGCATCTCTTTTGTCTTTTTTATCAATTGACTGGGAATGTAACCCCCAAAGATATTTAAGTAATCCAGGCCCTATAAAATCATCTTACCAATTTGTACAGAAGGCCTCTGTTGTTCAGTTACCTTTTCCTTAGAAAACATTACCCAAAAAAAATAAAATGTGAAATGAATTCAATCTCAAGGAAAACCAACTAGTTCAGGATTTCTTATAAACTTTTACTATTGTGACTTGGATGGAGAGTTTTCTGATTGGCATTCACACCACATTGACTTATATCTACGAAAACTAGCAATACTGAAATAATCAAATCATTTTCTGAATTTTTATTAAAATGTATATTAAATCCTTTTGCTGGTACATGAAAACATAAATACTCCAAACTAAATACATAAAATAGATAACAATAATCTCATAGAATTCCAATTAATTCAATACATCACGAAAATTATATACCTTTTATTCAGAAATTATTGAGATGTTTTTATTATTTTTAAAAATGTGACAGGGTTATAATTACAATAATTTAAACTCTCATTTTGAAATTTTTGTATGAAATAAACAGGATTTTTCTCAATATCTCATACAATAAAATTACATTTGAGTCTTAAAAGACAAAATCACAATAATAAATGCACACCATAATTTCTGAATTTACAGTACTTTTTTTTTATATAAATAAGGCCACACCAATTTGATTCCTTGTTCGACGGACCCGCCCGCACCTATTTTTTTTCAAAACAGAATTTTTTTATTTTTTTTATATTCCCGCTTCCCGCATCCGGAAATGTAATCATGTCCATTTCCCGCACCGTTTTTTTTTGTAAATATTATAAAAAGATATCAACATTTGTTTTTAAAATCACAGTCTAACCTGTATATAACGATTTTAAACATAAAAGCACCCCACCACACTTTGTAAATATCTGTGAGAATATTTGTTTCAGCAAGAAACCTATTTATCCAAAGCGGGAGTGCTCCGATATAAATTTATAATACCTGTAAAGAACAAAAAATTGGTTTCTTTCCCCCTTACTTATATTCCCTATAAAAAAATGTTCGTTGTTGGAATAAAGTACAAAGAACTTCTGAAGGATTTGCCTTCAACTGCAATTATATTGTATGCTGGCGAAACAAAACTATCCATAGCCGCTGCATGTTTATGCACCTGTCCTGATTGATTGAGGGGCCTGTCGTTCAGCAGTTATCGTTTGTTGATGTTGTTCATTGATATTTTCCCGTTTGGATATACATAGTATATAAATTAGATCGTTGGTTTTCCTGTTCGAATTGTGTACGCTAATAATTTTGGGGTCCTTTATAGCCTGCTGTTTGGTCTGTATCAAAGCCCTGTGTAAAAGGCCGTACTTTGACCTGTGTTTGTTATTATCAGGTTGAGAACAACCCTCCCTCAGACAAGGGGTAATTTTACTGATGTAGAAAAGAAAATAGAAATACCAAGGATTTGTATAGTTCTTCTATACAAAACCTTTGAAAACTTAGAATTTTGTACTCAAAAAGAGGAGAGTTACATCATATTTTAAACAACTTTTTCTAAAAGAGGGGTCCACTTATTTTGAATAATATTAAACTGTTAAGGATTATGTACCCTTGTGTTGCTTCAATGCTAAACATATGGAAATTTTATAGAAAATCCACAGCCTTCATCCTTGTTCTATCATATTTGGCAATTTGATGACCGATAGATATAGGATTATTGCATGCAGTGCTAGCATTGATTTCCTTAAAACAAGTTTATTAATGTAGTTTTTGGTTAGAACAAATAAAAATATGGACCAAATCAAGTACACCTTTTAAGGTGTGCTCGACTTTAGTTACTCTGCACGAGGTATTTTGGAATTTACAGGTTGGTTAGAACTTTTTGTAAAAAATAAACACTAGCACATCATAGAAAAGCAAGTGAGTAATCTATGTTTCAATTTTATAACAAAAATCTCTTTATTAAAGGCTGTGGATTTTCTATAAAAATCTTGGTTTATTTGCCACAAAGTACTCTTTTTCTATTAAATGCAATGCAACAGTAAATAATAATGCTTTGCATCAAGTTTCCCCCTAGTATATGTTCAAAATGGCCTGTCTCTATTATTCATTATATCTGTAGTTTTGATACAATTGATGTTTAAAAAATTCGTACAAAAATGGCTACAGAAGGGTACATAAACCTTAAAGTAAATGTGTTAACATGGTTAAAGTCAAGGAATATTACAAAATTCTTGGACATGTTTTGACCATTTAATACCAGATAGATATATAGTTCTTTGAGAAAATATGAGCCCTTTTGTACAAACAATATATATAAATAACTTATATTGATCCCTCATAAAACATGTAAAAGGGATATTTATAACATTAAGGGGTTGTCCCCAAACTGATTATGACTTGGATGGAGAATTGTCTCATTGTCAGTCACACATACATAGACCAGATTTAATTATTTCTTGGTGAACAGGGAAAAAATACTTCAGAAATTAAAGAAATGTCAAAGTACAAGTGATAAATCAAGCTTTAATATTGTCAAAACCTACTATTTTATGTTTACAAAAAATAATTATAATCGCTCGCCTTTACTTTTCAAGCTTCGCCTCAAAAATTTGCAAATTAAATATTTTTTTATTAAAATTTTCAAATCGCTCGCTCGCCCCAAATTTTAGAGTCCAAAAATCCGTAGAACAAGAAATTAAATTGGTGTGGCCTAAGGCATGATAATTTTTTTTTTTTCAAAATTGCATTAAAGTCAATTTCAAAACATAGCACAAAGTGACAAATGTGTTGATATCTCAAATTAAATTTCAGTCTGTCATTATTTTGAAATAAACAACAAATATATATATTTTGTTCCTCTTAATCCTGTGTTAAAAAAAGAAATCTGTAATATTTATATATGCAGCAAAAAGCAAATTACATGAACTCAGAAAAAGCATGATACATGTATTGAAGAAAAAAATCTTGAAAGCATACAATTTGGTATCAACTGAAAAGCACTAGTTTGAATAAGCCTAAATAAGTGTTCACTGTTTTAGAAAATATGCTACCTGAATACAAATACAAAATATATAGAAGAACATGACAAGACCAATAATATCACCTATCAGTAATTTTATTATGCACAGTATTAAAATACAAAAAAAAGTAAAATCACAAAAATATTGGACTCGGAGGAAAATTCAAAACAGAAAGTCTCTATCAAATTGCAAAATCAAAAGCAAAAACACATAAAATGAATGGGTAACAACAGTCATATTCCTGAGCTAGTATAGGCATTTTCTTATGTAGAAAATGGTGGATTTAACCTGGTTTTATAGCTAGCTTAACCTCTCACTTGTATGACAGTCGCATAAAATTTCATTATATTGAAAAGGCACATCTCTATAACAACAGTCATAATCCTGATTAGTACATGCATTTTCTTATGTAGAAAATGGTGGATTAAACCTGGTTTTATAACTATCTTAACCTCTCACTTGTATGACAGTCACATAAAATTCCATTATATTGAAAAGGCACATCTCTATTTGAATATATTACCCTTAGTAAGAACATAGTGTCTATCCATTGAACATCTGCCAGTCCAATTATTTTCAGTTTTAAAATATATCAACATAACTCAGTATCAAAGAAACTGCCTTGGCTAAATAAAACATTAACAAACAACAAAAACAAATAGATAAAACATAGATAAAACCTACTCAATAAAACTGAGTATTAAATTGTTATACAATATGTATTCCTTGTTAATTATAACTAGTATTTTGTTACAAGAAAATCTAAAATAAGTAAAAAATATAAACAAAAATGTAAAAAACTTGGTTATGATAAGCTAATAACAATTGTCTGCACTTTTTTTTAAAGCTAATTTTGTAACTTTCAAAAACATTTCAATATTGAAAATAAATAAAAAATTGATGATAATGCAGAATAACACATTTATGCTGAAGTAAAATGTTGAGGTACCAAAAATATGCCTTAGATTGCAGCATTATCACAAAAATTCAGCTGTAAGTCTGCCAAAAGTCAGTCAACCAGAAACAAACAGATGTACAGGTACAACACATACGCCTCAGCTTGCAGATTTATCACAAAACAATCAGAGTCTGCCAAAAGTCAGTCAACCAGAACAAACCATAAATTCAATCTTATTAAAGACAAATAAATTGAAAACATTTTAAAAGCTTAAACTAAATAAAAAAAACAACAAAGAAACAACATTGAACAGCCACTGTTTGGCAGATAATGGTGGTTTTTTAGCTAGCTAATCTAAAACTCTCCCTTGTTTGACAGTCGCATAAAATTCCATTATACTGATAACAATGTATGAACAAAATAAATTGACATAATACGTAAAAATGTCAAAAATAAGTAGTTGCAAGTTGTAATCTTATAAATATTTGACTGACATTTAATAAAGATTCAGATACCATATCAAGTTTAAATATGAACCACAACTCAAGACTTTAACTAAAGTTCATATCTGAGTATTAAATACATTGCAGACTTGAATAGAAAAAAAACACACATAAAAAATGAGGATAATTATAAGTTTTCCTGTTGCAATAAATTACATACTAATACCATCAGGAACAACTGAATTTTAATTAATATTGAAGAATAAGAATAAGAAAATGTATTGTTCCAATTCAGGGCCTTTAATGAATAGTATGACATATCTAATATTTTTAGTATTTTTACACTGAATACATAAATAAAGAAAAAACAACCATTATATATTTCACCTTTACACAGAAATATGCCTCAACTGCTTTGCAGCTAAACTTATAACTAGAGGCTCTCAAGAGCCTGTGTCGCTCACCTTGGTCTATGTGAATATTAAACAATGGACACAGATGGATTCATGACAAAATTGTGTTTTGGTGATGGTGATGTGTTTGTAGATCTTACTTTACTAAACATTCTTGCTGCTTACAATTATCTCTATCTATAATGATCTTGGCCCAGTAGTTTCAGTGGAAAATGTTAGTAAAAATTTACAAATTTTATGAAAATTGTTAAAAATTGACTATAAAGGACAATAACTCCTTAGGGGGTCAACTGACCATTTTGGTCATGTTGACTTATTTTTAGGTCTTACTTTTGCTGTACATTATTGCTGTTTACAGTTTATCTCTATCTATAATAATATTCAAGATAATAACAAAAAACGTCAAAATTTCCTTAAAATTACCAATTTAGGGGCAGCAACCCAACAACCAGTTGTCGGATCCATCTGAAAATTTCAGGGCAGATACATCTTGACATGATAAACAATTTCACTCCGTCAGATTTGCTCTAAATGCTTTGATTTTTGACTTATAAGCCAAAAACTGCATTTTACCCCTATGTTCTATATTTAGCCGTGGCGGCCATCTTGGTTGGATGGCCGGGTCACCGGACACATTTTTAAAACTGCATACCCCAAAGATGATTGTGGCCAAGTTTGGATTAATTTAGCCCAGTAGTTTCAGAGGAGAAGATTTTTGTAAAAGATTACTAAGATTTACGAAAAATGGTTAAAAATTGACTATAAAGGGCAATAACTCCTTAAGGGGTCAACTGACCATTTCGGTCAAGTTGACTTATTTGTAAATCTTACTTTGCTGAATATTATTGCTGTTTACAGTTTATCTCTATCTATAATAATATTCAAGATAATAACCAAAAACAGCAAAATTTCCATAAAATAACAAATTCAGGGGCAGCAACCCATCAACGGGTTGTCCGATTCATCTGAAAATTTCAGGGCAGATAGATCTTGACCTGATAAACAATTTTACAATGTCATATTTGCTCTAAATGCTTTGGTTTTTGAGTTATAAGCCAAAAACTGCATTTTACCCCTATGTTCTATTTTTAGCCATGGTGGCCATCTTGGTTGGTTGGCTGGGTCACCGGACACATTTTTTAAACTAAATACCCCAATGATGATTGAGGCCAAGTTTGATTAAATTTGGCCTAGTAGTTTCAGAGGAGAAGATTTTTGTAAAAGTTAATGACGACAGACTGCGACGGACGCCGGACGCAAAGTGATGGGAAAAGCTCACTTGGCCCTTTGGGCCAGGTGAGCTAAAAATAGGAATAAAAACAAAAGACAAACAGCAACAAAAACATGGGAGAAAAAAAACATCAACAGACAATGGGAAATATAACAAAGAAAATCAACACAGAAAAACAGCACTGTAAACCAGGGGGAGAGGGAGGGGAAGACAAACAACAACAACAAACAATAGAAAAAAAATCAAAAGAAAATCAACACATAAAAATATCAATGAAAATAAAGAATAAAAACAAAGAAATGCAATAAAAAAACAGCAATAAAACAAAGACAAACATCGACAAACAATACATGGTCTGACAAGATATGTCAAGTCATTTGATGCTGACATTAATTGGTCTTAGGCCTTACACTTCTACTATAGCAACAAATAAATAACAAGTATTTAGGTACTTCACAAACATAACTTATCTCATAACTGTAGCAGTCTACATAAATTGTGTATGATGGTGATGCAAATAAAGTTACACCTATGTTTCAAATCAAGAAAAATAAAAAGAGAATCACATGGAATTCATGCTAACGGGAAGGATTGTGCCTGATGTTCATATGATGAAATCATAATCTTTCAGTCAGTTAAATTGAAGTCTGGAGCTGGCATGTCAGTTAACTGCTAGTAGTCTGTTGTTATTTATGTATTATTGTCATTTTGTTTATTTTCTTTGGTTACATCTTCTGACATCAGACTCAGACTTCTCTTGAACTGAATTTTAATGTGCGTATTGTTATGCGTTTACTTTTCTACATTGGCTAGAGGTATAGGGGAGGGTTGAGATCTCACAAACATGTTTAACCCTGCCGCATTTTTGCGCCTGTCCCAAGTCAGGAGCCTCTGGCCTTTGTTAGTCTTGTATTATTTTAATTTTAGTTTCTTGTGTACAATTTGGAAATTAGTATGGCGTTCATTATCACTGAACTAGTATATATTTGTTTAGGGGCCAGATGAAGGAGGCCTCCGGGTGCAGGAATTTCTCGCTACATTGAAGACCTGTTGGTGACCTTCTGCTGCTGTGTTTTTTTCTATGGTCGGGTTGTTGTCTCTTTGGCACATTCCCCATTTCCATTCTCAATTTTATGTATAAAGTCAAGTATAAAGTACAGTGGTTTAAAACCTAAGGTATTTGTTAAGGAATGATAACCCTGCCTGTGTATCAAAAAGAACTCTGTTACTGAAAGTGTATCAAGAAGGTCATTTGGAACAAAATGGAATGTAATCTTTATTGTGGTCATCGTGGTCATAGTGGGAAAAAAATAATTGTTTTTTTCTTAAAATGAATTTTGCCTTTTCAGATGTTATTATACACTAATTACTACAATCTTAACATACAATATTGATACATGAATTTTTTCCCATTTACACATTCATAAAAAATTAAATAAGTAAATCTAGTTGATATCTTGAGTATTAGAAGCTCTGAACACAAAAATTAAAAGCCTACAGAATAAATAACTTCTATAATATATGATAAATGGAATGTTGCATTATGACAATGATTCAAGTGAGCGGCGTCTGATGAATCGACTTTACGAAAGTAGATATCAATACTGTAACTTATTTCGATTAAAACTTCATGAAGTTAATGTTTAAAAGAACTGTAAGAAAATACTAACAATAATCATCTTCTTGTTCTTAAATGTTCAAATCTCAAGTCTATGCATGTCTAGTGCATCGCAAAGCGATTTTATCCATGGCATAAGTGTCAATTGGTTTGTATAATCTAGTATAATACCATGCATAACATATATAGTGAAAGTTTTCTTATAAATCTAAAACTATATGCTTACATGTTATTTGTGTAAATTGTTTCTTATAAATCTTAGTACTAAGTACCCTGCAATCCTAAACACAACAATATAATTAAAAAAGCTTAAGTATCAAAGTACCCTCATACAATGTTTAGTTATATTGTATATCTTCTGATAGACATCATCGTTGATATACTGATATGTGTAAAGTGGTCCTGATAATTTATATAGTGCAACACACACTGAAAAAAAATAAGGAATATATCCAGTATCTCCCAGTCAATGTTGTAGTATTTTAGTATATCTTCTGATGGAATCATCGTTGAATTGGACTGTAAGCATGTGGTAAAGTGGGATCCTGATATATTATTAGATGGGGCAGCACACCTGAAAAATTAAATAAGGAATATATCAAGTATCAATAAACTGTTCAACTGTCATTGGTCTTTCGTTTATTTTGGATTTGTATTTTTGTTTATCTTGGATTTGAATTTTATTTATCTTAGATTTGTACTTCGTGTTTTTATTGTTTTTGTTATTTTTTTTGTACTTTGTTTCTATATTTAAGTTTAGCCCTTTTCAATTGATTCATGCAGTTTGCTCCTTTGTTGTGCTGTCAAGATGCTGTTCCATGGCAGGGGAGGGTTTGGTGCCTGCAAAATGTTTTAATCTGCCACATTCTGTTAAGGTTGCTGGATGTATTCTCAACATCTGGTTTTATTCATACTTTACAAAGTTTTAAAGGACATTGGGTTTTAAGTTGTCCCAAACGGCCAAAGACATAAATGTTTCCCCAACTTAAGCCTTATGATAACAATTATTTTTGAGGGTCAAACAAAACAAATTTTGTCTAAGAAAGTCTGTAACTGTTTATTATATAATTTTTATATAAAGAAAGAACCAGTAGTTGTAAGCATGACATAAAGAGACACTGGCCAATCAAATTATACAGCCACCCAAAAACCGCCTGAAGTTTAAGGTTCAAAAGTTTAAACTCAGTAGCTGTGTACATGATAGACATTTTTTCTTTAAACTAGACTTAATTTTCAAATGCTTCCTTGAATATAATATAAGCAAAAATGTCTCTGTGGAAAACTATGTATTATATATAGAGTATAATGTTTTGTGAACTGACGAAGGTACATCAACTGATAAGAATAGATCTGCTAGTAAGATAATTTGTTTTGCTGGTTGAATATTTGTTTACTAGGAAGTTTATTGTTGTGTAAAGAAATATTTGACATTCCTAAATGATCAATTTATGGTCAACTCCTAAAATATAAAACATGTACTTACAAGAAGGGTGCACTATTATGGAATTCCAGATATAATAAACAATTAAATGTATAATTCAGGAATGATATGTATTTTATCCAGGTCAACCATGGTGGCAAGCTACGAGTATAAAATCCTCCTGAAAAAATAAAAAATAAAAAGAAAATGATTTAATCCAGGAAGAACAATATAACAAAGAATTCATATAGAAACAGATTCATACATTGTAATTTTTTAAAAAGTGGTAAAAATATTTGAAATTACTGTTAAAACTTGTCAGTAAACAGCATTCTAGTTTTCATTCTTGGGTTTGGTACAAAAAATTTCAAATAGATTGATCAGGTACCTCAGCATGTATCCTTTAAATAAACTTGAACCTCACAACCTTTGGCCTCAATATGACCTTTGATCTTCAAAACGTTTTTTTCTCCCACATATATAAATATACATAGACAACCAATTGAATGGGAGTATGTTATCCAATGCCTTTTCACTAGTTCTAAACATATTTTCCATAAATCATCTTAGAATTATAACTTGTTATTTTTACAGTTTTCTGTGATAGTACTTCAAAACTGACTAAATATGCAGTTTTTTATATAAATTTATTTTCAATTGTAAATTACTAAACTGGTTTTTGTCTGAACTGAGACAAAGGTCTCAGAAAATGAGACAAAGGTCTCAGAAAATGAGACAAAGGAATTGCTTTTTCATTGTATTACTATATATCAGTTTGAGACTTTTCTGAGTCCTGCCCCCTAGCTTATGGTCCAGTGATTTTGAATTAATTAGCAATTTTTGATGTTAAGATTTCTGCTTAAGATAGTTTGAAAGGATTTATTTGTGAAAGATAATTGATATTTAATATGAAATTGTATTACCATTGGTACATCTCAGTTTAACAACTATTTTGAGGCCCTGCCCCCTAGGTCATTGTCCAGTGATTTTGAATTAAAAAATGTCAATGTTAAGTTCTGCTTAAGTTAGTTTGATAAGATCTACTTGTGAAAGATCTGTGATATTTTGCATGAATTTTATGCATTATATGTGAGGTATAGGGGGAGGGTTGACATCTAAAAAAAACATGTTTAATCCCACCGCATTTTTGCGCCTGTCCAAAGTCAGGAGCCTCTGCCCTTTGTCAGTCTTGTATGATTTTTCTGCATTGAAGACCCATTGGTGGCCTTCTGATGTTGCCTGCTCTATGGTCAGGTTGTTGTCTCTTTGACACATTCCCAATTTGAATTCTCAATTTAATTACTAACAGTTCATATAATTTTGATGATTATTTGGAGGCCCTGCCTAATTTATCATGGTCAAGTGACTATGATTTAATTAGCAATTTTCAATGTTATCTTTTCTGCTTAAGTTAGTTTAATAAGAACTTCTTTAGATAGATAAAGTATATCTTGTTTGAATTTGCATTATTTTACGTATATATCAGTTTAACAAATATTTTGAGGTCCTACCCATGTCACAAGATAATGATCCAGGGACTGAATTAATGCACCTTGTTGCTTTTCATCAGATTGTCTTTTCTGAAAATTTTATGTCACCAGGCGAGACATTTCTCTGTATCAACAGTTTATGATGAAGTCTCAGCTAACTAGTGTACCTACAGTTGTAAGAAAATTATAATTTTCCCATGATTTTCAGGCAAAACTTGAAAACTTGAGCTTAACAGGCCATAGGAACAAACCTCTCATTCTCTGTATTTTAAGAATAAACTAAGTTGTAACATTATATTTTACTATTTATACTATATATTTACCTAGTAACATAATACCCATAATGCAAACAGTAGCTAAACTCATTCCTTTTCTTATATCCATGCAAACTATACCAAGGAATAAACCTATACTCTAAGAAAAAAAGAAATAGTCAATATTAAAAACCAAAGCACATGTTAATAAAATTTACCATCAAACATAAGTAGATATAGGAAAATGTGGCGTGAGTGCCAATGAGACATGTTTACCAATTTGAAAAGCTATTTAATAGAACATTAGAGATTTACTGAATATTTCATGACATGGATCCTTATAAGGATATGAATATTGGGGAAATCTTTAACCAACAAATATATATAATTTTTATTTTAAAACTTTGCATATATAAAATTGGTGTAATTGATATAATAATAAGTTGCAAAAGATGTTGTGCAAAGTATATCTCAATTGTAAGAGACATTGACAAAAAAGTCCATGCTAATAGTGTTTTCAGAATTCAAATTATCTTAAAACAGGAAGTGACTGCCAGTACTAAATCATCAAATATGGATTGAAACTGTGATTGTTTTTCAATAATGTATTGTTTCTGTAATTATGTATGCATTTTGGAAATTAAAACAGGGCAAACCTTTTAATATAATAACTCATTTGAGATGCTGACATAATTGCACATTGCAAGTGATCTGTTTATTTCTTAACTTTTATTCTCATATCAAAATGTTGTCTTTTGTGGGGGTTTTATGGTCACAACATAGGTTTTTAATGGGATAGCACAACAATAGTTGCTCATTTATCTTTCTTTTTTTTTACTTCATTTTCTCATCCTTGACCTTGACTTTCAGTTGTAACTTTTTACCTGGCCAGCAATAGCATGAATGATCAATGTCCCTATAGTGGCATAACCTTGACCTTCAGTTGTAACTTTTTACCTGGCCAGCAATAGCATGAATGATCAATGTCCCTATAGTGGCATAACCTTGACCTTCAGTTGTAACTTTTTACCTGGCCAGCAATAGCATGAATGATCAATGTCCCTATAGTGGCATAACGTTGACCTTCAGTTGTAACTTTTTACCTGGCCAGCAATAGCATGAATGATCAATGTCCCTATAGTGGCATAACCTTGACCTTCAGTTGTAACTGTTTACCCGGCCAGCAATAGCATGAATGATCAATGTCCCTATAGTGGCATTACCTTGACCTTCAGTTGTAACTGTTTACCTGGCCAGCAATAGCATGAATGATCAATGTCCCTATAGTGGCATAACCTTGACCTTCAGTTGTAACTGTTTACCTGGCCAGCAATAGCATGAATGGTCCCTATAGTGGCATAACCTTGACCTTCTGTTATATTTACCTGGCCAGCAATAGTATGAATGATCAATGTCCCTATAGTGGCATAACCTTGACCTTTGTTATATTTACCTGGCCAGCAATAGCATGAATAATTAATGTCCCTATAGTGGCAAAGAAAGCAGTCACACCATTGAGTCCTACACACCAATACACAACAGTAATGAACAATATTGGCTGTACGAGAATCAATGGAATTTCACTGGTCATTTTGGCCAGATAATAGGCTGACAATCTGTACCATCCTGCTGACCTTTCCTTGTTTATAACCATTCTTTCTGCTGGAACTATAAAAAAAAGATTGAAAAAGTCAAATTGCTTTTGAGAAATGTTACTGAACCAAAAACATTGGGTATAGTTATAACATAGGTGTGATTTAAGAATTCAGTACGGTATAATACAGACAGTCTTCAGTTTGAAGTAAATTAATTTACAACTCTTTTGACTCTGGACAATTTGCAACTTGCCATTTTGTCTTGACACTAGTCTATTTGTGAATACAGTATTTGACATTTAAATTTGTGTGTGTTGTGTGTGTACATGTAAACAGAAGATGTGGTAGGATTGTCAATGAGACAACTCTTCACACGAGGAAATGACACAGAACTAAACAACTATAGGTCGATGTACTACCTTCAACAACGAGCAAAGCCCCTTCCGCATAGTCTTGTGTCTTATTGGGTTACCATCTCATTGATGGATAACAAACATTTTTTTTTTTTAATTTATGTTTCGTTATCTAAATGGTAGTCCATAATTGCATTCCCCTAAATTTGTTTGTTTACTTGGATAATTTCTAGATTCCCTTGAACTTTGAACTGTCAGCATTTATTTGTACTCTTATTAAAACCTTTTTATTTTATAAAACAGTTTGAGATGCATTAATTTATTCTAACTACTTTATCTTGTTGTATCATTTGAAGGGATTATAGAGTTTTCGATAAAATCAAAACAATTTAAGGTGGTAGACCTTGGTTCAGGGAGATAACTCTTTAAATCAGTCATGTGTTTTGTAAAAGTGAAATTTCATCAATGTATTTTAAGCATTTGTCTAAAACAGATTGGAAAAAATCTATATAACCTAGAAGCTTAGAATATATTGATGAAAACGGTTGACACAAACATACTGATGATTTTAAGAGTAATTTCCCTTAACCTAAGTCTACCTCCTTAAGTCACAATGTATTTGTATTCGATCCCATGTACCATTTTAAGCAGTAAAATCACGTTCGTCTTTGTTCTATGACAAATTTTACATCAATACGTATACTATGGATTCATTACTATTCATTGAATATCAATTTTTCGTGGTTTTAGCTGTCACCTGGAAACCACGAATTCCAATAACCAATGAATTACATATTCTCTATAAGAATGTATGCAGACTTTGGAAAGACCACAAAATTATATTTTCGCAAGAGTGCAAGTTTTCCTCTATCCATGAAAATTAGTATCCATGAAAATAAATTAATCCACAGTGTATAATTTAATTTTGGATGTAACGCGTCTTCTGATTGGCTGACGTTATTTTGTGATCATCCCATAGACATAATTTAGTCATGTGACCGTCACGTCATCACATATTTTTCATGGTTTTCTACAGTTTAAAATGGAATTTAGAATTAAATTATAAGAAATGACTGTAATATTTTTTCTTTGTATTCGAAATAACATAAAAAATGTGGTGTACACTGTTAAATAACCCGCTACGCGCGTTATTCAGTGCGCACCACATTTTTTTATGTTATTTCTTCATAGACAGAAAAAATATTACAGTCATTCATTAAATAGCTCAACTTACAAGAAGTGATAGTATCAAACAGTGGTGTGAATCCAAAGGTCATCCCAAGGTAAAATATCTATAAATAAATCAAACAATTTCATAAATTGACAGAGATTTGTCTTATCTTAAAATTATTTTGATATAACAATATACAAATATTCTTCTTCATTTTATCATGAAAGATCTTTAACATTTTTAGAAGTTTGATACTAAATTAAATAAAATGTCTGTACCAAGCCAGGAATATGATAGTTGATGTATTTGAGTTTTTTTCTGTTTTGAATTTTCCTCAGAGTTCCGTATTTTTGTGATTTTCCTTTTTACTAATACATTTAAAAAACTTTTCATAAATGAACAATGATTTATATAGTAATTCAACCTTTTTGGACAAATATTACAAATAAACCTACCACACCCATCCTGTCACGAAGTGTCTCCTCAATCCTTGGTAACTGAAACCATATCAAACTCAGCAATACAGTCATCACTACTGTCTCTATAATCTTAAACTTATTAAATATAAGAGCTTTTGATTGTCTAAATGTTCTGATTGTCAGCTGTGTGTACTGTGTTATAAATCCAGTCGGCCATTTTGGATCATTGGAATTTGTCTCCACTTGATCAGATTCAGGAATCTCCATTAAACTAATGTGTACACTGTCTGCCTCTGAAAAGAAAGATTAAAGTCTGATATCATATGTTAATAATTTCTTAAGTATGTTCCCTTTAAAAATCACACAGAGAATATGCCAATGGGACACCACTGGCATATAACTTTATAAAGAACCAGAACTGTTAAAGTGACACCATACACAACACGATCTTGATCTCTGTTTTATGTAATGAAGCATTGTGTATAAGTCTCATAATATTTTGTTGAAGCTACTCAAGTTAAAGAAAGGAAACCAATTTGGGAAGGACAGATAGAAGGATAAGGGTACACTTTATGCCCCTCAGGTGACAGCTGGGGCATACAAATGTTTGCTGATCCCGTTGCCATTATAAATTTACATTTTTAATACAGTAAAAATGAACATACTCATATATTTTGAATAGATAATATAGGTTGCCGTGTGTTGATTTTGAAGTACCTATATAGCTGAAGATAAATATTTATTCATTCAAAACTGAACAAGAACATACCATAGGATTCACTACCACTTTTCTGTTTGACTTTTTGGTACTTTTTCTGCTCATCAGTCATATTCCCTGGGACAATGCTAGAAGTTTTCAGTTCTTTTGGCCAGGAATCTGTATTTCTGAGAAAAAACACAGAAAATTACAGTTAAAAACAGTATTGTTAACATTTATCAAGATGCCTGTAAAAACATGGTCGTCAACAAAGAGTATGAAAAATGACACTCAGATGTAAAATTTAATCAAATTCAGTGAAATTAAGTGCTAATGTAGTCACCAGTAAACTAATTTGTGCCCATTAAACCAAACCAATTGATGCCATCTGAGCTGTAATACAATACAGTTATCTCCTACATACAGTGTTTCAGGAAGGGAAATATAACTACACTGTATTGTCAGGTTTACTCTTCAATCCATTTAATTCCTGAGTCTAATTATACATTGTGTCTTTAGTTTGAGATAAATAAGTCAATTTGAATGCTTTTTTAACATTGGAACCTTATACTTAGTTTGAGTCAACACAAATTCTGAACATCCAATTTTAACTCTTCAGGAGTCAAATACATATATTCAAACTGAACAAAGTTTGGGACCTAAGGAAGACTTTGACTCATTCAAAATTTCAAGTCAACTGACTTCAAGACAAAGAGAGTTAACTGTGTTATGGTTGTAATTCATTGATACTGCAAATTAAAATCAAGAACTGTGGATTTCATTCATTTTCGTGGTATCAACATTCGTGAAATTGAGGAATTTTGCATTTTCCTGGATATTTGACTTCGTTGTTTTGCTAATCTTTGCATACAAAGTTGTGTAATTCATGAACATTTGAAAAATCTATGTCACCTGTACCCATAAAACCAACTAAAATTGGTATCCAATTAAGGAATTACTGTAATATTTTTTCTGTCTATGAAGAAATAACATAAAAAAATTGGTGCGTACTGAATAACGCGCGTAGCGGTTATTTAACAGTGTGCACACATTTTTATGTTATTTCGAATAGACAGAAAAAATATTACAGTCATTTCTTAAAATTTTAATTCTAAATTCCATTTAAACCGTAGAAAACCATGAAAAACGTTGATGACGTCACGGTCACATGACTAAATATTATGTCTATGGCTGATAACAAAATAACGTCAGCCAATCAGAAGACGCGTTACATCCAAAATTAAATATTGAATAATAAAGAATCACATTAGTATATACAATCACTTATGTTTGTTTCTATGCAGTTTTTAACATCAATGAATCAAAACCACTGCCCCCTTTCCCTTTGTATCTATAAATGTAGCAGTATTTACCTTAGCTTGTATGCAGCATTAACAATCTGTTGTCTTGTATTATCATCTTCTTTCAGTTTCTCTACTAAAATTTCAAGAATCTCATAAATTTTTACCATAAATTCTAAATAACATGCAATGCTTTATAAATATTAAAAATGAAGCATTTTTAAATGCATAGTATAGGGAAAAGCCAGAGAGGCTACACAACATGAAGATAGAAAGTAAATAGACCAATTTCATATTACTGACTTCTGACTCCTTAGTTTATATTTTTTCGACAGATTCCTTTTTGTGGTTGGACATCCTAATACATCAGTCAAACAAGAGCAACGTAAATAAGCAAATTTAAGATTTTAATCTGTACAATTTTGAGGAAAGTTTACTGTTTAATGCTTTCAATAATGACTTAATCATCAGAAGCAGTAAACTTTCCCCCATTTTGCACCGTTTATATGTTTGATTTTATTTCTTTGGTTGCTTGTGATTGACCCAGAGTACCAGGATGTCTTATCACAGAGTAAGTAACCTATCTAAAAAACAGACCCCGGAGTCAAAAGTTAATAAAATAAAATAGACTATGCAGTAGAAAATGACAAGCTTACATCCTTTAGTTGCTGTATAATTGAATCATAATACTGTAAATTCAGAAATTATTGTGAGGTTTTTATTATTGCAAAAAATGCAACAGAGTTGTAAACGCAATAATTTAAACTCGCATTTTGAAATATTTTATATAAATTAAACCATATTTTTCTCAAAACCGTAAGAATAAAAATCGCATTTAAGTCTAAAATGACAAAATCACAAAAATAAGTGCACACAATAATTTCTGAATTTACAGTAGTCTTATCTGTTTTTGGACTCAGATATAGGACTTTCTTATGGTCAACTTACAAAAAAATCTGCTGGATTATAATGAGGCTCCATAGGGAAACCTGCATTGCTGAAGAAATCTATGACCTCTCCTGTCTTCCCAAAATAAGCAACCTAAAATTTAAAAAAAAACTGTTGATTAGGCATCCTTCTATGAATCAGTTTAAAGGAATATTCTAAAAGTGAAATGAAACATGATATATTGATAATACTGTGGATTCATTTATTTTCGTGGATATCAATTTTCATGGATTGAGGAAAACTTGCATTAAGTGGATATTTGATTTCATGGTTTAGCAATTTCTTTATACAAATAAAATTTGAGAATGGAAATGGGGAATGTGTCAAAGAGACAACAACCCGACCTATAGAGCAACAACAGCAGAAGGTCAACAACATGTCTTCAATGCAAACAGAAATTCCCGCACCCGAGGCATCCTTCAGCTGGCCCCTAAAAAAATATATATATACGGTAGTTCAGTGATAATGAACGCCATACTAAACTCCAAATTGTACGCAAGAACTAAAATTAAAAATAATACAAGACTAACAAAGGCCAGAGGGTCCTGACATGGGACAGGGGCAAAATTGGGCAGGGTTAAACATGTTTATGAGATCTCAACCCTCCCCCTATACCTCAAGCCAATGTAGAAAAGTAAAGCAAAACAATACCACATTAAAATTCAGTTCAAGAGAAGTCCGAGTCTGATATAAAATTTTGTAATTCTTTGAACATTTGAATTCCTGGTTCACCTGTATCCACGAAACGCACAAAAATTGGTATCCAACGAATAATAATGAAATCCAGTAGACTCATTAAAGAAATATTTTGTACTGGGTCTCATATAGACCACCTGGATTTATCAATAACCCACCTTCTATTCATCACTACATAGGTTTATCATTAATCCGACCAATGAATATTGCTTTACTTAACCAAATGTATGTTTTGGATTCACTGTTCACATGTATATTATGTGGAATATTCTAATAAAGTATCTGAACATCTGTATTTGGTCTCATTTGCCAGAGCTCAGTCACAAAAGAACAAACATTTAATCGACAAGAGGGAACGGCGACGCATAGCCACCCGACCCTCCTGTTACAGTGTGAATATTAGATGACTTGATATAAGTGTTTAAATATTAGTTGCTTTGAGTAAATGATCACTTAATATGTCGGCATGTGACGAGCTATTATCTGTTCCTCCAGAGCTGATCTCAGTTTACAAACACCACTTAAGTGATAACATGGGAATGTTGAGCATGTTTGGGATCAACAACATGTCTTCAGCATGAAATATCATTCTATGTGTAATGTTAACAAAAGTTATTGCTGTAAGTTCAATCTGTTTAAATCCTTCCATGTGCTTACCAGTATTTCTATGAGAAAGGATGGCTAGAAAAATATAACATGATTTTTTTAAAACTTCATGTTGAAACTGAAGCTATCTCAGAGATATTATGCTTTGAATAGTAATTAGAGCTTGGTTTTACTTTATAAATACCTTAATGTCAAGATATTAGTATTATTATATAAACATGAATTGCAACAGATATTGTCTTTTTATATTAACATTATCTGTCAATTATTATTTTCACATGAATGATTTTTGTGCTTTGATCCATTGGTTTATAGCGTGGTAGAATAGTTTTTTATATGTAAAGTAGAGCAAAACATCATAAGTGATGAATACTTATGACCATGTCCTGCATATCTGAACTATTTATGTTAAATTGGAGTTTACATTCAATTTACAGCATGCAGGTGTCAAGGATAAAGTTATACAAAATGAATATGTTAGTACTTTACTATGTGTTTACAGCATGCAAGTGTCAAGGACACATAAAAAATGCAGTTATACATAATGAAGATGTTAGTACAAAAAAATGTACTTTACTTTTATTTACAGCATGCATTCAAGGTAACATACAAAATGCTTTACAATGTATACATAATGAGTATGTTAGTACTTTACCTTCTATTTACAGCATGCAGGTGTCAAGGGCACAAACAAAATGTAGTTATACATAATGAATATATTAGTACAAAACAAGAAAGTGTCCATAGTACACGGATGCCCCACTCGCACTTTAATTTTCTATGTTTAGTGGACTGTGAAATTGGGGTAAAAACTCTAATTTGGCATTTGAATTAGAAAGATCATATCATAGGGAATATGTATACTAAGTTTCAAGTTGAATGGACTTCAACTTCATCAAAAATACCTTGACCAAAAACTTTAATATGAAATTTGCACTATCATTTTCTAAGTTCAGTGAACCGTATAATTGGGGTCAAACTCTAATTTGGCATTAAAATTAGAAAGATCATATCATAGGGAACATGTGTACTAAGTTTCAAGTTGATTGGACTTCAACTTCATCAAAAACTTCCTTGACCAAAAACTTTAACCTGAAGCGGGACAGACGGACAGAAGGACGGGCGGACGGACGGACGCACAGATCAGGAAACATAATGTCCCTCTACTATCGTAGGTGGGGCATAAAAATGTACTTTACCTTCTATTTACAGCATGCAGGTGTCAAGAACACATACAAAATGCAGTTATACATGAATTTGTTAGTACAGGTACAAACTGAAAAATAGACGGTGTTGAAGCAAACTAAATATAGGTTAGCATGAAACTGAAAATACACAAAGTTACACACTACATATAAAACTGAACATAAATTGTTACAACTAAGTACATATGTGTACATGTTCCGGACCATATGAGTATTTGGACCATACGCGTATGGTCATGACCATATGCGTATACTCATATGGTCCGACCATACGGGTATGGTCCGACCGTACGCGTATGGTCGGACCATATGAGTATAATACTCGTTTGGTTATTAACGGGCCGGACCATATGAGTATTTGGACCATATAGGTATATTTATTTTTCCAAATTACATTATAAACGTTTCAATAATACAAGAACTTTATCTAAAAAAACCAGTGATGGTTTAAAACATGACAATTTTTTAATTTTATAATAAAAAAAACTACGTAAAAATTTAATATTGATGCCATAGTTAGTTTTCATTGCTAGTTACATTAGTGCATGTAGGCTTGGATGACATTCACTTCCACACGGTATCATAGCTTTTTTGCATTTGCAAGTTTTGTGCACGATCTTTTTCATTTACACATTTTTTTTTGCGAGTGAAAAACAAGCCTTTTTTGCAGCTGCGTACAGTGATACCGAGGTCTTTGGCAATTCTGATGTCTACAGTGTTTTTAAGAAGCTCTAGATCTCAAATATCGTAAAATGATTGACTGCAATACACCATCTTCACAACACAACTTAAATAAACTAATAGTATGCTACTTTCCAGTGACTTCTTATGTAACAGTTCATTAAGAAATTTTTGGAATTTAATTTTTTAGTCGACATATTGCCATTTACTCGTAATAACAAATCGGTTATGACCATCAGTAATGACCATCGGTATAAAATGTGTTTACTTTAAATTTGACAATTAAGTAAAATTAACAATGTGAAACTTCTTATTTTTATTTAGCTTATCTTTTTATTATAATATAACGATAAAATTACCTATATGATAGCGTCTTTTGAATGAACGGTCATACCATATGAAGAGTTTAGAAGTATTAAAAGTAAACTGTAACAGAGTGTTAATTACCCCGACCATACGCGTATGGTCGGACCATATGAGTATATACCCATATGGTCATGACCATACGCGTATGGTCCAAATACTCATATGGTCCGGAACATACACAAAAAAGAACATAAATTGTTAGAACTAAATACAGATGTGTACACAAAAAGAGCATACATTGTTAGAACTAAATACACTAGTGTAAACAAACAGAACATAAATGGCTATAATTTTGTATATCCATTCATTTAAATATATAAGAATTACACAGGGGGCTGGGGTATTCCTTGGAACAATAGTCCATTTGCCAATTACTGATTTAATTCTGTTATTACACACTTTTTCAATAAGTTACTTCCCTTTGTCAATAAAAGACAGGTTCTTTACTGGACAAACTTGGCTTTTGTGCATGCAAAGCATGAAAAGTTGAATGTCATATATCGGCTTTTTAACAATTGAAAGATTTTATAAACTTAAAGGTTATACACATTACGCACAGATACATTTGCTTTTTCTGCTAGCTATCCATTGTCAATAAAATATATGTTACCCTTAAGGGAGACAACCAAATAAGGGATCTCTAATTACAGGGTCAATAACTGGAATTGATAAACAGACAATTGAATATTCCATATGACTAGTTATTTTATCATTTTTCTACGGTTGATATGCACATGAATATTTTCAATGCAAAAATTCCATAGATCTATACACTTATGTGTGGCAGGTTTACAGGAAAAGTAACTACAATTTTATTTTTCTAGAATAGCCTAGATAGAAGTAATCAATCATACTGTATATCAAGCAATTTTTGTGTCAAATTTTGTTTATGTTTATATTAATTAAAGCTTTAGACAAAAAAGGTAAATCTTCACTGAGTTTTTTCTTTGTGATTCAATGTGTTGCACTAAATTTAATATTTAAGAAGTAAAACTCCTACATAATTAAGACACACATGAAAATTTCCCAAAAAAACTAGGGCGAAGATCAAAAACATTTGTTAGTACTCTATATAACTATCAAAAATAATGAATGGAAGGCCTTATTTGAGCTATAAAAATGCAGCATTACAAAATCATGCATACGTACTATGCATATACTATTCAATATGCATTCAAATTCTAGATGGGTTGTTTAATAGAATGAAAATTTAGAACTACATTAATCAAAGTACCTTTACATATGCTATTGTTAATTCAGAAACTTTTGCTTGCATATAAATTTAATAGCAACTATTAAACTATGGATTCAGATGTAAGATTGAAATTATTATGATTTAATTTCAGAAAATGCTGCATACAAATTATGCTACAATGTATTAAAATTCAAACTGTAAGTTTTTCATGTGCAAATCCTATTGAATTATATAATTCGCAAAAATTTCTGAATAAACAGTATTTCCTAATTTCTGTTAGTCATGCAAAACTCCAAATAATAAGTTAACTGAATGATATTTCAATAACAGTATTTCATTCTGTAAGTATAGAATGTGTTATCTTAAATTACCTCTCCATCAGATAGCAGTAATAGATTGTCAAACTGATAGAAAATAAAACTGGATGGCTGGTGTATTGTTGTAACAACAGTTTTATTGTGGTCCTTGGCATATGTCTTCAATCCTTGTATCAAACCAAAGGCTGTACTGTAATCCAAACCTGATGTTGGTTCCTAAATGGAGAAAATATGTATTATATATAACATGTACTTGATCCAATGGATGGAATAGATCCCATTTTAGAGTAATGGTATAAAACTCTATATTTCATTTTTATTTCACTTTTAGGGTTGGTACAGAAACAACCGACATAATTGGGAAAGTGTCCATGGAACACAGATTGTGCCCCCGCTTGCATATTACATTATAAAGGGACATAACTCAAGAATGGTAAAAGTGATGCTACCCAAATTTGTACTTGATCTGAGTTTTGAGGTTATGAGCATTACATTAAAGTTTCATAACATTTGGTTGAAATAAACTAAAGTTAGAGAACAGAAGCAAACAAAAATTCCGGAATTTTTCCATTTGTAAAGGGACATAACTCTAGAATGGTAAAAGTGACACCAGTAAAGTTCAAACTTGATCTGTGTTTAGTGGTAAAAAGCATTGTGTATAAGTTTCATAACATATGGTTAAGGTAGCAATACACAGTTAGGAAAAAAACATCCATAATGGCAGGGGCATAAAATACCTGAAATCTATGAGCTTACAGTACTCACATCTAAAAGTATCATAACAGGGTCAGTTATTAATTCACAGGCAATATTTGCCCTTTTCTTCTCTCCACCAGATAACCCTCTCAGCCAAACATCTCCAATAACTGCCAAAGAAACAAAAATAAACAATATACCGTACAATGACATATAGTTGTTAATTTCGGATCATTTGGTGTCTTTTGGAAAGTTGTCTCATTGGCAATCATAGCAGATTTTTTTTAGAAATATATATACACAAAATTTAAACTTGTTCACACTTTTAAGTTCAATTTTTGTGAGATTAAGGCAATCAATTTATTCCATTTCCATGGTGAGAGTTAAGGTTTTCTCCTGAATTTTTAAGAATTTTCAATTAAAAACATGGGACTTGAAACAGTCACGTGTCTGATAAATCATTGACCTACATTTTTAGTAAATTCTAAAATTCTAAATTTGTCAACTACCATGATACCAATATGCAAAAAGCTTTGGGAAGAACACTGCCTATTACATACTTGTGTCTAAACATTTTCTGAGGTCAAGGTCATCTATAAGTTGCTCCATTCTTCTTTCTTTCTCTACCTTTGGCATTTTGTCTGGTAGACGGATCATTGCAGTGAACTGTTAAAAAATTTAACAAAAAGATGTTTTATGAACTGTTTGTAAAACTTTCATTATATTTGAAATAGACTGTTGGATGTTGCTTGCTTACTGTCCAGTAATATTATTATGCCTTAAATTTTGCACATGTGCTATATTTTTATTTGTGCAAAATTTTAGTTGTGCTTCAGTTATGGTATGTTTAGATATGTATTTTAGTAATGCTTTGCTGTATTTCAATATGCCTGTGCTGATATATATTTTGTCTGCCTGTTCTGTGTTTTAATGTTGTATTTATGTTATTTTATGTTCGGTAAAAAGCTCTTGAGAGCTTATGTTTGTATTGTTATATGTGATCCATATCAAAATAAAACTTTCATATTTGTATTCATATTTGTATTCAGTGACATTTATTCCATGCATAATTTTAAGACAAGGAAAACATTTAAAAGATATTTAGATTATTTTGACATTGAATTGATAAACTTGACGGTCTATTTTCATTTTGTTTTATCATCTATTTATTCATATTCCATTTTATTACATTGTGTGTCCAATGGGAAAACAATAAACTTTGGTTTCAATGCATAAATATAATTTGAATTTTTCTATTGGTTAAATTCCTGGTATTTTCAGCTGTATTTTGATTTGATTTCAATCTAATTTAGTGGATATTCATTTAAATATATGGTATTCAATCTGAATCAATAAAATTTTGCGTTCTGAAAGAGCTTTCATGTTGTCAATTTATAAAATAAGCAAATTCTGCTTTTTGTAAGTTCTAAAAGGTTATCTATGATCTTGCTGACTAAATGCTGTCCAAGTATAAGTGGTTAATTATGTGTTTTTTATGATAATATTTTGTTTGCAAGCTAAGATTTAAACAAGAGTGCACATGCTGAAATGTCTCGCCTTCTTTACTAACCATTGATTTTATGTTGATAGTCCTAAATATAAAGCTTTACTATAAGTATCACATAAACTTAACATGATTCAAGAAATGAGGTCAAGGTCAGATAAACCAAATGAGAAATACATATACACCTTACAATCATCCAATACACCAAACATAGTTGACCTATTGCTTATAGTTTTTAAGAAACAGACTTAACTAAGAAAACTAAACATTGTCTAATGAACCATGAAAATGAGGGGAAAAAAAGATGAACTATGTAAGACAGACATGTCTGTCCACGTCCACAAGTATTTTTGTCCATCTGATGAGTTAAGCCTTTTTCAACTGATTTTTATAGTTCGTTCTTATGTTGTACTGTTATACCACTGTCCCAGGTTAGGGGGAGGGTTGGGATATCGCTAACATGTTTTACCCCGCCACATTATTTATGTATGTGCCTGTCCCAAGTCAGGAGCCTGTAATTCAGTGGTTGTCGTTTGTTTATGTGTTACATACCGGTATTTGTTTTTTGTTCATTTTTTTATATAAATAAGGCCGTTAGTTTTCTTGTTTGAATTATTTTACATTGTCATATCTGGGCCTGTTAAAGCTGACTATGCGGTATGGGCTTTGCTCATTGTTGAAGGCCGTACGGTGACCTATAGTTGTTAATGTCTGTGTCATTTTGGTCTCTTGTGGACAGTTGTCTCATTGGCAATCATACCACATCTTCTTTTTTATATGTACACCTTACAATTTTTATATGTACACCTTACAATCAGTGACAGTCTATGCATTAAATATAGCTGACCTATTGCTTATAGTATCTAAGAAACAAACTTGTTTCTCGTTTTTTCGGTTTTATATAGATTAGATTGTTTGTTTTCCTGTTTGAATGGTTTTACACTGTAATTTTTGGGGCCCTTTATAGCTTGCTGTTCAGTGTGAGCCAAAGCTCTGTGTTGAATGATATACCTTGACCTATAATGGTTTACTTTTATAAATTGTTATTTGGATGGAGAGTTGTTTCATTGGCACTCATACCACATCTTCCTATATCTATTACCCATGAAAACTTAACATTGACCAATGAACCATGAAAACGAGTTCAAGGTCAGATGATACCTACCAAACAGACATACACCTTACAATCCTTTCATAAAACAAAAATAGTTAACCTATTGCTTATAGTTTAAGAAAAACAGACCAAAACACAAAAAACTTATCATTGAACAATGAACCTTGAAAATGAGGTTAAGGGCAAATAAAAACTGTGAGACTGACATGTACATCATAAAACATTTCTTTACACCAAATATAGTTGACTTATTGCATTTTGTATTAGAAAAAAAGACCTAAACACAAAAACCTAACTTTGACCACAGAATCATGAAAATGAGGTCAAGGTCAGATGACAACTGCCAGTTGGACATATACCGTACACCTTTCAATCATTCCATACACCAAATATAGTAGACATATTGCTTATAGTATCTGATATACATGAACTTGACCACGAAACTTAACCTTGTTCACTGATCCATAAAATGAGGTTGAGGTCAAGTGAAAACTATCTCACAGGCATGAGGATCTTGCAAGGTATGCACATACCAAATATAGTTATCCTATTACTCATAACAAGAAAGAAATTAACATTACAAAAATCTTAACTTTTTTCAAGCACCGGTAGTCACTGTACCATGAAAAAAAGGTCAAGGACAATGGACATATATTACAGACAGAAACTTCATAACATAACTAAGGCATCTATATACAAAGTATGAAGCATCCAGGTCTTCCACCTTTTAAAACATTAAGCTTTTAAGAAGTTAGCTAAAGCCGCGGCCCCTAAATCACTATCCCTATGTTGATCTTTCTGTGATAGAGGTCGCAGGCTTGACAAAAATTGTGAAATACATGGAAGAAATAGTATTTCAAACAATGATGTATGTAAATATATATGTAAGACTCAGATCGACGTCCGGTCTCTAATCGACGTCCGTTCCTCAAATCGACGTCCAAATGTTACGTCACAATGAAATAACATTCCAAATCGACAGCCAATTTTATGTCTATCTAATCGACGTCCATTTTTTGGCATTCTCTAATCGACGTCCGATCTTGAGCTTCTCTAATCAACGTCCGTTTTGGACACAAACTTAATCAAAGCGCGAAAGCGCTGTAAAGGCAGTTAATTACAGGTTGTGTGTATTTCTAGTCCAGTTATATCATTATCTTCCATAGAACAGAGGTGGTTTGAAGAATTTAAGATTTAGAGTTCTTTTGTACCTAGTTCACCTATATCTATAGTCTACTGTTTACAGTATATTTTCTGTGCCTCGCCATGAAATGCATTTTTAGCCATGGCCTTGTCAGTTTGCTTTAAATTTATGAGTTTGACTGTCCCTTTGGTGTCTTTTGTCCCTCTTCTTTAGACATATAAGAACTTTTCCTTTTCAATATAAATAGACTATTTTTAATTATTGATTGTATATGCATATTCTATGACTCCCATAAAAAATAGTTCACAAAGATTGACTAGTCTCTGTACTGTGTGTATAGCAAGAACATCAAGTAACATAATGGTAACTGTACGTAGTAACACATCAACTTTTTTGATGACCATACCTGCCAACTGTCAGTATTTGCAGAGTATTTTCCCCATCGAGCTCGAGGCTCCCAAATGGAAATTTTGTAAGAGCAATTTTGTCGACTATTTTAAAGAAAACAATTAATTCAACAATGGCAATGAGCTTGTTTATGCACGAAGAAGCCAAAAACCACATTAGAATATATTTGAAGGGAATCCATGACAAATCGCCCCATTAGCAAATAGCCCCACTTTTTCACTAACTCGCCCCACTTTAAAAAAAAACTGCCCCAACCTGGATAACCAAATCGCCCCACTTGTGAAATGTGTTATATCCCTTAATATTACTCCTGCCAACTTGCCCCACCTAATAGAAAACGATAATATCTAGATAAATATATTATTAACCAGGAAGAATTTACTAATGCCAACTCGCCCCACTCATGTAAAAAGATGTTATCCCGTTGTATATAAGTTAAATTCCGTTAATATTACTCCTGCTAACTGGTCCCACCTAATGGAAATCGGTGAAATCTAGATAAATATATTATTAACCAGGATGAATTTAGTAATGCCAACTCTCCCCACTTATGGAAAAAGATGTTATCCCGTTGAATATAAGTTAAATTCCTTATATTGCATTATGATACAATTAACAGGTTTCTTTTCAATTGTTATGCAAATAACTAAGCTTCAAAACTTAGTTATTCTTCAACAATACATTTTTTTTTAGAATTATAATTTCAGTATATCAATAATAGTAATTAAATAAATTTTCGGTTTGTTTGTTTTCTGTGTAGATTAGTTTTCATTAAAGTGGTGCGAGTTTTTATTTTTAATTATATATATATATATTAATCTAAATATTACCGTTTTTTTTTATTTTTATAAGTAGGGCGGGTTGGCAGGAGTAATATTTAACATGATTTAACCAATTTCACATGTGGGGCGATTTGATAAATCAGTTTGTGGCGTTTTTTTTAAAAGTGGGCGATTAGCCAGTGGGGCGACTTGTCCTGCTTCCATTTGAAGGCCCCCTTGAAGGTTTTGTATGACTATATGAACCATCTTTCACGTAAAACCCCCATGTGCATTTTGAAAAGTTGGCAGATATGTTTCAAACTCCAGGCAAAATCTACCGGTATGAATGAAAAAGAAGTTTTCAATTAAGGCTCTGTGGCCATAACAGCTGTCTCATCAGCATTTTAACCACTTCCCATATTTGCAATTAAAACAATAGAAGAAAATTATTCAACGCAAAAACAAAACTTACTTGTAAATATGAAATTCTCTTTACGGTATGAGTTTTTCTCATTGTTTGAGATTGTACAGTAGTACCTGTAACTGCTTATACCTATTTCTTATTAACTTTTGCTTAATAAACTCACTAAATATCATGTATACCGTATTTGGGCATGTATAGTCCGCACTTTTTTTCCTTAAATATGTAGTTTGTACAAGGGGTGCGGACTATACACACCTATAGACGGTTTTCGAAATTTATAAAAAAAAATAAAAAAAAAAAAAAAAAATTTAATTTCGTTTTTTCTGCACTAATCATTTGCTAATAATGTATATTGGAGACGTTAATTATATTTATTTCAATTAATTCTTATTCTTTTTAAACTTTTCTCTTCAAAATTGATTAGTCAAAGTAAAGGTGTGACATCCTGTATAGGTAATCAAGAGGGGTAATTAAGGATTAAGTATGGGTGTGTAGCAATTAAATAATGATGTCAAGTTTTGACAGGTGTAAAATATTATAATCCCCAGGCAATAGAACAACATGATCAATGAAAAGATTATACAAGATTAAATAGTTTAAAAATTCTGATTACTGCTAATTAATTTAGATAAATGTTTGATCTCTTTTTTCTTTTGTTCCATAATATTCAAATTATTTCTGTTATATTATATATCAGCTGGGACATACATAGACAAATGTTGATTTTAAAAGGGATATTTTGATTAATAATTACTTTTATAAAATTATCAAATATTAATTACCTGATGAAAAGCTCTACCATTTCATTATTTTTCATGAAATAAATAAAACAAAATTTATTATTTTTATAAAAAACATGGAGAATAGATCACTTTCAGTGGAATTTTACAGTGAACTAGACTTTGTTAAAAATTTTTTTTTTTTTTTTTTTTTTTACAAAACTTTTTTTCTCGATTTTAAGGGGATGAAGAGGGGGTGCGGACTATACATAACTGCGTACTATACACTGCCGAATACGGTATGTTCCAGACCATATGAGTATTTGGACCGTACGCGTACGGTCCGGACCGTATACGTATACTCGTACGGTCCGACCATACGCGTACGGTCGGACCGTATGAGTATACGCGTACGGTCCGGTACGAGCTGACCATACATGTTATTTCATCATACGGGTAATTAATTAAATTGAAACAAGCATTTATCACAATCTTCATTTTACTAGTGATTTTTAGTTTTACAAATTGTTATTGATAATTTATTACAATTAGATAAAATGAATAAACGAACAATTGAAATTAAGTATTTGTTTAATTGTAAATTTGAATCCTATTTTGGTACTATCACCCAAGGTGACACAATTCAAGTAACGTAATATTTTTTTACATTTTCATGTATGCAGTTCATGCATGGTCCTTTGCATTTGCATTTTTTGGTAAAGTTGCTAAATATTCCAAAACAATTGACCTCCCACATGATATTTACTTCCGATATCTTCAATTTCAGTGATCATAATTCAATTAATGTATTACTGATCGACATGCTAGATACAAGTGATTAACAGATTTAATTAGCGTGAATTTAAAAAAAAGTCAAAATACAAAGTTTTTGTTTCAATTACAATTGAACTTTTTTACATTAATTTGATAGTTAAGTTATGTTGATCTGCTACATGTATATGCATTTGTATCTAATAAACCTGACCATCTTTTTTTAATATTAGTCAGACCGTACGCGTACGGTCCGACCGTATGAGTATTTTGAAAAAGTACGCATACGGTCCAGACCGTACGCGTACGGTCCAAATACTCATACGGTCTGGAACATATATACATTGTACCACATCTCCTTATTTTTATATGCATTCCAATAACATGAACAATTGTAATTCAATTCTATATACCAAAGCAAAATGAACTGCACCACTTTCATTCACTAGTATGCATCTTTTGGCAAAATACAAGTTCTTAAATGACACAAGATATATTTATTGATAAAAAAATAAAATTTAGTATACAACTCTTTAACAGGTATAAAAAAAAAAGCACAGCTGTCAGTGTGTCATAACTTGTGAAATCTGTGCTGAAAACATAGACATTGATGGTATTTGAGTAATTCCATATGTGAAGCTCAACATTAGCTCGTCAGTTGGTGGTGGACAGTTATAGTTCCTTTCTGCAGGCTAGGATGAATGACTTTTCAGGAAAACCAATTTCACAAATCAAAACTTTCCTCTAGATTTCTCCTACAATATTCATCCAGTTTAGTTCTTTTGGTTTAATTGGACACCGTCCTGATTTTTAATTTTGCAAACCATTCAGTCTCTTGCTTGCAAATGGTGCATGAAAATAGGATGGGTATGGCAGTAGACAAGTCTCTTTAAAGTGGGTTTGTGCCCTGAAAAAAGTTTTATAACTTAAGTTTTTTTGAAACTTGTGCAACACACATACCTAAATAACTATAAAATAGAAGAGAGCATCATTCGTGTCAATGTTTTGTTCCTGTTTACATTGTCATTGATATTTTTTCAGAAAGCCTGAGGCATAGCTCATGAATTCCTGTCATTACATCCTAAATTAACATAATTACTGCTAGAATAATTATCAGTATGATATACGTACACTATCATTGTACAGCCCAAGTCTTCAGTATATATAATTGTTGCATTCATTCACTCCTGTGTTCAGTCGTTCAAAACATCAACAAATGAACTTTAATAAGGACAAGAAAACACTAGAAAAGATACGTACATACAACCCGTGTTTAAGTGTATTTGAAAGAGAGAAATATATCTGGTTAAACGATGTATAAAGGAGGGAAAAATTGTAGATATTGCATTACGATGCTTTCTACCTAATAGCACGTGGATATGTTTACATATTTAGACTTGACCCAGTATGACCCGTACCTTGTAGGTCACCGCCGTCGTTTAAACACTAGACTACAGTCGTGTATAAGACAATACAATGCTTAAGCCTGTACTATTTGTGTGAAGTAAATGTGTTTTTTCTGTACATTTAAATTGTTTTACCTGATAGCAAGGACGTATATCTATCCGTTTCCTTCTCAATTCACTTTGTCAATTTCTTCGACCTTCTTCAAAACATACGTATTACTGCGCCCGGAAGTGAAAAAAATATTAGAAATCCTCGTAAAATAATGCTATTTTCAATTTTGTGGAATCCATTTTGTTATATTTATTATACAAAGATAAAAAAAAGTTACGATTAATTATGAATTTGCATATCATTATACGGAACGTTTATGGACTATTTTTCCATAGCTGTAAGTCGGTCATTTTGGCGGGAAATCATGTACACATACACACGTAGATTGGCTGGTACCTGATCGTAATGTTACACATCAGATATATCAAATAGCTAATACCCGGAACGTAGTACCGGGAACCAGGATAATACGTAGACAACATACATAACTAATACCGAAATTGAAAACGCTTTACGGTTTCTCGTTTATAAACCGAATTCCGCTTTGAATTATAGAAGATGCAATATTAATCATGTTCAGTCGACTTTTCATTGTTATATCAACGTCTGAACTAATTAAAAAAATCTTTAGATGTCAGATAACACTCGAAATTGACCCGACCTCTTTCCACACGGAATACAAATAATGATAGTTTGTAGTCAGGTTGACTGCTTATAATGCAAAATACACATTAATAACAAGTTCTATAAAACGAACAATACACACTGATCGTTTCTTTAGTTCCCAATATAAATGAAAGAAACAAAAACCATATCATACCATAAAAAGAAGAGGAGAAATTCGAACATTTCCGAATCTATTTCTGGCCAAAAGACCCCCTGCATAGATTGCGTATGAAAAGATTAACCTCATGACTTGAAAGTCAGGCCTTACAGCACTGCCTTTAATCAAAGTGATGGAAATCACTCATGGAAAGATTAGAAGAGTAGTTTGAATTATTTCATATTAAGGTATTGTGGGGAAAAATGAACAATTATAAAGCACTATTGCTGAAAATTCCATTTACAGCAGGTCTTTAGAAGGAAACTTGCTTTTCCAGTACATGCAGTATGAGGATAAAATGAGCACAAATTAAATAATATGCTCCTCTTAATTTGCACAATTTTATTTAAACTGCAGTTTATATCTTATCGAAATTATGTTGCCCGTTCTGAACATGTTTCAAAAAACAAAAAAAAAGCAAAAATTCTTCTAGTAAATGTTACCAACTATCCTTGTAAGACATAAATCTGGACCAACAGCTTAAAACTTAAAGTGTCAACAAAAAAAATTGAAAAATGTTGTTATGGGGCATTTTGTAAGTTGAAACAGAGGTTATAGGGCATTGAAGATTAAAAGTTTTAGAGTGCCTTTTGATCAATTTTTAAAGTATTTTTCAACACAGGGCATTGAAAATGTACTTTTTCAACGTAAACTTATCTTATTGAAATGTTATCTTATTCTTTCTTGATTGCAAAAATATATATTCACTTCTAATAAAAATTCAAATGACTAAAATAGACATAATGATTGATGGGAAATAAACTAATAAACAATGGTTTGTTATAATTAAAAGTTTTAAAATTTTTAAACTGTTTCAAGCCAATTCCTGATAAAAAAAAAGTACTAATTTAATTGTTGATTAATTACAGATGATTATTGGAATATTGGTAAATTATAGGCCTTACTTGAATACCTTTTATTTATTCATATTTATATTCATATTTCATTTTTTTTAAGATCTTGTTAATCCATTAATCATTTATCTTTCAGATATAATTTACAGAATCACTTTATGTAATGTAGATCAAAAGTAAATGGCAATAAATAAATCTATCATCCTTATAAATATCAAACATCTAATATACACATTTGTGTATTCAATTATGAGGTCAAATACTTGTGTATTAAGAATTATATTGAGTGGTCTGTATAATTATGTAAGACTGAGGTTGATAGGTAATGTGGTCAATTTGATTGGCAGTTTAGGGGGTGGGGCATCGTATTTAAATGTTCACCTTGTCTCTGATTGTTTAGTGATAATGACAGTTGTCAATCATACTAGTTGAATCAATACCCAGTTACCTAATCAAAATGTTTTTTAAAAGCCTGCATATCAACACACCTTAATGACATACATTCTTGAATGAACTGCTCCAATAAAATACCCAGTTTTTTCAGTTTATATGTGTATTATGTGCACATACATCAGAACCATAGGGAACTATATTTCAGTGTGAATACATTTAGTAACAGTAGCTAACCTGTCCTGTTGTTAGAAAGGCTGATGCCTAAGTAAAGATTTAGAACAAGTTCTAATCTTTCCAAAAACAGAAGTGAACCGATGGCAGCTGAAACATTTAAACCTTTAAACATATTAATTATGTGAGACAAATAAAATCTATTTAAAAAAAAATGTGTGTGTTTTTTTTCCAAATTATTACATACTAGACTAAGGATGTAAACAGGTTATGATATCAATTTTTATATAAATTTTAGAGATTGGTATGATTTGCAGAGAGAAACTATACACCAGATTTCAAATAAAATGAATGTGAGCAATTATTAACCATATGGCTTTCAACAATGATAAAAACCCATACAACAAAGGCTATAAAAGGCCACGACATAAATAATGTAATCAATTCAAAATAGAAAATTAACGGTCTTCTATATATAAACAAATCCGAAAAACAAATATGACAGACATAAACCATCGAAAAACCAATGCACTGCAGGCCCATACAGAATATGTCGGGGTTAAACATGTGAGTGAGCACCGCATTTAATCTAACACAGTGGTGTAACAGTACAACATAATGCCAATTTCTTGCGTAAATACGTTTCATTCCCCGTGTAAATTTCAAGAAATCTGTTTGAAAAAAAACCTTACAGAGTCCGAATTATAATATTCTCAAAACAATTGGCTGTGCATCTTAACAATTTTTTGTCTTTTGTTGAAGACTGAATAAAGCTTCTAGATTTCGTTTGGTTTTCTTTGTCATTGGGTTGCTTACTAATTGCCATACATTCACATGCATGTAATTTATTATTATGAATAGGAATCACACACTATAATGTGGATCAATTTTATTAACTTTTTATCAAGATAAACATTAATGCAGATATAGGAAGATGTGGTATCAGTGACAATGAGACAACTCTCCATCCAAATAACAATTAATAAAGTAAACCATTATGGTTCAAGGTACCGCCTTCATCAAGGAGCATGTATGTTCTCAGCTAGGTTGAGGAAATATATATGGAAAGTATGTAAGTTATAAATGTTTGAAAACTTAGTTGTCATAAGAACCCTACAAAACATGTATACGTACAAGTGTAAATCAAGTCCAGTTATTTATTATTTATTGATATTGAACATGAATTAAAAACGACTACAATCAATCGGACGACGTTTTGGCAATACACTACGTCTGCCGTGATTAGAGTACACAAATATTGGATGTCGATTTGAGAATGTGACGTCAGATTTTGACGTCGTTTTAAGGAACGGACGTCGATTTGAGGAATGGACGTCGATTAGAGGCCGGATGTCGATCTGAGTCTTACATATATATCAATATTTTAAAACTTACTGATAAAGTTTCTCTTAGAGTTAAGTTTGGGAAGAAAACATCCTGCTGTAGTACATAACAAACTTTTCTTCTCATTGATTTGGAGACAGAACAGCCATTTAGAGTTATCTCCCCTGATGTACATGGGAATCTACCTGCCAGTGTATTTAACAGTGTAGTTTTCCCACCTCCTGGAATTGAAAACAGTGAGTTATGATTACCAAGGCATTCAAATTCAAATGATGCAGTGGTGTTTTATTTGTAATGTATTGATTTGTTTGTGACAAGAACTGATTTATTCAAACTACTTTTGTTTTATTTGTTTTGATAGACATTTTATTTTATATAAAGTTGACTTCATTTGACTAAAGTCCTTAGTTACATGTTATAAAGTTCATTATTTAAAACATTATTTTTAACATCTCTAAACTGTTATATTCTGATACAAGCTAGAATGTGTCAATAGTATATGAATGCCCCACACGCATCATTTTCTATGTTCAGTTAAAATGAGCTAAAAACTTTAATTTGGCATTAAAATAGAGAGAACATATCATGGTCATGGGGAACTTTGGTCTTCAACTTCATAAAAAAATACCTGGACCAAAAACTGTAACCTGAGGCTAGACAGACAATGGACGGATGAACAAACTTACCAACAGATTCACAGACCTAAAAACATAATGCGTCTATGTGGGGCATAAAGAAAAACCAACAAAAAATAGAAAATACCAGCATTTTAACAACACAAGACTACACTATATAAAACAAAGCACATATTTTGGGGGACTTTTGGCAGCTTAGAATCTTGTGTTTAAATTAAACAAATGGTGATGCTTAGCATTGTCAGGGGTAAATGGTGAGTAGAAAACTGGGAATGATGTGGGAAAACAAGGTATAACCATACCTGTCAACTGACCCGGATTCTGCGGGTGTGACCCGAGATTTTCACAATTCTGAGGGATCACCCGGATCACCCGCCGGGTCATTGAAATAACCCGGAAATTCCGAAAATGACCCGATTTCACCCGTATTTATTGATTTTCATGACATAAGTAACATTCCTTTGAAAATCGGCAAATTCGTAATTCTTCCATGAACATGCAGTTCATTTAGCTATGTAAACTGTCAAATTAAGTGGCCCATTAAGTGCATGGCTTCACTTGACGGCTTTGGTGTCAAACACATTGTTGATTAACACCAATTACCTTAGCTGGTGTCATCCTGGTTTGCCCACTTTTAATTACATGTATATGTAAACATAGAGGGAATTGTTGTTTTAACAATTATAGTTTATTTCTGAATTATAGTCATATCTTTTACCTTTTATTTTACCTGTAAAATTAAAAAAGAATATTATATTCTGCTATGAAATCAAGGAAAATGTGCAAAAATTTTCTATATTTTATATATATTTGGCAGAATAATGTGTTTTATTAAAAAAAAAAAAAATAGGAAAAAATGTGTACTAAAATGAAGAAATATTTCAATTTATCAACAAATATTTTTATTGGTACATTCTGAAAAAAAAGATGAAAAGTAAAATAAAGAAACTAAAGATTAAAAATTTAATAGAATAAATCTCATTTGAATATCTTTTAATTTATTCAACTTAATTTTTTTTATGTTCAATACAATAAACTGTTTCAAAATTTAGTAAAATATTAAATTATCCAATTAAATTTAACAACTAGAATATGCAACTGTTCAGTAGACATTATCAACAATACCAGTTACAACTTCAACCAGAAACACTATCTATTGACTACGAGACAGCAACCAACAACGCAACACAGACAGTATGTCCAGGGGTAACCGTGAAAGGCTGCTTCTTCCACTTCACCCAGTGTATATGGCGAACGGCACAGAAATATGGACTACAGTCCTATTATAAAGAAAATGAAGACATTACTTAACTGATACGACGAGCCGCAGTACTACTGGTGCCTCTTGTTCCACCCACCTTGTTGACGATGTTTGGCTAAACACTTTAGAAGACATTGGAGAAACTGAAAACATACCCGCTACAACTTCATTTACAGATTACGTGACAGGGTTTTGGGTTGAAAACTACCGCTTTCTATGGAACCACTATTACACAGAGGGACCCTGCACCATGCACAAATCACCTGGAAGGATGGCACAACAAACATAAGAAGCTACTCAAACACGCTCACCCAAACATCTACGAGATCATTGAGCTACTGAAGAAGACAAAGGCACTAACATAAAGCAACATTATCCACTATGCAGCAGGAGGAACACGCCCACCTTAAAGACGACCATACAGAGTAATAGACACCAGACTCATATACAGATACCAACAAGGACCCATCAACGTGGTAGATTACTCTGACGCAACATCCCATCTTCTCCATTTGAAATGAACAATGAAGTGAATTATTGTTAATTGTGACTGTAAATATATTAAATGTTTTGTTACTTTTGATGTATACATAAAAGATTGTATTTCTCATCATTTTACATATAGTGCCCTTATTACTTTTTTGTGCTTAATTGATTTCCTTATGCAATGCATTTATAAAATTAATTAATTTATTAAATAAAGTTTGCAATAAAAGAGAACTCAGTGTATAAATATATTTCTATCATGAAAATCATTCAGAAACTAATGAACATAAAGACACTTTTATAACTGAATATCATTTTTTAATTATTTGCTGTATATGTATGTTGAATTAATTGATTGAATTGATATCAAATTACAAAAAAAACCCTGAATATCTAGAAAAACACTTACAAACTATATACTTAAGTTGGAACAGACTATACAATGGTATGCTCATTAAACCTTTTGTCTTTTTTGTTTTCTTAACTAATAAATAATTGGTAGAATTAAAAGTGGGCAAACCAGGAGTAAACCCCTTAGCTTTAGGTCGTAAATAAATTGCCCTGTTGTTTTACAAAGATATTTCAACTAAGAGTTACTTCCCCTTATTTGTCACCATTCAAAATTATTCCTTATATTTACGTTTTATGGGTGAAAAAGATTAAATCATAATAATATAAAATTCAAATACATATTGAAAAATAACTTTTCATTATTTTTATACCTTTATACAATTTTTAAAAAAAAGTTGAAAACTATTTTTTACATATATACTTCCTTTAACTGTATTACTATATTTTATCATAGTCTAATTTCCTTGCCAATTGAGGGATGAATGTACATTCATGTAATACCTCTACATGGTATGTTTAAAGACTAGTACACTGAATTTAAAAATACATTTGAAAAATAAATTTTAGATGACAAAAGTAAAGGACATAAGACTGTGGAACACAAGTTAATAAAAATCTTTAAAAGTGTAATGAAATAATAATAAATAAGATTTAAAATGACTTAACCAAGTGAACATGCATTGATGTTTTGGTATCTTTGATATACATTATAAGAAAATGTACCATAAATACTGAAATTCAGCTTGAAAAAGTGTCGTACGCGTTATGACCTGAGATTTGATTCTTCAATGCAGGTCATGACCTGCATTTTCATCGTCACAGGTTGACAGGTATGTATAACTGACTTCCTTTTTATAATTGTATACAGAATTTACTTTGTCTCTCTATTGAGAGTCAGAACACCATGACTAATGGCATAAGTACATTTTGTTCACACAGTGTTAGATGTACATATTTAGATATAATTAAAATGATTCCCTATTGTATGATTATATAATTAAATAATTGGGTTATGATGCCCAATGGCAATATTTGAAAATAAATGGTGTCATGAGAAAATTGAAAGTAAACATTTTCATTATTCAATATTATCATGTAATTAAGTTCTCCAAAATTTTGTGCAAATGTAGTATTTTTAACACCCCCCCCCCAAAAAAAAATATAATACCAGCATTCTTATCCTCAAAAGACTACATTGTTAAAGAACAAAGGAAATATTTTGTTATACTTTTGTCACCTAGTATGGAATATTGTAGCCAAAATCTAACAAACAGTCACATTTTTGTTTATCAAGTGTAAATAGTATAGTTTTATCTCTCGAACAAGAAAAATGTGAAATGATATGGGTAATCAAATTTTAAATCACTTTCTATTTATAATACAAGACATAGACAAAGTATATATTTGGTCATCTTATTTGGGTATAAATCTAATGTGGCTAAAATCTAACAAACAGTCGCATTTCAGTTTATCAAATGTTACATACATAATGTAGTTTATCTATATATGAGACAAGAAAACTGTGAATGATATGGGAAAACAATTAATAATTGACCTTCTTTTTATGATTATAGACAAAGTATGTATTTTTTCGGGGAAAAATCTATTGAGAGTCAAAACATCATGATGAATGGCATAGAATGTAGAATGTGTCCCCGTACTTGTAGTGTATGCCCTTATATTTTTACAATTAGGTTTTTTGCTTGCAAGAGTTGTCTCCTATAGGCAATCATACCACATCTTCTTTTGTATAATTAGTAGATGTTGTCCAGATTCCTATCACTATTATAATAAGTCAATCAATCATATAATGTAATAATTAGGCCATGACGGCCAATGGCAATATTTAAAGAAGAATGGTGTCAGAAGAAAATTAAATACAAACACTTCCTTTATTGTCCTGTAAGACCCCCATAATAAGTTAAATAACATTTTTTACACGTAAAAAAAATAAACAAACTTAATCTTACCACTTGGTCCCATAATAGCTGTTAAACAACCAGCTTTAGCAATACCAGATACATCTTTCAGAATCTGTCTTTTGTTGATGGTCACATTTACATGGTTAAATATCAGCTCCATTTCTTGACCATTTTTTGAGGTAGACACGAAATCATTCTCCATATTGGTCAAATCCAATTTCTCTTCCACCATTTTAATTTTTTTTTTTTTTTTTTTTACAAAATGTGACCTACAATGCAAATATGTAACATTTAAAAGGACAATAAAATGATAAAACTTTCTAAATGAAAATTTGAATAATTCATGAGGGTGTGGATGGAGGTTTACAGAATAGAGAATAATGGGCAAAATATATTAAGAACAGAGAGAAAAGTGGACTAAAAAAATAGAAAAATGAAAGAATAATGAGCAAAAATAGCAAAAAGAGAATAGAGAAAAGTGGACAAAAAAATACAAATAGAGAAAAGAGGGGGCCAAAATATAAAGAATAGAAAAAAATGTGCAAAAGTATAATTAATAAAGAACAATGACCTAAAAATGAAGGAAATAACAGAAATAAAGGAACTTCCCATCCAAACCCTCGTTTATATCCTGGTCAGAAAATACCTGATAAAAATACATGTACATTATTACATTACCTTCTTACTCAATTTACTGTTATAGCTAAACTGTAATCTTTTAGAACAGGTTCTAAAATTGTCAGATACTTGGTGTGGCTTGTAAAACCTCATCTGAATCACTTATGGTTTCCAGATCATAATCAAATACTAAGGACTAAGATAATAATTTTTATAATAATCAAATTCATTTAATATTCCTTACACTCTAATCTTGAAAATTAATGCAGCACAAAATAGGCTAGCACACATTAAATAAACACAGTGTATCTGTTATATACAAACAGAAGCTTAAATGTAAATATCATCTATATTACATGTATATATGTACATGGTATAAATTCATGAAGTCAACTTAACATATGGCTTATGTACATGGTAATTAAATTACAATTTTTGAGGAGGAAAAACCTGTTTTCTTTTATATACTTCGAGTATTAAATTAAGCTGCTCCCTAAGAAGTTTAAAATTATTAAAATGTTATTATTCTTTAATGTTAAATATCTTACTATCCAGAAATACTTTAAAGCAAATGTTGTCTCATTGGTAATCATATTATATCTACTTAATTTCTTACAATCACTTTATGTCACTTCAAACTTGCAGATGCTGGTTCTTAAACATTTTTACAATTAAATAATCAATTCTGGTTTGGGTTTTGGTTTTATGAAAGAGAGGCCACCTTTTAAGATACCAACAGGAAAATGAACTGACATCAATATGACAAAAAGGACAAACTACAGTATACAAAACAAATTTAAGAAGACTGAAGACAAAGCAACACCAATTCCAGCACAAAACCTGGGGTGATCTCGGATGCTGATGAGAGAAGGTTACAGCATATCCTGCTCCATTTATTATTTGCCAAACACATATCAACAATAAAATAGCAGTTAACATGGTTAAGACAAAGTTGTACTTGAACAATTTTGAATTTGATAAACAATATCAGATATGAGAACTTTTAAGAAAGTTACTTTAACAGAACTTGTTTATAAGGTTGAATTTTCTTTATTGTAATACTATTTTCATTTTGTGACTTTAATAGAGGTGATTGACCTTTTTTAAACTGTGACAACCAGCATTTTTCATTTGTCCTCTATGACCTGTTTATCTCACCTACCTACACTAAAGGATTTATTCATTAATTGTCAAATATATAACATGTATAACTAATATATCCTACATGTAGGTACTTAAAATTTTGCTAGTGTCACTCTAAATTTGACAATAAGTAAAAGGAAACAACATCAAAAATAATCTCAATAATTTGAATTGAACCTTATCTTTTAAGAGACGATGTTTAAATAATCTAGGGTTTGATGTCACCTTTAAATTGCTGACAAAAAGTCAAATAAATTTAACTTAATACTTTCTCAAATAACTTCTTATTCATATTCATAGTCTTTTGTTTTTTAGTGGACAGTTAAATGTATAAAGTTTTAAAACACTTGAATGCTAATATGTATTCATTTACATAGGTGGATACCAATTTTCATGGATTGAAGAAAACTTAGACATCCTAATTAATAGGGTCCTCCCAGGAATATTTTCCTGGATGATTAATTTTCGTTGTTTTGGCAAAGTCTGCATATATTCCTAAAAGAAATGTGTAATTTGGGGAACCTTAATTCATGGTTCTACTGTACCTATGAAATCCGAGAAAATAGGTATCCAACGAATATTAATGAATCCACAGTACAATATTAAATATAGCATTATAGGTAAAACAGATGTCCGCCCTTATATAGATAGGTTACGTCTCTGTAAAAGTTCATTCACCTCCAACTAAAGTGAAGTCAAATTATAGTGTTACAAACATTATTAAGTAATCCTATAGTCCAAGCTAGTAAACATTCTAAAATAAAAACCCAATAAAGTTTGACTGGTCCTTGAACTATGAAAAACAAAGATTTTATTTCAAATTTGTAACAATAAAAAATTACGACAACAAATTTTTTCCCTAAAAATATACTGGTATACGTCATTGAACTAAAATAAAAAAAAAAAAAATATATTAATTAACTTTATAGTTTTGATTTTGTAATATTTTTTTTAATCAGCAACTGGCATGTTTATAAGTCCAGGTTCAAACACAGTCTTTTAGATGAGACCAAGTTTGAGCGTGTATAAACTTTTTAATAAATTGTCTTTGGAGTAAATGTTCTCCAGTTTAACGTTAACATGATTTTCTTTCTCGTGAAGATGCTTAAAATCCCTGAAGGGAAAGGGTTATGATTCATACCATATTAAATTAAAACTATAATGGAAATTTTATTTTAGAATATTCTAAAATTAAAAAATCCTTTAAATATCAACAGCTTCTGTTTACAAAACATCACATGTTGCTTTAAATATTTAAAAAGATTAGCTATTTCAACATATTTGATGATTATGCGTAAATTCTTTTTTCACTTAATTCTTAAATATGAAGATATTATGCATATATCATAATTTTATTTATGATTAAGATCTCTTCAGTAATAATAACAAGTTTAAATTCTTAACAGATATTAAATATCTCATATATATAATTTACTGTCAGCCCTGGAAAAGTCCATTTCTAGTTATAAATGAACTTTGAACCTCAAAAGGGATGAAGTAAGACTAAGATTACATTTAGGATATTGTACTTAGGTTTTTTATTAATACAAATAATGTGACTTCTTGTCTTAAGTATCGCAATAAGAATAATCAAATACAAATATGTGTAATGAATGTAGCTTTTCCTAAAATCACAATAATTATTCTCACATTTTTGTTCATTTTTCAAAATATGTAATATTAAATGCATCCAATAAATTTCTACTTACAGTATTAATCATAATATGCATAACTTACAAGGTAAAATGTTTTCAAACTTTTTTTTTAAATTATACACACAAAAACAGAGAAAATCAGAAAAATGAAAATCTAAGTTACCTTTATTTAAATGCAAATTGTTATACAGGTATTCATTTAAACTCCATATCAATCTGATGAAACATTATGCATGTGATGTCTGCTTTTCTTTGTGCTGTCCTAAACTCTCCGTGTGATGGCGATTGTTAGTCATGTCCCTGAATAATTACCAATTGTCCTCTACTTAAACTTCTGAAATTATGTGTGTAAATATATTTTAAACAGTGACAGAGAAAATGACATAACCATTCTAAGTTATCAATAGTACTATTTCATGTTGTAACCACTCACCCTGAAAGACTACTTTATATGATTTAAATGGACTAAAGGTAGAAAAAGAGAGGGATTTGAATATCTCGTTTCTGAGACTATTAACTGTGTTATACATTTTTTATGGAATGCAGAAAACAACACTAAATTATTCACCAGTAATATGAAATTAGAATATCATATTTTTCACTTTTGACCTAACGATATTTAAGAAATGTAATACAAGATAAACCAATAAGCTTAAGAATAAATATTATACAATTATAGCTTAGTATGAGGTCAATACGAGGTTATATTGACCTAAGAGAAGCATCTTCATTGAGGACAAAGTCGGAGGTCAATATACTTCTCTAAGTTGATATAACATTATATTGACACCAACAACAGGCTTTTATTGTTCTATAATTTAAACCAACAACTATTGCATGACTATTGTAAAATTGTGAACCACGCAAATCCAAACACAACGTTTAACAGTATTGGCCATGTTGGCGTGAACACTGAGTTAATACAATCTGAGACTACTCACTTTTAACCGGGAGTTGTGTAAGAAATGTCACAAATATAGGAAGATGTGGTATGAGTGCCAATGAGACAACTCTCCATCCAAGTCATAATAAATAAAAGTGAACATTTATAGGTCAAAGAAAGGTCTTCAACACAGAACCTTGGCTCACACCGAACAGTAGGCTATAAAAGGTCCCAAACTTAATATTATACTCTAAGTTTAAATAGTTCATTTGTATATATAAAGAGTATATATATATAAAGAGTATGTAAATGAGAGTGTAAATCCAATTTCTTCTAATTTTGACACTTAAAAATCTATAAGGTTGGGTAACATTTACTTCTTGACATTTTGCTTTGCATCACAGTAAAAACCTATATTGATTTCATTTGATATTTACGCCCTCTTGAAATGATAACTTAGTAAATTATTGTTTCTGATTAGTTGCCTTAAATGATGTGGATAAGGTTTTATTGGGTAAAATAAGATATGGAATAGGGAACATGCCCTGGAAAGTAGAAGTTATTAAATATGGAGGATAAAGTACATGAAGTATAAGATTGAAAGTAATCAAAACCTGATCAATATTTAATGCACCATGCTGACGTAAGCTATGATACTGAGATGCACACTGTACCTTTAAAGAAAGGTTAAACGTGTATCAAAATTAATTTTGTTAAAGAAATTTCACCATAGTATGTTATCTGTAGAAAAATGATGTTATGACAAACATGACAAATAAATTGCGTACTTAGTTGTGGATTCAGGGCCATAGAGGATATTTAAAACAATACAATGTATTTTGCTTCAAATCATAAAAAAAAAACATTTTGCCTAACGCATATCATGCATATGTAACGTTCAGTGACAGTGATATTTTTTACTATTTTGGACAATAACACCCTTCTTCCCTTTCTCATATCCTCCCCAGCTTCTGTTCAGTAATGTATTCAGGTTAATGACAATTTTGTGTTCCTGCATACATTTGTCATGTTTGTTTAACATGTTTAAATAATCCATTGAATAAAATTGAGAATGGAAATGGGGAATGTGCCAAAGAGACAACAACCCGACCATAGAAAAAAAAACCAGCAGAAGGTCACCAACAGGTCTTCAATGTAGCGAGAAATTCCCGCACCCGACGGCGTCCTTCAGCTGGCCCCTAAACAAATATATATACTAGTTCAGTGATAATGAACGCCATACTAATTTCCAAATTGTACACAAGAAACAACAATTAAAATAATACAAGACTAACAAAGGCCAGAGGCTCCTGACTTGGGACAGGCGCAAAAATGTGGCAGGGTTAAACATGTTTGTGAGATCTCAACCCTCCCCCTATACCTCTAGCCAATGTAGAAAAGTAAACGCATAACAATACGCACATTAAAATTCAGTTCAAGAGAAGTCTGAGTCTGATGTCAGAAGATGTAACCAAAGAAAATAAACAAAATGACAATAATACATAAATAACAACATACTACTAGCAGTTAACTGACATGCCAGCGCCAGACTTAAACTGACTGAAAGATTATGATTTCATCATATGAACATCAGGCACAATCCTTCCCGTTAGGGGTTTAGTATAAGCTAGTTGCTGGTACCTAGATAAATCATCATGAATCCAAGATGACTGGTCATTATTACCATGATTACAAATAAGCTAAAAATAAATGATGCATGCTTTCCAGAAAAAACAGAGAACAACTGCTGTATTATTCGTTGGATAATCGATTTCTGTGGATTTCATTGATAGTCCTGGGAACCAAGAATTCTTATGTACAATTTTCCATGTTTTCTTTAAGAATTAATGTATGCAGACTTTGGCAAAACCACAAAATCAAATATCCATGAAATTGCAATTGTTCCTGAATCCATGAAAATTGGTACACACAAAAATAAATCATGTAAATGAATCCACAGTATTTTGATACTTTTTGTTTGATCTGGCTAGTATTGAATTAAAAACAGCTTGAACTAATGTTATTTATAAGACAAAAAAGGATCTCTAAAATAAATAATTGTTCTTTATGCTATGCGATTCAGATTGGAATTTGAGCAGTATACATAACAGATATATTTAAAAATTTTGGTTTATGTTTTGCATTTTACTAGAAAAAATATTTTCAAACTCAAGCTTTTACATAGCTAAATTTGGAATATATATATATGTATTTTCAAATTCAGTATAATAATTTTATTCTTTTGAAATATGTGCATTTACATTTAATTTCTAATTTTATCATGTTTTCTGTTTGCAGGGACTTGTCAGCTTTCATCTACAATGTAATTTGCAATTTTATTATGTATTTTCAACAAATCAATACAAATTCAAAAATTGTCACTCTCTTCATTAAATTTACAAAGTCTGCAAATTATCAACGTCAACTCGTACCACTAAAAAAAACTTGTACCAATGCAAACTCGTACCACTGCTAACTCGAACCAACTTATTTAAATGGTGTTAAATGATGAATATATACTTTACTTTCACTCAATACCTCTTAAATCTGTAAAATATATATAATTTGAAAGTACAATGACCAATTTGTAGCTAATGTTCCTTGTCTATTGATCTCTATTGGTCCTGGATAGAAAATACTTCAGACTGGTTTACTTACATGTATATTTGTAAAATTATTAAAGTATTAAAAGTTTCACCCCAAGAAAATATTTATTTTTCATGAATAAATCTTAGCAGTTAACACGGTTAATCAAAATGATTTCCAAAATGAAATTCTTACTGTCTATAAATAACATTGAAATGTAACTGTTTCCTGTTAAGGGGTTTCCCGAATTTTCCCGCCAAAAAGCACATGGCTTTCAACAATTGTAAACATAGCATTCGATTTGTGATCATGGATTACAGCTTTAATTAATTTAATTTGGATATAGATATTCAACTTACATATAAGGCACAAAATGTGCACCATAATTCAGTTACCTTGTTTTGTAACCCCCATTGACATAATGGTTACATTGGTTACATTGGTTACACTCATACAAACTATCATAAATCATCATGTTCAGAAATTCTCAAATCCTGGTACATTTGTAACCTCCATTGACCTAAGGCAGCAACCATTTGATTTTCTGGGGGGGGCTATGGTTTTTTTTGGAAAAAAAAGTTTGTTTCCAGTTTTTGGAGAAAAAAATAATTTGTTTTGAATTCTGAAAAAAAAAATTGTTTGTTACACCCTCAGCTGCCACTATATGTAATGCTAAAATTGAAAGAAAAAAATTGTTTTCGACTTGTCGCGAAAAAAATAGTTTGTTTTTCGCCGCAGGCAAAAAAAAAAGTTTGTACAGAAAAAAAAACCATAGCCCCCCCAGAAATTCAAATGGTTGCTGCCTAATGGTTACATTGGTTACACTGGTTACACACATGAAAGAATCCCTTTTAGCCATCTTGTTACCATGGCAACCCCATTATTCATGGCTGTGAGGTTACATAAGTTATTTAGGTTACAAAGATTTAGGGATTTAGGGTTACAATGGTTACATGCATGGAGAATCAGGTTACAATGGTTACATGCATGGGGAAGTCGTAACCAGTGTAGTAACCAATGTAACCATTAGGTCAATGGAGGTTACAAATGTACCAGGATTTGAGAATTTCTGAACATGATGATTTATGATAGTTTGTATGAGTGTAACCAATGTAACCAATGTAACCATTATGTCAATGGGGGTTACAAAACAAGGTAACTGAATTATGGTGCACATTTTGTGCCTTATATGTAAGTTGAATATCTATATCCAAATTAAATTAATTAAAGCTGTAATCCATGATCACAAATCGAATGCTATGTTTACAATTGTTGAAAGCCATGTGCTTTTTTAAAATCCAGTATAAAATTCAAGTAATTCAACTTTATTTTTATTAGGTTTACAAAAAAAAACCATAAAACATTCATATTTTTTAATATATTTTTAATGGTACGACTTCCCAGTGGTACGAGTTTACGTTGGTACGAGTTAACTTTTTAGGTACGAGTTAACGTGGTACGAGTTTTCGGTGGTACGAGTTAACTTGCTTCCGTAATGATGACTTATCCTTTACAACACTTAGCCACTAAAAATTTAGTTTCGTTTTGTCTAATATTTTCATTTTTTATTCGATCAATACTTATGCAACTGGTGAGTCGAAATTCCCTAAACTCTGCAGAACAACGTCATTTCAAAACAACATAATTTTCAATATTTAGAACGGTTTTACCTTTTTAATAATGCAGAAGTCAAATTAATATAATCATGTGCTCCATAGACCAAACAATCGGGTTTTCGACGAGACAAATCTGCATCCCGGCAGACACACATGGTTGTACCGAAGACACAACGCTTAAAACTTACTCTATATGCTGATTTCCATTCTTTAGTACCACATTTTCATAGTATTCAAGTAGGACAACAACATTTTGCATGCAGGAGTCAGCTTATTTCCTCTGCAACCGTAGCTGCACCAGTCAATCAATTTTACACATAACACTTACAAAACGAATTGACAACAATGATGCACCATGGGTTTGGTGGAATTCCCCATCTTTAGTTTTTCTGTGTAGTGTATTTTTTTTTATAAAAGCATTTATTTACATATTAAATAAAAACTCTGAAAAAAATTCTCACTAGTAACAAAAAAATTAAATATATAAGCAGTATAACAGAAAGTTACAAATGCTGTCAGGCGTCCACGGTAATTTTTGGCTACTATTAGCGTCAAATTGGTTAAAATTTTATCATGATTTGTCAAAATATTCTTATCGTGATTCATCAGAGGTCTCTATAATTATTGTTGCCATTATTTTTATTGTCTAATAGAAAATGTGCATTTATCAACACAACACATCATTTGGCAAGAATTTTTACCATTATTTGTCTTGAAGGTACCCTCAGTCATTAATGCTGCATTTGAACAATTTTTTAAAAATATTTTATTGTCAAATTTTAAAAAGCTATATACTTTATGACCTATAATGTTTTTTTACTTTTACAAATTGTGACTTGGATGGATGAGAGAGTTGTTTCATTGGAACTCATACCACATCTTTTTATATCAATTTAGGAATTACTCTTTCAAACTTCTGAAACAATTAGTTTACAATGATAAAGTTATGAGTATGAGTATACCATTAAGATAAAAGAAACATTTTGATATTCTAGAAAGATATTTTCCAGTTCAAACAAGCTCATCAAGGATATGTATATAATCATGTATTAATGTACAAACCAAAAGAAGCTAATTGAAGTCAACATGGAGAGATCTGTAGCAATAATTGGTGGAGGTATTTCTGGGCTTGTTTGTGCTGCTAGACTTAAGCAACTTAATATGAACAACGTTACAGTTTTTGATACAGGTACAAATGTATTAATAAAAATGAAATAAAAAATAATATTATAAATGCTTAAAATAATAGGTTATCTCCCTTGAAAAAATGTAAGAGATTTATGCATGTTTATATTTTACAACTATATAATAATTTCTTCTACTCACTAAGATATAACTTTTACTTGCAAAATTGTTTTTAAAATTTAAACTAAAGTAAACTAAACACCTTCATGATTTATTAAACTAGAAAGTGTATAAAGGAAAATAACAAAAATAACGATTGAACTCAAAATTCAAAACAGAAAGTCTGCAATCAAATGGCAAAACTTTTGTGGAAGAACTTTGGTTGATTATATAGGGCATCACTGGAGCATGACTGGAGCAGCCAACTTTTAAGGTGGTCATTGCCCCTCTCTCCCTTATGAAAATTTGTGGATCAGCCACTGCATAAGACATGTAAGATATCATTTTATAGTTTACTTTATTATTTTTACAAAATTTGTATTTTTTATCCTCCCCAGGTAAACATGGACCCGGAGGAAGATGTTCCAGTCGTACAATAAATGTAGATGGAAACTTGCATACATTTGACCATTCTGCTCAGTATTTTACTGTCTCAGATCAACGATTTGCCAAAATTGTCTCATTTCTTCATAAACAAGGGGCTGTGAAAATATGGAATGGTAAAATTGGACACTTAAAAGAAGGGAAGTTTACTCAGGATGACCAGCTGACTCAAGCTTTTATAGGCTCTGACGGAATGGTGTCCATTCCAAAATCTCTAGCTAGTCTTGTTCAAGTGAAAGGACCGTCATGGATTGCTCACGTTGAATGGGATTTGTCACTTGGAAAATGGAAGGTTGACAAATATGGCTACTTTAATTATTTGGTGATTGCTCATAACGGGAAATGTGCAGATAATTTAATGTCAAATGCAGGTGTACCAAACATTCATCGTCTGTTACAAGTTAGGTTTAGTGATACTTTGAATATGAGAGAAAACAAAATGCAACTTTGTTCAATATGGGCACTACTTGTGGCATTTCCTTCTTCACTTAAACTGCCATATGTAGCTGCTCATGTTGAAGACAATCAGATCTCCTGGATAGCAAACAACACATCCAAAATGGAGGCCAGGGCAACTTTAAGTAAATCCATTGAATGTTGGACAATTTTTAGTACCAAATCTTTTGCATCTGCCAACAAAGTTCCACAAGAACATATACCACCAGCAAAAGCCAAAGATATAACAAACACTCTTCTCTCTGCTTTTAGTAGAGTCACAAAAATACATAAGCAATTACTTCCCCCTTGTTTTACAAGGGTACAGTTATGGGGTGCAGCTGTTCCCCTGAATGTTCTCCAGAATAAGGATGAGTGTGTATTTGATGGACAACATAACATTGGGATATGTGGTGACTGGTTAGTAAGTCCTTGCATACAGGGAGCTGCTATTAGTGGATTAGCTTTGGCAGAAAAGATACAAAATAATTGTTCAGGTAAATTAAGATGTACAAGATAAAAATACCAAATTTAGATAATGTTTTAAATTCAGATTATGTTCCATTTTACAATGTATTAATACACAAGTACATACTAGCCAGTTTTAAGTTGGCATCACTACATTGAATAATAAGTATCTTATTTATTATGGAAAACATGTAAATAAAAGTATGTATTAAGTGTATGTAAAATCAAACAAAATTTATTCAGAAGAAAAAACTGTTTTGTTTTTTTTTACTGTTGAAATAAAAACCATTGATTCATTTTTAAAATGAACAAACGACAAAACAAAATATTCATTAAAATCAACTGCATAAAATTGAAAATGGACATTGGGAATGTGTCATACAACCTGACCAAAGAGCAGAAAACAGCCAAAGGCCACTAATGGGTCTTATGTTAAAGACTCTTATCTGATCGAAGATTCAAAGAAAAACTATAATTTAAACATACAAAGAAATTGGTATTAGATTCTTTATATATCATGAAAGGAAATTCTTGTTAAAAACCTATTTTAATGGTAGTTCATGGTTTATAGTGAATGATAATCATAAAACAAATACAGTCAAACATGTATATATATGAAGGTCACCCTCTAGACCAGAAAAAAATTACCTTACTGTAAATTCAGAAATTATTGCGATGTTTTTATTATTGCGATGTTTTTATTATTGCGATGTTTTTATTATTGCGAAAAATGTGACAGGGTTATAATCGCAATAATTTAAACTCGCAGTTATAAATTCTGTATATGAATTAAACAGGATTTTTCTCAATATCTCAAAAGTTTAATCGCATTTTTGTCTCAAATGACAAAATCGCAATAATAAATGCACGCTATAATTTCTGAATTTACAGTATACATGTATATATGAAAAAAGGTGACAATTGATTTGAGGTTCCAAAAACAAAAGGATTGTTACAGCTGAAAAAGGAGAGGTTGGGTTGATAGGAAAATCTTCACTTTTACAGTTGCCTTTATTGCAGGTTTGACTGCATAGGTACGTGTACCGAATGCATTAACAGAGATTGTTACAAGGGAGATAATTCATGATTTTACTTTAAACTATCATATATGGTCTTATCTTGATCATTCTTTTCTTAGCGAATAGAAATCATTTTTTTTTTAATTTTGGTAAATTTTACAATCTCTTTTTTTACCTTTTGCAGGTTCTACAAGAAATAGTACAGATTTACTGCCAAGATTCAAGCCAGCAGAATCACAAACAATAGGAGCTTTTCCTTCAAACCCAGAAATGATATTTAACCCAAAATAAATAACTTATTTTTCAGGCCTTATTTGTTGCTTTTAATATAATTTCTCTTATTTCCTGTAGTCTTTAGTTACATGTATGCAAGCTAATTGTTTGTATTTTGCTTTTTAAAGGGAATAAGAAATGTTGTCTACTTTTCTGAAAATAACATATGAAACTCAAACTTAAAATGTCCATTTATTACCAATAAGGACAAGGATGGCTACAACACCAGGTCATCATATGACTTTCAACATTGAGCAAAACCACATCTGAACAGCAAGATTTACAAGATTTGGTTTATAAAAGTAAAACAAATTTTATATATGAAAGCAATTTAAGATAAAATAGTAACAACCTTATTTAAGAAATGGTTGATTATTCAGAAAATGTTTGGAGGGATTGAGATTGCCCTAGTCATATGAATGATGAACTGATTGACATTCAAGTTTTTAAAGGAATAAATATAACAGCTCACATACACTCTGAAAAAAAAATAATCTTAGATTCTTGTGACTCATTTATGAAGGACAAGTTTTAAAGCAGCATGTGACATATGTCCAATAAAATTTAGAAAGGAAATGGGGAATATGTCAAAGTGACAACAACCAAAGAGCAGATAACAGCCGAAAGCCAAAATGGGTCTTCAATGCAGCAAGAATATCCCACACCTGGAAGTGGGCCTCAGCTGGCCCTTATATAAAAATGTGTACTAGTTCAGTGAAAATGGACGTCATACTAAACTCCAAAAACTAAAATTAAAAAGAAATAAAAGACTAACAAGTCCATAGTCTCCTGACTAAGTGGGACATTCTTACCATAAACATGTGAATTCCATAAAAAAATCAGTACATGCACAGCAAAAAAAAAGCATACAAAAAACAAAGGAATAGCCCTTTTAATTGCTGTTCTTCATCTCAAGGTCATTGTAAGGCTATTAACATTGAGCAAAAAAAAAAACTCACCTCACTGCAAGTGTGAATAATATGATTTATTCATATAGGCTTCTGTTTCATAAAAGTTTGAAGCAAAGTGTGACTAGTTTCATTGTCTAGCCAGCAAACAAATGTAGCAGGAATGCTTATCAGACGTCAGTGTGATTTGCTTTTTAAATAAAGCTAAAGGTAGATAGCATGTGACAATAGTCGCAATATGCAAGTCAGAGGGATTACTATCCAGTTATAATGATTTCTTGAACTTTTGTATAGGTCAACTACATTTTGGTGTAAAATTTACATATCCTACTGTTGGGTTTCATCTAACCTCCACTACATTTCATAATTTATTTTTTATGCTTTGGTTTATTTGCCAGTTTCTATAAGGAGTAGGGTCCCTTATTTAAGTGAAGGAGATAAGTGAACGCTGTATCAGTCTGTCTGGTAGGTATCATCTGACTTTGACCCACTAATTGGTTAAGAATGTTTTCATGGCTTTGTCAATTTAGCATATGCTAAAAGCAATAGGTCAACTATATTTGGTGTATGAAATGATTTGAAAGAGTTAGTCTGGCTGGTTTTATCCAACTTTGACCTCATTTTCATTGTTGAGACATAAGTCAATGATAGATTTCCTTCGATATTGTCTGTTCAACAGATACTACAAGCAATTGGTCAGTTATGTTTGGTTTATGGAATGATTGTGTAATGTACATGTTGTCTGGCAGAATTCATTTGACCTTATTTTTATGGTTCATTGGTCAAATGTTGAAAACTTTTATACAAACTTTGTGTGTGGTGCATTACTTTGGTTCTGTCAAACATGGGCTATCCAGACTTGCACAAGGTCAAGTTTTTTCTCTGTTTATGACATCTTTACACTAAATCCATTGGATGTGGGATGTGTAAGGTATAATAATTTAGTCTTAGTTGCATAATTTTTTTGATTAGTTTATAGTGGCTTTGAACTTGCTTTCAGTAACTGTGAGTACTCTCAGATCAGTGCTTATTGTCTTTTAGTTGGGATATGCAAGTACCCAGCATCAACTCAGTGTTTTTGTTCTATGTATTTCTTTTTATCCATCTGATGGGTTAAGCCTTTTTCAACTGATTTTTATAGTTCATTCTTATACTGTACTGATACACCACTTTCCCACTTTAGGGGAAGGGTTGGGATCCCGCTTACATGTTTAACCCTGCACATTCTGTATGAATGTGCTTGTCCCAAGTCGGGAGCCTGTAATTCAGCAGTTGTCGTTTGTTGATGTGTTACATATTTGTTTTTCGTTCATTTTTGGTACATTAATTTGGCCTTTAGTTTTCTCATTTTAATTGTTTTACATTTGTCATTTCTGGATTTGATAGCTGACTATGCGGTACATGTATTTGCTTTGCTCATTGTTGAAAACCGAACAGTGATCATGAATTGTTAATTTCTGTGTCATTAGATCCCTTGTGGAGAGTTGACTCATAATCTCATTGGCAATCATACCACATCTTCTCTTTTATATTGGTATGCAGTTGCATCATGGGCTGGGAGGTATGTTTGTCTTATATCAATGTTAGATCACCTGGACCTTGATTTTAAACTTTGACGGTAAATCTTGTCCAATTCTTGTCTGTTGCAATACTTTTGTTCCTGAACACTTTGTATGCAGTTGCATCATGGGATGGGAATATATATGTCATATAACACATTTTGAATTTGACCCCCAGTATAGTAAAACATTATCCAGTTCATGTCGGGTGCATACATTTTTTACTAAATGCTTCCACAATTGTCCCTCTTGACAATAAATAATAAACTATAACTTCAATGTATCCAATATTTTTATATTATTATTTATATAAATATGCACAAAATAAATATCAAATGTGAAGACACTTTGTATAAAAAAATACTTAAATAACATTTGTTGAATTATAACATGTTAAAAACACATGCAAGATTGGTAAAATCACATTGTCTTTTATCATGGTTTCTTCTGTAAACTGGTTAAAGGATAATTATAATTAATTATATAATGATTTTTGATTCAGCCCCTCCCCCTTTGTCCTATTCAACTGTTAAATCGATGATTAATAAAGTAATGTCAGAATTTGTAGACAAGATTGCTACGGGTAAACAAACATTGGTATCCAAGGGTACAAAGCTTGTAAAGGGAGATAACCACACTGTATTATTAAAAATATGTCAATGCAAATTTTGGAATGATGGTAATTGCATCCTGGAATTTTCAAGAGCTGTCATTTAACCAAAGTGTATGTTATTAATTTTGGATCATAGAATGTTACATGTAAGATCTACTGAAGAAATAACATGTCAGTGGTGTTTACCCTCATGATAAGAAATAGTAACTTAATAAATAAATATCCCTCCAAAAATCTGGACCTTAACATTTACAGTTATCCGTCCACTAAAAATTTAAAAGTTTTTAATGTAAGCTGTCTAAAAGACTATTTTCATGTTATAGTAATTATTTAGCAGGGGACACAACTCAGAAGATTAGACAGACTGATAATGGTTTCCTAACAAAGAAAATTTCACTCACTCCATGATTGGGAAAGATAAGTAGGAAATTAAAAACCTATACATATAAGACACAATATTACAATACATATACGGGTATATTGCATTAGATCTAAATCAGCAGTAAACTTGTTTGTGCCAAGAGTTACTTCCCATGTTAAAAATTTTATAAGGGAGACAACTTCTGTTATCAAGAGATTACTGGCAATACTATTGCCACACTATTTTGAATTTCATGACAATTGTATTATTTATAAATCAATACTGATGTTAGGTTAGATTACTTTGGAAGATAGGTACACTGATATTTAATTCTTGTGATAGAAACATCGTTATGTAAAAAAAGAAGAAGAAAAAACACAACAAAAAACCAACAAACTTGAGCAGCAGTAACAAAAAGGAATTCATTAACAAGTAGAAATTGAACAAACAGTAATTCAACAAAATTCAAATATGGTTTAACAGTTTAGAAACATGAAAAAGATTAACATGATTAAATACTAAATAACAAGATATGGATTTCATGATCAGAGTAAACAAATTTTTATACAAATATTTTATTGCATTTCCTTTATATAATTGTGATTATGCAACTAAAGAAGTTGACAGTTTTCATCTTTTTGTACATTTGATCATCTTTCCTCAACAATAGAAAGACTGAGCACACAAACACAGATACACATTATGCAAATTTTCAATGGGGGATAACCCTAGCTTTCAAAGATAGAAATATTGCAGACTGGAGTCAGAAAAGTAAATAAAAACTATTTTCAAAAATATATAACACAGAAAACATAGATAGAATTAAAATAAAGGTAACAAAATGGCAGATTCTGTCAAGTGTTTTTTTATTCATATAAGAATATCAGCTGTATTTTATGCAAATATATTAAGGACTGTATATAATGAATATGTAAAGAATGAATATGCATGAGGTAAAATTTAAATAACGAACTTTTACTAATTTTGTGTCATGGATAGATACCCAATATCTATTTTAAAAATTCAAATGAAATTAATGCTTATATTCATTCAGCAGGAAATACTTATCCTTTCATCACAAATTTATATATTAATTTTAGTAGTCATTTTTATGATATGAATATGGCTTTGTAAGACTTATATTAGCTACTTTACATAATGAAAGATTGTCTTTTGTTCAAAATTGTCTATCAACTAATAAATGGATCTGGGTAAAAAAATAATAAAGAATATGAAACCTATAGTAACTAGCTAAGAGACCTCTAATAACTGGTTTTTGACCACTAACATACAACAATACTTTCAATTTTATGAACAATGAGAACAAACTACAAATTCTATACATTTTGGAATTGCAAACCGAGCGAATAAATCACTAAATGGGTATGCTTATGAATTACTATAGGATACATACATTTAATGTGTAAATAAATGCAGTCATAAAAATATCTCATTTCAAGACCTGCTTGAAGTTCCAAGTGCTAAATATTGAAGAAGTGATAGTTTAAGACCTAATGCCCAAAAAATAAAATGGTTAATCATATACATCCAAAAATATGAGACTCATAACTGAAATATATATATGTCTTGATAAAAATCCTAATTTGTATGATAGAAAATTGATGGCACATGTATCTGTTCTTTTTTTCTAAACTGGCAGATTGTGATTCAAAATTTATGTGATGGAACTAAACTTGTAGGACTCCTAGATGAATTCTATTCAATGTGGTAAAAATGAATTATAATAACATTTATCAAATTTTTTTTGTCAGGAAACAGCATCAAACTGCCCAATTGAAACAATATTAAGGATATGTCTATCAGGAAGCTGTAATCATCAAGAAAATGTTACTTCTTGAGGAAAAAAATGGAATTTAATTTTTATATGCAGAAAATCATGCTAGGCATGTAAGTGAAAAAAACTTTTGACTTTATAACCACTTATAATGTATTCAAACTGTCCGTGATATAAAGTATGAACTGTGTCAATTTTTAATATACAATGAGAGGAGACAGCAAATTTTAGAACTCATATGACAAGTAGGGTTTTTATTTACTATGAATTTATGGTTAATTGGGCCCTAAAATGTTTTTACTGGACAACCAATACAATAAATTTAATTTTTCAACCTAACATGCCTAACAAAAAGTGAACAAAAATTTATTTTCAATTAAAACATATTTTTTCTCTCTATTTTTTTTAATGAATTTCTACCAAACTTAACTACAAACCGGTACAACTTTCCATTTAAGTCAACACCAGGAAAACATTTTGCTGTAAAACAGTATAGAAGAATTTTTAATATACAGCAAATATAATTACAGAGGATTTGTCATTTGTCATTTTATTGGTTACCAATTTAGACCATGTCAATCAGGTGTTGACTCCAATGATACATATTGACAGTATGCCTTCTTTATATTAAACACCACTTAAATTTACCCTTTCAAAATTACATTATCACTAACTTCAGTTCTGTTTAAGTATTTTATGTAATGTGACAAATAAAAGTTGACGTCTCAACTTATTGGCTCATATATATTTATAAAAGATGATTGCCAACTATCCTCCAATTCAACCACAACAAGAATTGACCCCAATTGTTATGCTATTGAACACAAAACATGTAGCTAACAGAGGTAAAATCAAATTAGCCATATAAATACTGTCCATAATACACTTATTTATGTTTCTTTGTTTCAACATGTCCATTGGTTGTTGATTTGTCATTAGCTATATGACCATTGGCCTTGGAAGATTTAACTGTTCCATTTGATTCTTTCTTGGCGGCCTGGAAAATAAAATACAAAAAAGTTTAACACAAAATTCTATTGAAGTGAAGGTAAAAATTACCAAAAAAACTTTTTAGTGTTTAATATAATTTACTTTCAACAAGTTTTAGAAGTCATTAAAGAGAACACAGGCAATCCCACTTTAAAAAAAAAACATTTACGTAAAATAATGTTGATTGTGAGATAGGATACAATACAATGTACTACATTCTTAATAAATCAGGATTTTGTCCATGGAACTTAGATGATGCATGTAATGTTATAAAGGGACATAACTCAAGAGTTGTAAAAGTGATGCTACACAATCTTGATCTATGTTTTGTGGTAATAAGCATTGTGTATATGTTTCATAACATTTAGTTAAAGACCAAACAGCCTATTCATTTCTACCAGTGATTTTTCTTCAAAATTTTGTGTGAAGGTATTTTATGATTTGAGGAACAAAATATGATGAAAAAAATTGGGGGTCACCGACTTTGTTTTGTCACTATAGCAACCTCAATTTGGTGTTTTCCCGAATATTAACATAATATTTGCTGATTATCCAAACTCTAAAAAAAATCCTTTATAGCAAACCTACAAGCATAATTCTTGTTTCACGTTAAACAGTAGATTTGTATCTATCAAATACAGATTCAAAAGTGCAAGACTCGTATAGTTTTGATCTTTAAAAGTATGATTTATTTCGTTCCCGCCAAAAATAAACGTAAAAATGAAAAACGTTTCCAGTGTTTAAAAAAATATCTACCAGTGATTTCTTCATAAAAATTTCAAGACGGAAAGTGCCATGTGTACTCTTCAAAATAAAGCAATAAAAAGTGTACGTCACCTACCTCTCAAAAAAGTTATGAGTGATTTTCATGTTTTTTTCTCGTTCGTTTTGAAGAAAAGAGTTGTCTTTCTTCAGAACATTGTATCTGACGTCATAGTACAAACTTTCCTTGCTGGCGTACTATTTACAAAAACTCGCAAACTGGACGTTTGAAACCCACATCTTAATTTCCCATAATTATAACTATAGTGAATTATTTCAACTTCTATATTGTCTGGTAATACAAGAGATTAAACGCATGTACCAGTATCAGTCTCAGATCTTATGATCTTTTGCCGTACAATATTAACCTTTAGAAACACCCATCCGTCGGAATGGAAAATTGTTTGAAATAACCTTTCACGCAACTTTTGTTAGGAAAGTCTGTTTTCTGCCTCTGCCCCTCATTAGCAAAATTTTTGAAAATAATAAAAAATAAAAGATGGCACTGGCTTAATTACAGAGTATTGGACTATATCAGACTAGATGTGTGTTTTTTTTAGCGTTCATTTCAGAAGTTTGCCGTAACGACGCATTTGCTGCTGTTGACAGACGGACATACAAAAGCATGGACGTACTTCTTTATATCATTATTTTACCCGACTACGACGTATATAAATTATTCCATCTAGTTTGTGAATTCATTATTTCTGAATATTTAAGATTTAAGGAAATCAAAATTATAGGTAAAGTATTTGATTCTAAAACGTTATATACATCTATCATAAAATGCAAAAATAATTTCAAATAAGTAGTATATTGTTTTTAACTTCATTGCAAGATCGGACATTATTTTACGAGAATCATCCAGCCATCAGTTAAAAGCATACCTTGTGGCTGCCAGTATGTCAAAAGTTCTAGGAATAATTGTTTATCGGCTTAACCTTCTGAATACTATTTTTTTTTAAATATTTGAAAAATTGACGTTAAAATTAGAAGGATCATATCATAAGGAACATGTGTACTAAGTTTTAAGTTGATAGGAAGAGGGACAGATGGACTAACGAACGGACGAACGGAGGCACAGACCAGAAAACATAATGCCCATATATTGGGCATAAAAATAACTTGTCTAATTAACATGTACACAATCGGCGCTAATGAAAGACAAAATCTACGCAAGAGAAAGAATAAGAAAAATGAAATGCAGATCGGCGAAAGTATGAGGCAAAATCTACGCATGTGAAAGAAAAAAATGAAATGCAGATCGGCGCACATGCAAAAAGTCGAGATCAAAATTCATATTTTATTATTTTTATTAGGACGATGGTTAGTTATAGTGTAGTATCTTTTGTGTCCATTTTCGACAAGATATTAGCGCGACGCTTAGTTCCTCTTTTCTTGAGAGACGTATCTTTAAGCGTACACCATGTTAGAATCCGTGAAAAACGCGAAATAGGACGTTATTATTTGACGTTTTTTCATTGCTAGAAACAACGTCATAGAGCTTTTATGTCACTACCAAGTTGCGTTAGTTGATGCGCATAAACAATAGGCTGTTTGGTCTTTAAGGCAAACTAAATTTAGAGAATGGATATAAAAATTCATCAACTTTTCAATTTGTAAAGGGACATAACTCTAGAACCATAAAAGTGACGCCACCAATATTTAAACTTGATCTGTGTTTTGTGGTCATAAGCATTTTGTATACAGTATTTGGTTGAGGCAAACTAAAGTTTATGGAACAGACAAACGTACAGACTGACAAGGGTAAAACTTAATGCCCCCTCGGCTACGGCTGGGGCATAAAAATGGTCTAGGTCACAACACCAATGACACAAAAACTACAACCAGTTTTTGGCGAGGTATGTGTTGTTCTGTCTTTAGTTTTTTAATATTTTTTGTGTACTGTTGTTTGTCATTTTGTCTTTTTCTCTTTTAGTCATGGTGTCGAACATTTTGTTGTTCACTTATTAAAAAATAAATTCTTTCCTTGTACATTGTATTAAACATCTTTTTTTCAAAATCTATCCCAATATATGATTATTTTTTTTACAATACAAAAATGAATTGGAAATATAATCGGGAAATTTAACTGCTTGTAAAAAATTGAAAACAAAAACAAAAACTTTACCTTTTTTCTTACTGATTTGATATATGCATGGAAATAAAAGTTGAGAAACAGGCACAGAATGGTGAAGGCATAGAAAACAAGTGCCCACTGCATCCACATTGGAAATTCACATTGTCTGACCAGTGACTGGGCAGCATGAGCAATTCCTACCACAAATTGGATCTAAATTAAAGAAAACAATAATAAATACAAATAATATTATTACCTTTGACCTTGCTGGCCTCTTTATATATGTCTGGATATAAAAGTTGAGGAACAGTGCTATTATAGTTGCACCATAACAAAAGCCTGCATACTGCATCCATTTTGGGAAGTCGCAATCGAAGTAAAGACTTTGAAGAGTGTAAATCATGCCTACATAGAATTGGGTCTAGAAAGAGAAACATAATAATATGTACTTTACAATTGGAGCATTTTTTTCATGCTTCATGCAAATTATTTCAGAATGTTCATGCTTCGTACACAATTTTATAGAGATGCAACTATTTTCCACCTCATGCAGAACATGTTTAAAGATAAAGCTTCAATAGTTTTAGTTCAAGTAAATTTTCTAAGATTTTGATTTCAAATTATTTTAAAAATTCCAATTAAACTTAATTATTTAAAAGCAATTCATTAGATCTTTACAACATTTTTCAATGGTAAAATTTATTTTCAAAAAATAGTTCTATTCAATCTATCAATTTTATATTGCAAAATGATAGATGAGTTAGTCAATAAATACTGTTACATGTGCAGACACAATGTATGTCTTGAGTGAAAATATTGGGATGTTGAGTAAGAGTGCATGCCAATTAGAAGTTATATGGAGAAGATCTATAAAAGTTTTTCCAAACTTGTTTCCGACTCCCATATTTGAACATTTTGCTATTTTGTATTGTACATGTATTTGTTAAAGGTGTTTGTGCAGAAAGATGGAGACATGATAAATGTATAAAGATTATATGACAATAGATGCATCTTCTTGTTTTAGTATGTCTACATGTAAGAAGGCAATATAAAATTTCTGCATATATCAAGTTTATAAAATAGAAAAAGTTCTATGGAGTGAAGCTCAATTCAGACATATCAAAGAATCGATAACAGTGTTTTAAACAATCTCTGTTGGACAGGGTTTTTTGGGGGGGTATATATATAATATATATATACATAAGTACGTCTGAGTCAGTGACAACTCTACAACAGATTTATCCATCGGATCGCCATCAATGATGGTGATACATGGCTGTGTACATAATGTATATACAACTCGTCTAAACATCAACCTAACAATGTTAGATCTGTAAATTTGCTTTCGCAAATTTTTGGTTCTTCCCTTGCCGGGATTCGAACCCATGCTACTGTGATATCGTGACACCAAATCGCCTGCACTGCAGCCGTCCCGCTAGACCACACGACCACCTGGGCTTCACAAAAGTAAAGCTTTCGGTGGGCATGTGTTACCTTTCCACGTAAGTTTTAATCTAGCCACATGCCCACCGAAAGCTTTACTTTGGTGAAGCCCAGGTGGTCGTGTGGTCTAGCGGGACGGCTGCATTAAGTTGTATATAATATATATATATATATATATATTTCTGTACTAACTTTTCTTTTGTGAATATTTCTTGGAAATATGAAGAAAGTTTTTTTTTACAAAATATATGCATCTTAAAAGTATATATAAATATACTGTTTGCAAATCTATAAATTTACTAACGTGTCATTCATTGTGTCAAAAACTGCAAATGTAATGGCATAAAAAATTAAAATGGCATCACTAAAAAAAATGTTTTTATTCTTCAAATAGTGAAGGCCAATGTATTGAATTCTAACGTTTTAAAAGTACAAAAATATATATTTTGTCATTGATAATCAGTTTCTACAGGAAGTGGGAAACACAGTTACAAAGAGCATAACTTTCAGAAACCTACCAATTGCATCATTGTTAAATATCTTTTCCACCATAAATATTTCTGCATATGTGGTCCAAGGGCAGATAATCCATAATAACCATACATAACAACATGAATGAAAGAGTTGATCATTGCACCAAAGAAAGCTGAAATGAAACAAAGTAAAATAGATGTAAAAGGTATTTTTTCATGGATATATGGAAAAAATTGAAATTAAATTAATTTGATGAAATATTAAAGATATTTTTTGTCACATATTCTTTGCCAAAATTTGTGTTTTTATGATGTTGTAAAATAGAAGTGTTTAACAAGACTTTTCACCAAAGCAGACAAAATATCATCTTTAACATTTCAATTTGTCTAATTTCAATTTTTATCAGGCTTTCCACTCTCAGTTGTGAGAAATTGAAACATTACATACAAAAATGTGTCCATAGTACATGGATGCCCAATCAGCACTATCATTTTCTATGTTCAATGGACCATGAAAATGGAGGAAAATCTCTATTTGGCATTAAAATTGGAAATATCATATCATAAGGAACATGTGTACTAAGTTTTTTGTTGATTGGACTTCAACTTCATCAAAAACTACCTCGACCAAAACCTTTAACATGAATTGAGACAGACGAAACAGACGGACAAACAAACAAACGTACAGACGGATGCACAGACCAGAAAACAAAATGCCCATAAATGGTGCATAATAAAATAATAAGATTTTACTTGGTGATAAATTTGCAGTAGACTGAAAGCTAACATTTTCAAACCTGACTATTTAACAACATCTGTAACCAAGATGAAAGCAGCACGGAAAAACAACTGGCGCGGAGACAAATCAGTGTTAAATCGCTGGACAGTAATAGCTGGTTTATACAACTCAAAAAGATCCTTTCAAAATATAACATGGATGAAATCAACACCTACCTTGATATACCTATGAAGAAAGAAAAATGGACCACATTGATAAACCGAACTACCCAAAAACATTGGAGCGAGTCAATAACAAGAATGGTTCCTTACTACAAAGGCCTACAACACTTAAATTACACGGAATTTCACCAAGGGAAGCTACATCCTCTACTAAAAATCAAATGTCAATCAGCTAGAGACATAGGAAGAATTCCTCCAAAGCTAAAAATGCTAACCGGCGCATACATTTTGCAGTCACACAGAATCAAAATGTATGAAAATGAAACAGACCCGATCTGTCTTATATGTCACCAAGGAGACGAAACGCTGGAACATTTTATCCTGGAATGTGAAGGGTTAGCCGATACTAGGAATTCAATTATGGATGAAATTAGTGCCATTCTGAAGGATTCAAGAAATGTAGACTTTCATAAGCAATCATCAAAAGTAAAGATGCAAATTCTACTGGACATTACAATGCTGCGGGAAAATCTAAAACTAGATGCACAACTAATGGCCAAAATTGAATATTGTAGCCGCCGACTTCTCTTTTTGTTACACACCACCAGATATCGTTTTCTGTCAAAAGGATGGAAAAAGGACAAGAAAAACGTACAGGTGTAATAACCAAGAATCAGTGCTGTGAACAATGTGTAAATAAACTGTATATATTAAACCAAATTCGATGGTATTGGACTGCACTACACGTATATATAAAGCACACAGGTGGAGGATATTGCTGCACATGTTAGACATACTGGTGCCTATGAAGACACTGGTGTGGTTCTCCTATATAGGAGGTTAAAGATACAGAGGTAAGGTAAGGTATTATCCATCATAAAAAATTTTCTATTCAGGTATTATTTATATTTTTTTCCATGTAAACTTTCAAATTAAGAAAACCTTAAAACACATGTTATACTTACATTGTCCACCAGCTACCCATTTAACTCCGATCCACCATAGGGGAAACATTGAAGCATGATGATATACATGTAAGAAACTAACTTGGTTATTTTTCTTACGCAATACAAAAAATATTGTATCTAACATTTCTAAACACTTTGAGAAATAAAACCACCATAATGCCTTGGCTATCTGAAATGAAAAAAAAATAGACATTTAAATTTTACTTTTTGTATGGCAGTTACCAAAAACAAAGTGAGTGCTACAACAATGTGTGGTTTTTTTTGCTAATTTAATGTAAAAAAACATCAAAAAGACACATCAAATGATGTTACATTTTTTAAATTTCATGATTTTATTAATGATAACTTGTGTAACATTATGCATTTTTTAAGTACTGATTTTTTTCAGGAAGTTCTCACGCATTACAACTCATCACAGTCAATCTACTGACTATATATGGAGTCATTCTGTTTCTAGTAGTTACTAGGAAAAATGTGTCCAAATATTTGTTGGACAAACTGACAAACAGCTGAACAAGGATAATGCAAGAAAGCTCAAATTTCTAGAGTGGGATAAAACATAAAACATGTTGCATTTATAGTTCTTTGGTGAAAAAAAGTATTGACACACCAGAAAAAAACAAATAATCATTATAATGAATGATATTCAAGGAGACTTTGTGCTAGAGTGTTGAGACGACACTTTAAAAGTGGGTCTTATTGGTGTTTCAGCCTGATGCAGGATTGGCAGATTTTTTTAAGCATGAAACATGAAAGTTGAATAATTAAGCTTGAAAATGGGAACAAAGTCAGGCGATACATGGGAAATTACATCCACTAATATGGCAACAAGATGTGGGATGCAGGATTCTCACTAAACAATAAGCACATTTGTTAGAGGGTCAGTATGTATGCAACTAAAAGTAATAAAACATTTATACTATCAGAACTATATAAAGGTGAGTCTAATTGGACTCAGTTATTTATTTACTACTTTTCTTATGAAAACATATAAATGCATATAAACTTACTTGTAATTCATTTACATCATCATTGTAAACAACTGTTTGACATGAATAGTTATACCCTGCTTTTGTTGTGTAATAAATAACCTGGAAAAAGTCAAAATACATTTAAATTATTCAATTATACCAAAAGAAGTTAAAGTCAGTAGCAAAGTGTGTCATTAGAAAACAAGTGTGTTGTAATCTTTAAAAAGAAATAAAAACTATAAATACAATAAACCATTATAGTTTTTAGACGACATAATAAACCTTCTCTTGCTTAACTGAGATATATCCAGGCTAGTCTTAAGCTCAGCTATTTATCGAAAAAACAAAACTTTAATATGTTATTATAACTGGATATTTGAAACGTAGTGTGATTGTGATTTTGAAATGAGAAAACCCTCTGACTGACCATCATTGCTATTGAATTGGTATACCATGTGAAAATATTTTAAGGGTTCCAAGGTATGTTACCCAGTGTTTGGCCTACTTTATAAATCTAATAAATGTTTCAAGAACTTTAAATGTAGACTGTATGTAATGTTAACTGGAAGAAAAACTGAGTCCATATATAAGTACGTATAGAAAAACAGGAAATATTTTTTTACAAATTTCCTTCTAGATAAACTAGTTTCTGTCCAAGTTTGGTTGAAATCCAGGATAACTCAAGAAAGTTATTAAAATTACAAAAATTTTAACTATAGAGTGAATATTTGTGAACACCACCAACAACGGAATGCAGAATATGTCTTGCTTTTTGACAAAAGTCGAAGGCTTGACAAAAATAACAGTTTAGTTTTGATTGATTATAACATTGATTTGAGATATTAATCTTATTCTTTTTAATTTATTCAGCTCATAATTATTACCATCTCTATATTTTTTTTAAAAGACTTACCTGAGTAAATATATGTAAATTTAATATCACAAGAGCTATGTTGTAGTAAAATAAAAAATTTCCTAATTTCACTGGTTCTCGTTTTTCCATAAATTTCATTCCAGCTAAAACTATTATGATATATGCTATTGTTGTTACTAATGTAGGAACAATACTTTGCATCAAGAACCAGTCTTTTACTCTGGGATCTGAAAAAGAAAAAGAAAAATTTTAATTCAGTGTTAATTGTGTCATAAATTTATATATTAACTTAAGCCATCAGAGCAGCAGATAAAACCCTTAGATTTTTTGACTGAAGGGGCTAGTTATGGTGCATGTTTAGTGTTTAGAATCTTAGCAGCATCAATTTATAAATCTACAAGATTTAAATTTTTATGATCATCCTTCATTGTGTTCTTATGAACATTATTACTAGTTAAACATGATAAACGTAGTGTGTTTTCTTTTAAATTTTTATTTTTGAATTAAAAGATTTTTTAAATTGAATAAGGATGTTAGTTTTCTTGTTTGAATTGTTTTGCATTGTCATTTCAGGGCCTTTTATATCTGACTATGCGGTATGGGCTTTGCTAATTGTTGAAGGCCATAGGGTCACCTGTAGTTGTTAATTTCTGTTTCATTTTGGTCTCTGGAGAGTTGTCTCATTGGCAATCATACCACATCTTCTTTTTTAAATGTATGGCAAGCTAGCTATAGACTAATTATTGATATTTTGTATGAATAATTTATTTGTCAAGTTTTATTGTTTGTTCGACTTTCAAATGTTATCAATCCTTCAGGGTATGTTATTGAGCAATGCAAAAAATACCACTATTCAATTCATTAATATTAGAGGATTTTTTTTCAATCATCTATTCGATGGAAAAAAAAACTTAACCATGCCTGACTATTGAACAATTTTGAGGCATATTGTGTGTATAGTAAAAGCTGTCCCGTCTAATGTTAACAACTGTGTATTAGTTGTCTGTTGGTTATTCTTATTGTTTTATTGATGTCTCATTTCCGATTTATCTTATCTTTAAACTTTTCATCATAGTAATCTTTAAAACTAAAGCTTCAGATTTCCAACTGACCAAATTACAATCACAAATACTGTAAACTCAGAAATTATTGCGTGCATTTATTATTGCAATTTTCTCATTTTAGACTTAAATGCGATTTTAATTTTTACGGTTTTGAGAAAAATCCTGTTCAATTCTTATAAAAAATTTCAAAATGCGAGTTTAAATTATTGCGTTTACAACGCTGTCAGATTTTTTCCAATAATAAAAACCTCGCAATTATTTCTGATTTAACAGTAATCGCTCTTTCTTAATTAGATTACACCATGTATGTCATGTATGTATTACAACAAAACTTAGATTTGTGCAAAGATTAAATTTAAAAGGCCATACAAAAAAAGTTTATTTTTGTGACCATTGTGTACATAATGTATGTCCAAGGTTAAAAAGCCTAGTACGTCATGATGATTTAGCAGACAGTGTATAGAATATCTGACAGTTCACCCACATCTAATCTAACTTATCTAACAACAATTTTTTAACAAGTCAAATTTTAACCTAAGTTTTTTTTACTTTATTTGGCCTTGTGTGTAAAGACAGGAAATTAACTGAATATTACAAAATGTTAAAAGGAAGACATAGGGATAAGTTTTGGGTATTCCATTTCCTTCTTTATTATCAGTAGTGTATTTGTAAATAACCAAAAACAATTAAAATACTTCACATATCAGTGAGCTTCAACCTTTGATATATATATCATGTCTGAAGTGTTTAAATGTATTATATTTTAGATAAGGGACATTTCACAACTTTTGTAATGCAAATACTGATAAAGAGAACAAATGAAAAATTACACTTTGTGAGGACATTAATTAAAAATAATGCTATGGTTTTAAATTTTTAGCTAGAGGATGACAAATTTCTCTCTTATAATACTCAAATTTACAAATAGTTTAGAAATAAAACTAAATAAGTTTATTGCATTCAATAGCCATCTGGTACAAGTCAATATCAATTTAATTATGACTTAATGATAGAAGCATTGATGGAAATAAATTATTTATTATGAGATCTATGAGAAAGAATAAGTAATCAAACATGTTAAAATTGTACACACAAAAAATATTCCTGGATACAACTTACAAGTACATGTATAGAATGAACAGTCAAATAAAATATCAGTTTCGGTCACACTATATCAGCACAAAATCCTATGCATGTTATTGCATTATTAAATTTAATCACATTATTTTGTAATTACAGAAAGGAGTAAAAATCAAAGACTTACCTGATATAGAAAGAGCCCAGTCATAAAATTCTGATACTTCATAATATTTGTCCTTTATTATATCCATGTTTATTTATTTAAAATCTGAAATAAAAATAAATCATTTATACATTGCCATGCATAAGACACATGTGATAGTTCATTTTGAGCAAGCTGAATAATAACAAAATTAAACTTCACCCAATTTCAATGTATGATTACTGAGGCCCAATTTTAGAAATATTATTATCGAAATGAAATTGCTGCCAGTCTAACATACAAATATATACATGCACACAATGCAAACAGTCATTCTTACTTTAAATGCAACTATCATCAAAACTTTGTGGTAAAATTCAGAAATAAGAATTTTCTATTTCATTTTTACCTCAAATCATTATAATTTCTATTCAATCAGTTTAGGCACAATGCAATGCACAAAAAGTTTTTGTTGAAATATCTTTTGAAAAAAATCTAATTTAAAAGGTATTCATATATATATATTCACTGTAAAATGTTACTTGCCCTAGATATTGATAGCTTTTTATAATAAGTATACAAGTATTACATCAACACAATTAATAATAAATATAAATGGATTTCCCATTTTCAATACCCATCATCGATAACCATGGCATGAGTATAAATATATTCAGTTTAAATTACCTTCACTCAAATATAGGTCTTTCCAGTCCTGTGCATCTAGGCTAATTAATTCAATATATATAGTTGATCTTTTATTACTTAAAAAAATCAAAAATCAATCCCAATTTAAAAACTGTAGAACGAGTTGACACAAGCGAAACCGTGTTTTGATGTGTTGTAGCAACAGCTAGAATTGTCTTGATTTAGCAATTAGTCTGTTTGGGTTGTTTAAATCCCAATTCAATGAGGTGCTTAACTGACAGAAAGGATTAATCTTTTACTATTTAATAGACCTTTATACAAATAGACAATAGTGATCTTGACCTTGTCATTAATGAAATTAAATACCTTGTTAATTATGTAATAGCTGTATTTCAAAATTAAAACAAATTGCAAGATTGTACATTTTGTCACTTTTTTATAATAAATTTGTTTAATTCTAATTTTATTTATATTATCATTTGATTTAATTGATTTACAGATTTACATGAATTCAGGTTACAACAAATGAAAAATAAACGTAATTTTACAGATTTCTTTTAAGGATTATTGTATACATTTGAACATGTACATGTAGTTTATTAGGTTAACATTTTGACTTTTTGATGTATGCCATGTATATACCCAACATCTTCTTTATAATGTGTATTCATGAATTTAAAGGTATATATATATATGTAATATAGATTTAAAAATAAAGAATACAAACTTTAAAAATATATACCATACCAAGAACATGTCAGTTACTGAACCAAAACTGATAAAATGTCCTTGTTCAACTTTGTATTCATAAATTAACAAGAATGTGTCCATAGTACACGGATGCCCCACTCCCACTATCATTTTCTATGTTCAGTGGACCGTGAAATTAAGGTCAAAACTTTAATTGGAATTAAAATTAGAAAGATCATATCATTGGGAACATGTGTACTAAGTTTCAAGTTGATGTAACTTGAACTTCATCAAAAACTACCTTGACCAAAAACTTTAACCTGAACTTTGCACTATCATTTTCTATGTTCAGTGGACCATGAAATTGGGGTCAAAACTATAATTTGGCATTAAAATTAGAAAGATCATATCATGGGGAACATGTGTATTAAGTTTCAAGTTGATTGGACTTCAGCTTCATCAAAAACTACCTCGACCAAAAACTTTAACCGGACGGACGAATGGAGGCACAGACCAGAAAACATAATGCCCCTCTACTATCGTAGGTGGGGCATAAAAACCTGAGCTACTACAAACAATTTTCCGACTTTAAGTAATTAAAACATGGCTGCAACCTTTTAAGTCAATTATGTAACCTACACCATTTAAACATTATCAAATTTAATGCATATCTTGATAATGCTACAAAGCAGTGCACTGAGAATTGTATAATAAAAATTTAGAAAATTGGACAAGTTGAAATATATGAGGCTTTTTGATTATTGCATAAGAGTCTGCATGACAGCATGTATATATAAACACATGGATACCTAGATACAAATTGTTTATGCCAGACCCACATATTGTCTGCAAATGAATCACCAGTGGCACTAGAATTATTTTTTTTCTAAAAGGACCAATTAAAGTCAAGAAGCATTGAAAACACAAATTTCTAAAGCCTTGCCAAATTCAGCCAGGCTATTCTAATTCTTGGTTTTGAAAATTCTTACTAATTTCGAAAAATTCAAAATTCTTAAAACTGTGAGTTCATTTGTAATAATTTTGACCAAATTAAATGATAACTCATGATCATGTCATCACAGAAGTGTTGACTGTTGGGCTTGTGACATGTATCTCAGAATTGGGTTGTGTTGGCATGATAAGCCTGTTGGATAATGAGTGACAAAGAAAAGTTTAACATACTCTTTAAGTCAAAACACTAGACAAATAATTTTAGTTCATTCTGTCAGTAATGATAAAGAGCTTGTGAGTGTCATAAATAAACAACTGATATCTTATCAGTCTTCCAACTAAGCCCTTCAGAGTGAAAATTTCATATCTTCTCTCAATTATAAAATGGTTAAGTAGGAATATAAATATGTCATCCACTACTGATTAGGGGACAGATGATATTACAGAAAACAGATGTTTAAAACAAAAACTGAGTGTGTAAATTTTTGATAAACCCTCAAGTTAAGAAATTACAAAAGTAAAAAGTAAATATTCTGATATAGCTTTACATCTACACATTACCTCATCAGATATTTAAAAGAAGAAGCATGAGTTTTGAATAATGTATTATTTTTCATAGTTTTATATGTTATATTTAAGCTTTGAATCTTTAATATGGTAAATTTCGGTAAATTTCAACAGCTTAATTAAGTTCATTACATATACATTAATTTGTTGTTACTAAAATACTATGAGAGCTCAACCACACCCTTTTTTTGCATCAGAGACATATAATACAATATATTATATGTCTCTGATTGCATGTATTGATAGATTGTCAAAAGATGGTAAGAAGAAGAAAAAAAGAAAAGAATATAAGAAGAACAATTAGGTCTTTTCTCATCTACGGGATAGATCCCATTGATACTAAATGATACCTCAATATTTTTATGGTAAGGGTGTGCCAGTCTGGCCTAAAAAATGTACCAATTTTAATATACATGTAACATAACGTTTAGCACCTATAGTCTGGAGCAGATCCAGAACTTTTTGTAAGGGGGGGGGGGATGACTGACCTAATAGGGGGCCGCTCTAGTCATCAGTGATTCCCTAAATAATCAACCAAATTTTTCCAAAGAAAAAAGGGGGGACGCATTTGGAACTTATTTTGAAGGTGAACTTTCATATTAATTCATATATTAGTTTAATTTAGTATAATAACATTGACTATTTATAATTTAAGATTCTGAATAGAATATTCATATATGAAATGAAGATTATACATACCCCAAATCAATATATCGCTCTCAAACGTAAATGCATTTTTATATAGTATGTTATAAAAAGGAGGGTCATTTTTATATAAAACCTCTCAAAAAAGGGGAGGCAGTGCTGTGTATTTACTATTAATTCATTTATGCAACAATTACCACTTGTGGATCAGGATAAAATAACATGTGCTTCCTGTCATCTGACAAATTTTAATTGGAGTGACAGTTTAATTTGAAATTATGGTGTTTTTTTAAGTGGTGCAGATGATAAGCTCAACATCATTTTGATGTGATTTCTCGGGCTTAGTTGCAAGACTGTTATGGGACTTTTTGAGTACAAAATGTATATTTGTTTGTACAAAAATGTATGAGTGGTGCAAATGTATATATATATACATGATTGTTAATCTTTACTCTGTCCTAACATGATTTACACTACAATGTGGCTATTGAAATTGGATACCCTGCATTTATCATGCATTTCAATATCATATCATTAAATCACAGATGGAACCCTCCTTAATAATAAAAAACTATCATTTGGCATTGAAAATTTTGTGTAAAAAGTACATTCTCAAGTTTATAAATAGACAATTAACTTGAGCATGTTGAGATGGCATTTTTTACACAAAAATTTCAATCTAAAACAGATAAAAGTTTATTCAAAGCATGTTTAACACTACATGCACTAAGAAAATACTTTTAATTGAAAGATGTGTACATGTAGATAAAAGCTCATATAGGATAATCTATTCATAATTGTGCAGGTTTCAATAGTTAGGATAATCATTATGATATGTCCTCTGTTAGCTCTGTTTATCTTTTAAAAAAACAGTTCTTTATTGATCCTTGATTATAGTGAGACATCTAAGCAAAAACTCATTTACTTATCTATTCAAAACAGTAACGATTTTTTACCCTAGGAATAGACTACCACAGGGGGCACAGCTGAACTTTGCAAATTTTTTTTTTGGAAATCCAGAGTCCTCAAATCTCTTATATTTTGTTCCTCATTCAAGCTTTTGCTGTTAGCTGCTGAGTCTTAAGAAGATAAAACACCAATATGGCTTATATTACAAAACCATAATATATTCATAAACTCAAATTTACAAGCTAAGTAGTTAACTTATGTAGATATGTACATGTAAGAAGATGCATGCTAAGATTGTCATGCATGTATTTATTAATTTCTATCTTATTTCAAGACAATTTTTCTATTACATTATCAATAATTTAAAATTTAATTGAGAATAAACATTTATAATGTCATGAACATGATGATTGTAGACCATAAAAGTTCTGTGAACCAGCATTCTTTCATAATATCAATGAAATAAAGCTTGAAGAAATTACATTATCATTATAACAAACAAGTCTTTATATGGTTAGTGATAGCCAAAATTTACGCATGTTACGTACATGTACACAGTCAATGTTAAAGTAGCACTGTCTGTGTCATAGTCCGAGATTACTCTGACGTCAAACAGTTGTTTTCCATGGGCACAGCTTATCTTGCACAACAGCTGTTGGACGTCAGAGTAATCTTGGACTATCTGTGTCTCAGTGTAATTATTCTTCCTGGTCCCAATTGGCTGAATTGCAGGGCATAATTAATTGGATTAGGTTAGTAAGTCAAACATTTTTCCATTAAAAATAATCTTACAACTATCAGAAAAGATGGCACCGGCTAGTCTTCACTGAAGACATCCTTGGTATCTTTAAGTGTTGATCCTAACAATACCTACAGGTGAGAAGCCTTTACATGTTTAGGAACAAAAAAATAGGTTACTTTTTCACCTTGCACCCAAATTAGTACAAAGTTCAATCCTAAGTAAACAAAACATTAAATCTGTTGATTCAATTAAAATTACTAATTATGGATACTTGATAAAGAAAACACAGTTTGCTTAATTAGCAATCATGTTTCTGATCGATCTTAATTGTGATTACAAGTCACTGAAGTGATCAAACGTGCAGACGCCAGTTTTCCGGGTGTTGTACCACGGGGATGGCCAGAGCATATAAAATATTTTACGAATTGGTATAGAATGAAAAAATATATGTAAAATAAAAGAAAATGTACCTTCTCTGTTGTAAACAATTGTCAGGAAACCGGGTAACAAGCATGGACTACAGCATGTGTTGCTATAAACAACTAGTAACAAATATACCGGTGAAAGCACCTGCTAGCCAATGAAATCACCGTTTGCTTAATTGTCTTACAAAAATCTCGCAAGTCAACGTTTCTGATTGGTCAATATCAATGAAAGTAAATTTAGATTTGTTGAGGATCTCCGGAATAAGTCTTATGCAGAGTTTACCAGTTGCTAAAGAAACAGATTTATTCACTTTCTGGTAAGAAATGTTTGTGTCATCAATTTAATTATGTGCATTCTCAAGACATTGCTACAATAAACAATACTTTATACTAATTATTCATAAACAATTAAGTATGTATACATGTTTGTTTGTCTCCACACTTCTGAAAACACTGATCTTGAAACAGTCCAATAATGGCAGTAATCATAGTCAGCAAAATTATTGGTTTACCATACTGAAAAAAAGCAAATATTAACACTTTACTCTATATCTTCCTACATAGCATTTTCATAATCATTTTGTGTTTATATAATATGAGGCAGGCATTACCTGTGAATGGGGACGAAGTCTATGATTTTTTTTTAAATCAACAATGTTAAAAAGTGAAACGGAAATACCGTAACGTTTCCGATTTTGGTTCTGTTCTTCGGGATTTTACCTGTGACGTTATTTAAGTTATGACGTCATGTTCAATGTAAACAAAGAAACACAATGCATCAGGTAGGCCTAACGTTTATTCATACCAAAGACAAAGAATGATTAAAAATGAAATATTGGTATATTGTGTTCCTTGAGTTCCTATAGATTACTAGACTAATCAAAGTCTCACGACAACAAGACCGGAAGAAGGAAGTAGAGTTATGTGTTCTGCGCAGATCGGGAAATTAAAAAACATGACAAAAAAAATGGAACGATTTGAGTTCATTAGTACAATGAAAAATTCAGGAAATTTTCCCGATTTTTTTTTTTTTTTTTTTTCTTGAATTTTCTACTGTAATAGGGGACTTCGTCCCCATATTATATTTTATATCGCTATTTTGTGCATTTTTCCTTTGATCTTTTTTTCTGATAATTTTTCATGCTACTCGCTTGAGATGGAAAATTATCGCTAGAAACTAAGGAGCCATGTGGCGTTGCTCATGAAATTGACATTAAATTGACAACGACGTCATAGGTAAAATTGCGATAAACAGATTATCATTGGTCATCTCAACTCGATTGCTTTTCGTGACCGGCTCAAGCGAGAAAACAATCTTGGTGAGATAACCAACGATAATCTATAAATATATCATCAGATTATTTCAAATGACCTTTAATACCTGCTCTGAATACACCTTATTGCTATTCCCAGCTGACCTGATAATCTGTCCTGCTTGAACTATACACCTTATCGCTAATCCCGGCTGACCCGGCCGCTTGAACTTTTGACGTCAACAACAATCACTTTTCCATTGTGGCGTCAGATGTTTTGTTTGATGACGTCAACAATTTACAGGAACCTGTGTGATATCCAGCAATGGCGGACAAATAGCGATAAGGTGTATTGACGTCATACAACAAGTACTTTTCCATTGTGGCGTCAGATATTTTGTATTAAAATTTTACGGGAACCTGAATGAAGTCCAGTAATAGCGGACATATAGCGATAATGGGTAAAAGGTGTATGACCTTTTGGCATCAAGCAACAATCAATTTTTAATTATGGCATAATTTTTTTCCAAATTGTGATGTACATGTAAAAGTTTACTGGAACTCGTGTGATTTTATGTAATGGTGGACAAATTTGCATACAATATTCATCAAAATATCCTTGTCCGGATTCCTTAGAGGGCTGAAATAATATCAGGAGTTACCATTATTTTGATTATAAATAAATTTGGTGTATTTACTGTCTTCTGATTGGTTAAAAGTATTAGCTTTATTTTCAATGTTGTCAATTTTTATGGCGACACGCCCACTCTGACATTGTGTATTCATACGCCAACATGTGTGTACGTACGTTGTTATTGTTAATATAAATAATAGAAAAAGTTCTTTGAGCCTTATTTTGATAGAAATTTATTTATAATGAATGGCAATAATTTATTTTGAATTTATTGACCCATAAAATTAATTTTTGACTCTTCACATTTTACATGCTTCACGGATTATTCTATGTGAAGAGTCAAAAATTAATTTTATGGGTCAATAAATTCAAAATAAATAAAAGCCATTCATTAATTAAACTTGATTTGTCAAAATCGTTCAATTGTTTTTATCATCATACAGAAAATGTACATTTTATTGTCATACGCTAAGAATGATAGTTAATGCATTTGGCCAAATTCACAACAAGGATTTCCTGTGTTGTTGGTTATAAGCAGTTAATACAGGTTTCATTTGGAATCAATCAATGATTAGATGTATAGTTAGTTTTATAGTTGTTGTTCAATTATAATATATATTGTAAAATTTATATTTTTCAATTTTAGATCAATCACCAACAAGTGCTGACAATGGGACTGTCATCTTTCATTGATGATTATGATGAAGTTTGGAAGATTAAAATGGGAGGTATGTCTGTATACCAGTTTTATTCTTACAGTACATGTATCATTGAAAAACAAAACAAAAACTATCCATGAAAACACAGAAATTATATTGAACTTCTATAATACAATTTTACTAATATTTGGGGATCAGAATATTTAGAAAAAAGTTAAATGGTTATTCCCTTAGTGTATAATATTAACAAGGACAATTGAGAGACCATAGAGTAGACAACAGCCGAAGGCCACCAATGGGTCTTCGATGTAGCGAGGTGTCCTTCAGCTGGCCCCTTAAAAAATATGTATACTACATGTAGTACAGTGATAATGGTCGTCATACTAAACTCTGAAATTATACACAAGAAGCTAAAATTAAAAATCATGCAAGACTAACAAAGGCCAGAGGCTCCTGACATGGGACAGTGGCAAAATTGCGGTGGGGTTAAACATGCATGTTTATGAGATCTCAACCCTCCCTCTATACTTCTAGCCAATGTAGAAAAGTGAACACATAACAATACGCACATTAAAATTCAGTTCAAGAGAAGTCCGAGTCTGATGTCAGAAGATGTAACAAAAGAAAATAAATAAAATGACAATAATACAGTATTATTGTCATTTTATTTATTATACATAAATAATTCTTATATGATTTGCATATCTATAAAAATTGAATTGGATTGGTCAATTAGAATTTTTCTCTAAGTTTACACTTCAATAAACCATGTTTCCGAAACTACTTTTGTAATCTATTCATGCAGTGATCCCGGGATTTTCAGCAAACCGAGATTTAAAAACAATTGCATAACAGTTGTGACTATTCTAGTGCATATGTAACAAAAAAGGAAATAAGTTTAACGCACTAAAGCTTCGAAAATGTATAAAGATAAAATTTAATAAAATTCCGCGAAATTTCATGAAGGATTTGGCGAATTTACGTCATGGCAACCCACGACGTCATACGAATGGAAATTTTCAAGGGAAAGATTATTTCGTTACTCGTACGCTTCAAATTCGGATAACATTTAATTAAAATGAAGTTTTTGAGGTAGGTGCTATTTCATTTAAGATTCCGTTGTATTTATCGGACATTTATGGTTTTTAGAAAGTCAAGATGGCGGCGTACTCCTTAGTTACGACTTGCCATTGTGCTTTTGATGGTAAATATATATAGTAGCCATCAACAAAAAAATGTTTATTAAATATCACAAATGTTTGGCTGAAGAATTATAAGGATTAAACACATTTTGTCTAGAGGTTATTGATGTGTAAACTGGGGCTCTTACTCACAAACTCAACATAAAAGTCCTTCGGACTTTTATTCAGTTTGTGAGTTAATCGCCCCGGTTTACACATCAATAACCTCTAGAAAAAATGTGTTTAATCCTATAATAACAACAGACTACTAGCAGTTAACTGACATGCCAGCTCCAGACCTCAATTAAACTGATTGAAAGATTATGTCTTCATCATATGAATATCAGGCACAATCCCTCCCGTTAGGGGTTTAGTATCATACTATCATAAAATATATTTAAGAACATAACCTGTGTCATGCCAACAACTGTTTTTTTTTAAAACATTATAATTTTAAGTTGAAATGAAGAAAAATTAAGTTCAACACATGATAATGCATTTTGTAAACCATCAAAGCACATTGTATTGAAGATGAATGTACAGTCATGGTATTCATTAATGAGACAGCAGGTCACAAAATAATGTTTAAAACTGATAAATAATTCATTGAAAATATTTTGAATTTATTATTTTTTTTAACTATAATTGTAAGTTCAAAGTTAGAATATTTGACCCTATCAAATAATATATCATTGGTTGTGTTTTCAGACATAAGAACCCAAGATTGGTTCATGATGACGTCACCCATACCTACCATTTTTATCATCATGGGTTATCTACTATTTGTACATAAGGGACTTCGATGGATGAAAAAACGAGAGGCTTATGATTTAAAAAGAGTTCTACAAGTTTATAATTTTTGCTTAATATTGGTGAATGCCTATATATTTTATGAGGTAAGTTGAGGGACATATATGTTTCTTTTAAAATTTACACAATATACAACTGTTTTCACCTTTGTTCAAAGTTGAATGACGATTATAAAAACATGTATTTACAAACCAAGTATTAACTGTAGACATACAAATAGTTTGGAAAAATTCAGTTAAATTTTAAATTGATCACTATTTATTCAATTTTGCAATGAACTGATGTTGCTCCTCAAATCCGAGATTGATTTTTAACATTTCGATTAGAAATATTTACCTGCATTGTCAGCAGATTTTGCCAGTTTTATTATCTGAGATGTGGTAAATAACCAATGAGACAACTTTCCATCAGAGACCAAAATTCATCAAAATATCACTGTGTGTCTGTGATACAGTATTAATCAGTATTAAAATCCTCTTTGAGCACTAGCCAAAAATGTAAAAGTGTTAAGACAACAGGTTCTTCAAGATAAGATTTGTGCTCAGGTCTATCTACTGATTTGTTTTTCTGAAATTTTATGACGATGGCAGTAAATTAAAATAAGATCAAACCAATCTTTACTTAATTTGTGATAGGGATTAAATATCATGAATCTGTTTGTATATATTTGTGTTTTTATTTTCAGTTTTTTGTATCAGCCTGGACGAATCCTAAAGTAGATAAATTTTGTGCACCTGTTGACAAATCTGATGATCCTCTCTCTCTCAGGGTAAGTAACTTACAATATTCTAGTCATTGGTAAGGTAGAAGTACGAAATAACAAAAATATCAATTGACTGAAGTATTTTTAATCTTTGTTCTATCCACTGTACTTGTTTTATCTAGAAATATAAGTTTATTTTTCATCTAGTTATCTCTAATTTTTAGATATTTAATGTTACACTAGTGCATTATTCAGTGCAACTTTAATTTTGGCCAGATACTTTAGTGTCTGTTGATCTCTCCCATGTTTCCATTTAAAAGTGATGAATTTATACCATTTTTTCTTCACATAGATACATGAGATATGACTTCCAAAGTGAAGGGCTAATAGAAAAAGTAAGAATGTTTTCGCTTAATGTGAATGTATGATTTTTTATACGACCGCAAAATTTGAAAAAATTTTCGTCGTATATTGCTATCACGTTGGCGTCGGCGGCGTCGGCGTCGTCGTCGTCGTCCGGCGTCCGAATACTTTTAGTTTTTCGCACTCTAACTTTAGTAAAAGTGAATGGAAATCTATGAAATTTTAACACAAGGTTTATGACCACAAAAGGAAGGTTGGTATTGATTTTGGGAGTTTTGGTCCCAACATTTTAGGAATTAGGGGCCAAAAAGGGCCCAAATAAGCATTTTCTTGGTTTTCGCACTATAACTTTAGTTTAAGTGAATAGAAATCTATGAAATTTTGACACAAGGTTTATGACCACAAAAGGAAGGTTGGGATTGATTTTGGGGGTTTTGGTTCCAACAGTTTAGGAATTAAGGGCCAAAAAAGGGCCCAAATAAGCATTATTCTTGGTTTTCGCACAATAACTTTAGTATAAGTAAATAGAAATCAATGAAATTTTAGCACAAGGTTTATGACCACAAAAGGAAGGTTGGGATTGATTTTTGGAGTTGAGGTCACAACAGTTTATGAATTAGGGGCCAAAAAGGGGCCCTATTAAGCATTATTTTTGGTTTTTGCACCATAACTTTAGTATAAGTAAATAGAAATCTATGAAATTTAAACACAAGGTTTATGACCATAAAAGGAAGGTTGGGTTTGATTTTGGGAGTTTTGGTCCTAACAGTTTAGGAATAAGGGGCCCAAAGGGTCCAAAATTGAACTTTGTGTGATTTCATCAAAAATTGAATAATTGGGGTTCTTTGATATGCCGAATCTAACTATGTATGTAGATTCTTAATTTTTGGTCCCGTTTTCAAATTGGTCTACATTAAGGTCCAAAGGGTCCAAAATTAAACTTAGTTTGATTTTAACAAAAATTGAATCCTTGGGGTTCTTTGATATGCTGAATTTAAAAATGTACTTAGATTTTTAATTATTGGCCTAGTTTTCAAGTTGGTCCAAATGGGGGTCCAAAATTAAACTTTGTTTGATTTCTTCAAAAATTGAATAAATGGGTTCTTTGATATGCCAAATCTAACTGTGTATGTAGATTCTTAATTTTTGGTCCAGTTTTCAAATTGGTCTACATTAAGGTCCAAAGGGTCCAAATTAAACTAAGTTTGATTTTAACAAAAATTAAATTCTTGGGCTTATTTGATATGCTTTATCTAAATATGTACTTTGATTTTTGATTATGGGCCCAGTTTCAAGTTGGTCCAAATCAGGATTCCATATCAAGTGTTGTGCAATAGCAAGAAATTTTCAATTGCACAGTATTGCACAATAGCAAGAAATATCTAATTGCACAATATTGTGCAATAGCAATTAATTTTCAATTGGAGTTATCTTTCTTTGTATAGAATAGTAGTTGATAATATATGTTGGAAATTTGCCAGACATGACTATGATGTCATTTTCTATTTTTATTTGCCAATAACTTTATGTAAATAACTTCATTGGAAATTTGCCAATATAAAATGTTGCTGATGAAGCTTTTTTTCCTTATCTTATCTAAAATGTTTTAGATAATGTATGTTGGAAATTTGCCAGACATGACTATGATGTCATTTTCTATTTTTATTTGCCAATAACTTTATGTAAATAACTTCATTGGAAATTTGCCAATATAAAATGTTGCTGATGAAGTTTTTTTTATTGTTTTATACAATAAACAATGTATATTCACTTTTACTACCAACCAATCTTTACCATTCAGTGATAACAAGCACTTTATTTTACATTTTAATATTTTATGATGTATTTAAAAGAGTAGTTATTGTTGCAAACTCCATTAGAAATTTGAATTGATATCAGTTTTGGAAAAAGGGAAACGGGGATGTGAAAAAGGGGGGGGGGGGGGGGTTAAATTTTTCTCATTTCAGATTTCATAAATAAAAAGAAAATTTCTTCAAACATTTTTTTGAGAGGATTAATATTCAACAGCATAGTGAATTGCTCAAAGGCAAAAAAAAACTTTTAAGTTCATTAGACCACATTCATTCTGTGTCAGAAACCTATGCTGTGTCAACTATTTAATTTTAGATTTAAATAAGAAGAAATCTTTAATTGATTTGTAAAATCTTGACATTTGTTTTGTGTAAAAAAAACCATGTAATGTCAAAAATTTGATCACAATCCAAATTCAGAGCTGTATCACGCTTGAATGTTTTGTCCATACTTGCCCCAACTGTTCAGGGTTCGACCTCTGCGGTCGTATAAAGCTGCGCCCTGCGGAGCACCTGGTTTAAATTTTAAAAAAAAAATTAAGTTTTAAGGGGAGACAATCTCAAAGCAAAATTTATAATTCAAAGATTCTATTGTTTAAATATTTAAAAAAAAAAAAGGGGGATTGGAAAAAATGCTTTTTGTTTTTTATAAACCCTTCCCATTCAAGATGGATAGAAAATAATTGACATTTACATGTAACGCTATTCATACATCATATATCCAGGTAAAGGGGGGGGAACCCCTTTTGCAACTAACAATACCTAATTATACTTCAAAAACATTTTTAAAAAAATGTTTAAAAATAGTTTGGGCCCAAACAAAATTTATGGATAATTTCAAGGTTACAAAAGACTGTAAAAATAAACATTAGATTAGTACAAAAGTTGAATTTTATACATGTATATATTTTTATGCCCCCCCCCTTTCGATATAAGGGGCATTATGTTTTCTGG
>CM034351.1:59807676-59836579 GCA_019925275.1 Mytilus edulis | reverse complement strand
AAAAGTTGAATTTATATACATGTATATATTTTTATGCCCCACCTACGATAGTAGAGGGGCATTATGTTTTCTGGTCTGTGCCTCCGTTCGTTCGTCCGTCTGTGCGTCCGTCTGTGCGTTCGCTTCAGGTTAAAGTTTTTGGTCAAGGTAGTTTTTGAAGAAGTTGAAGTCCAATCAACTTGAAACTTAGTACACATGTTCCCCATGATATGATCTTTCTAATTTTAATGCCAAATTATAGTTTTGACCCCAATTTCGTGGTCCACTGAACATAGAAAATGATAGTGCGAAGTTCAGGTTAAAGTTTTTGGTCAAGGTAGTTTTTGATGAAGTTAAAGTTACAACAACTTGAAACTTAGTACACATGTTCCCTATGATATGATTTTTATAATTTAAATTCCAAATTAAAGGTTTGACCCCAATTTTCACGGTCCACTGAACATAGGAAATGATAGTGCGAGTGGGACATCTGTGTACTATGGACACATTCTTGTTTTATACTATACTTCTTTTATCACTGATAGAGTTATTGGACATTATTTTAAATCTTTTTTTTTTTCAGTTGGCCAATGCAGTATGGTGGTTTTACTTCTCAAAGATCATTGAATTAATGGATACTGTGAGTATATTTATTGGTAATGATAGGATAAGATAGGAATTATTTGTTCACATCAACTCTGCGTTTTTTCATATATGTATCTAGAAAATATCTCCAAAATATTATCGGATCATTACATCTTTTTAAAGTTTTATCAATTAGTTGGACTCATTATTGTTTTTATAGTTAGATATTTATTTTATAAGGTTTCAAATTTCAAAGGCCAAATGCTTGTTGTACATCATTTTGCTTTAATTTTTTAAAATTTTTCATCATGCTTGAATTACTTATGTAGTGATGGTAAAATGCCTACTATATCTAACTTTTGGATATATTCAGTCACTATCTGATACCTTAGACTAGTAAAATTTTATTTGGACTAGGAAGTATTTGCAAAACTTTGTTTCATACGCACACATAAAATGTCGTACAATTGGTCATAATACAAGTAGTTTGAAAAGATTTTGGTGCCGACTGTAATTTAGTTACAATTGCAATGTCAAGATTAAATAATGTTTGTGAATTAACAGTATCAAATATTCATTTGGTTATTAAAATTTTATTTGTAATTTCACTTTTACCAAATTCTATTTCATTGTAGGTTTTCTTCATATTGAGAAAGAAGAATACCCAGGTTACCTTCCTCCACGTTTATCATCACTCTACCATGCCAGCTATTTGGTGGATTGGGGTTTTCTTTGCACCTGGTGGTGAAGGTAGGTCAAAGGTTATACATTAATAATCAAACAATATAACTCTTATGTAATAGAGTTTTCCAGGAAGACATTTGCCACAGCTATTTCTTCCATGACTGACTTTACTATTACAGATGATACAGTCTTTATTTGCTTACAGAAGCACAAAGAGTTACGAGTAGTTGCCACTTTGTGAAAAAAAAATTAAAAAAACATGCAATGTTATTTCACCAAAAAAAATCTACGAGAAAAAGTACTTATCAGTAATGACATTTCAATATTACATACTTTCAATTTTTGTTATAAGATTGTTTTGTGGAAAGGAAAGAGCTTCTGAATTTTATCACATAGTCAAAATGTACAGCTTAAATAGAGCTAAGCCTATGACTTTTTGGTCTTTTCAACTGATTTCGCTAGTGGAAGACATCATGACAAATATACAAAACAGGAGTCGATTTCACAAAATAACTTTTGACAAAGATTGATCGTAAGTATACTGATTTGTTCATGAGTTACAACCAATCTTAGTCACAAGTTTTTTTTGTGAAACCGACTCCAGAACATTATTTGTGTAAGCAGACATATATCTCATCATTGTTACTTTCTGTATTACCTACATGCTCACACACCCTTTTTTGATTATTCTAGCTTACCTGTGTGCCAGTATCAACAGTTTTATCCACATTTTGATGTACAGTTACTATTTCCTGTCATCACTAGGACCACACATGCAGAAATATCTCTGGTGGAAGAAATACATGACCACTCTTCAACTGGTATGTCTTTGTTATTTAGACGTCTCTTTCTTAATTTTAAAATACTTATTATTGAGATGGGTTTTTTTATTGAAAAAATATAATTGACAATGATATCTCAAAGAGCTGTAGCAGCCAGGGACATCACTCAATCAATATATTCTTGTTATGCAAGAAACTTGATATTGTACATTTCAATTGTTAAAAGATTTTTTGTAATTAAACGAAAAAATATAACCTGATTTTTAATTTATTTGCTTGTTTTTGTGAAAGAGATCTTTGAAAATAGACTCTGGAGCTACTGTTCTGAACTTTTGTTTCCTATTTGTTGAAGAAAAAGCTACCTTCAGAACAGGTCATCACAAGGTAATGGCAACATACAAAGCATCGGAATGGGGAAATTTTCTTTTTTTATTTGACTTTTTTGTCTGTTATATCAGCTTTAAATGATATTTTGAATTGCTACCATAGTAACATGTTTTTATTATCTAACATTTCAGGTACAATTCTGGTGGATAATGTTCCATACAATCTATGCTATTAATCTGAACTGTGGCTTCCCTAACAAGTTCAATTGGGCTTTGGTGGTGTATGATTTATCCCATATCGTACTGTTTACAAACTTTTACTACCAGACCTACACTAAGAAAGAAAGAAGACTTAAATTAGAACAACAGATGCTGGCCAAAGTGGAGGAGATTAAAGGCAATAAAATGAACTAAAAAGTTAATAAAAAGTTTGAATTGAAAAGATCACTAACTAAGGAGTATGTTCAGTAAAGGTCATATTTGGATCCAAATATTAAATCTATTGATACAAAATTAAAAATTTTCAAGTGGATGAAAAGACATATAAAAATGTTAAATAGAACTATTTTTGGTCAGGCTTTATGTATGAAGTATGGAAATGTATACTCCAAGTAGACCAAAACTAGAGATTTTTTGAAAGTTGACAAAATTTGCTAGATTTCAATGACAGTTCAGTCTAGGAAACAGACAACAGAATTTGCAACACAATATATTCAAATCATAATAGACAACTTTCGAGTTCGATGCATTTCCGTCAAAAACTCTGGTTTTAGTGAACGTCATTTGTGCGTTTAGGGGCGTCGTCACTTCCATTCCAATGTTGAGCGAGTGGTTGGAAAACTATAATTCTATATTGTACGAATTATACGACAAATTGAATTCTCAAAATTGACAATCAGCATTGATGTCATTAGGGAATTGTCATTAAGTACCTACAGAACAACCATTATTTCTAGTTTATCCTGCACAATGACGATCACCAAGACGTTTGATGAACGTAAATAGTGCAGGGATACAGGTGACCCCCTCTATCTGGTAAATGACGTCATAAAGGCACGTATAGTTGACAAGTTTTTTCCGGTGACGGATGAACTCGAAAGTGGTCTATTGTATTTGAATATATAAACATAATTTCAAATTGTGTTGACAAATGTGCTTTGTGTTTCCAGTCATAAAAAAAACAATGGATATTTATATCCTGTTGTTTTCTTTTTCAGGAAATCTGAAATATTGTGCGATCGGTGACATCTGGAAAAAAAATTAGTTGATTGGTAAATTTCAAAAAGACCTATTTCCTATCTAGCTTTTTATTAAGATAAGATTTAGTATGATAATGATCAACAAATCCTTATTAGAAATGTAAGCTAAAAATAATGGGCCACATTATTAGAAGTAAAAAAGAAATCACATAAGAATTTATTTTCATCATTTGAAAATTACATAAATGCCATAATTATGACGAAATTAATGTTCTATATTGGTCTCTTGTTTAATATTTACTACATTCTATCCATGCATTATCATAATAAAATAACATGAAGCTAAAAAAATAGACTATTTTGGTTTTTTTTGCGCTAAGTCATAAATGCAACAAATTTGATGCCCTATTGCAAACATGTTAGGCAAATTTAATAACATAAATTCTGTCAGATTTATGTCTTGTAAACATCAGACGAATGTATATTGATAGGTATATCAGACTTTTCTTATTTTTTTATTCAAGGGGCTAAAATAGTGGCTTTATCAAACCCCTTCTTTGTCGTGTGTAATATCCTGCCATATCATTTATATCATTGCACTCCACATTTTCAATTAAATCATTAGAGAAACAGATTCTACCAATTAAACTTGTTGGCTTTAATATTTATTTATTCATGATAATTATATTTTCAAATTTTAACCATCAAGCATGCATAAGTATCATTATCAATGCAGCAGTGTAGTAGAATTTATATTTATCATGTTACATGTATTACTTAATGTGATTTGTACCTGCTATTTAATTATTTGTAAATTTTTTGTTAAGATTATTTTTCTTTGTTTAACTATGTTGCAATCAGTCTGCACCAAATTTTTTTTAACTACTTGTCCGAAGACCAATATTCTGACATTTTCCTTATTGGTCCAAACAAAGTTTTGCAAAAGCTTACTAGTTCAAATGAAATTTTACTAGTCGGAGGCATCAGAATAGTGGCTAACTGTTCAGACTGTGCATTTAACATTTCATGACATCATGACACTATTAATTTAAGTTTTACACACTTGAATCTATATCACACCCCATATCAATAATGATCTTTGTTTCTTATATTATTGTATAAATGTTATAGATATCAGTTAGCAGGGTGAATAAAAGTAAAGACTACAATATTAGTGTCTTTAAACATATTTTTTTATTGCATTTACTATTATTTTCTGAGAATTGTTTATATTTTTACTATTAGTCCAGAAATAGATCTCTCTCAAATAATTAGTGCATAATGTCCATTAGAAAGTAAATATATTTGATAAATGTTTGGTAATTGTAAATTGAAAGACTTTAAATGAAAGATAATCGTGTATGACTGTTGTGTAGGTACACTTTAAATTTTGTTAGTGTTTATTTTAGAGCAACAAAACCACATCGATTGCATATGCATGTAGTTGTTAGAGTATTTAACAATAATCTGAGTTAATTACATGTAGTAGTATTTTATTTTTGAAATGTATTTCAATTAAAGATGGATGTATATTACTGAATTATAGATTTGCATGATAAAACATGTGTCAATGCTATTTTATTTGGCAGGCAATATTCATGTTTATTTCATATTGGTTGAGAATAAGCTTATCTGATTGAATAAAAAGCAGCCACATGGCATTCTTTATTCTTCTGTAATAAATTCCATCAGTCTTAACAGAACAAAACGGACTGGAAAACCGGTCGTTAACAGACTTTTACATGATAATGACCGGTGGGGCGTGGTTTGTCTGTTTTAGTGACGTTCCCTAATAAAACGCAATCGCAATTCAGAAGTGTTGACAGTTTACAGTTTAGGAAAATGAAAGACACATCTGCTAGTGCAGACAACTCTAATGACCGTTTTGCAACTTTTAAAATTAAAGTTAACTTTATTTTGTATTTCTTATACTGATGTGACTTATAGTTATTTAAAACCATGACCAGTCTTCACTCTTTCCTATAGAAATCGTACATTATCTCGAGGTTATTTTCAATAATTTGAATTTATGAATTCTTTTTAAAACATGGTTTCTCAATGAAATAAACATAATAGTTATAGAAAACTGGTCATTATCCTGATATATGGACAGCCTGTAGGACAGTGGTATTGACTGCGACAGCGATAATAACCATGACTTAGGCTCAGTCATTATCGCTGTCTCAGTCAATACCACTGTCCTGTGGGCTGTCAATATACACGATAATGACCAGTTTTTCAATAACTATTATGTAAATACAATTTACATTTTGAATTGTTTATAGATTCTTATGCAGTTAGTAAATTTCATGACACTTTTCTAAGAGCTAATTGGTTCATTCCTGAAATGATTTTATTTCGTTTCTTAATTTCCTTAATAAGTACCTTAAACACATAGCAAAAACCATTTTTAGCTTGTGAAATATTACCCTTTTTTTTATCTATAAACTGTTTATTTTGTTGTGTTTTGTTTGTGTTATCTTAATTTCTAAATGATCTCTAACAAATATCTGTCTGTGATATTTTGGAACATTTGTGTTATGCAATAGTTTATACTTCTATACTCCTTCAATGTTGAATGTAGTGTAAATTGTGAAATATTCTCCAATTATCTCCCTTTTTTCAATATTGTCAATGCAGATTCTTCATTAAAAAGAACTACTTTGTTGTGCATTTCATTCGTATGTTTACTGCTTATTTCAATATTTAATTGAATATCCTTTGACATTATTTTATTTACTAACACTCAGGTATTAAAAGAATCCTTTAAAGACTAAAATGTCGAAATAATAAATAAAAGATATATTTCTATTACTGACCTGTATATAATTTGTTTGGACATTCAGAAATAGGACAGTGATAACCCTTTTGTCAAAGTCTATTATTTACCATTGATACTATACCAACAACTAACACTGTTGTAAATTTTTCTCCCATGCACATTTAAAGTCAAAAGGAGTAGGTCCGGTAAGGACTCATTTTGGCCTCAAATTTCAGTTTCAACTGACGAAAGATTTTGACCACTTTTTAAACACTTAAGTGTCTATTTCACTTGATTCAATTAGTAAAAGAGAAAGATTTTAACTGATTAAGTCATTAAAAATGATCCGATTCAAGCTCAAATATGAAAAATCTCTCAAATATGCCAAAAAACGTCATTTTTCAGATGGTTTTTGTCAAAAATGAAAGTGGCCGCATCCGTGTTCATCCACAACCTTTATATATGTTATGTATTATCATAAAATACAACTTACATTTCAATAATAAGGATGAACACGAATGCGGCCACTTTCGTTTTACAGGGAAACCGTCTAAAATTTAACTAAAATGATAGAATTTTTAAGATTTCAGTAATTTAGCATGACTTGATGGTGCTACAACCCGATATATGTGCATTGTATTGTCAAAAACAGCCCATATTTTTGTAGCAGATGCATTCAACTGTCCAATAAATAACTAAAAGTTTACATTTTAACAATTTTGTAAAACTTATATTTTGGGGCCAAAAAGGGGTCTTACCGGACCTAGTCCTTTGTTAATCGTTGCCAGACAAATAGAAACAGAGATTCCTCAATCAGGTTACTAATATTGTTAAGATTTGTTTTTAATTTTGTTATTTACAGAACATCTTGTTATCTATAAAGTGATATAAACAAAACCAAGCAGTTAAAATTAAATTTATTGAATCATGTACTAACCAGCTGGGAAAAGTCTGAACAAAAATTGTCTTGACCTGGTAATTGTAAAAAAGTTGATGTAAAAATTGACACTAAATGATCAATTTGGTCTAAATCATGTGTCCTAATTATGTTTAAATTAAATAAAAAAGGCAATAACCAGTTGGAATTTTGCACTTCATCTGATAGCAAACACGACTATGCCTTGGGTTAAGAGCATCATATAAAGGAGATAATCCAGTTAAAGTTGCATTTTATTTTCTTAACATATTGTTTGGATAATCAGTCTTTTATAATATTTTTGATACTCTTATTTTATGCAATAAGATTGTAATTTTTGTTTGTTTTAATTTATTTTTTGAATTGATTGTTTATTTATACTTTTTGTAATAATGTAATAAATACATTAAGACATGTTTCATGTTTGATTTTACATGCCTTGAAAATGAAGTATCCCATATCATCTGATGACAGTATAATGGTAGAATCATTTAATGTTTTACTTGTAATGCATGTTTCCTCTTATACATGCATCTTAAAGCATACATGAACTTGACTCTACAGAAATGAAAAGGAGTCTTAGAAAAAATTCTGATAATACAGATAAAACAATTTGGTTGTCAAAATATTGGATTGATAAAAAATGGTCAGCTCTCAATTTCTTCTCTTTAAAATAAATAGCCATATCTTCTCCAACTTAAGTATTTGGAAACGTCTTTTTTTATTCAGAAAAAAACCATTTACAAAGTTGAGTTGTATCAATTATAATAAGAGGCCCTCTTCTCTTGTGTATAGGTTTGAAGTGAAAACTACAAAATTCAAAGTTGTAAACAAAATTTGTAAGGGGATGGTTGAGTATTAGTTAAATGGAGCTGTTTATTAAAGTGACTGTCTCAAGTCAAAGTCATCTTCTGTTGTCCTTTTATCTCTTTACTTATATTATCATGATATAGTGATCCAACCACATATATAAGCTAGAAGAGATTTCTTGGTTAACTGGACATATCATATACTCTTTTCTGAAGATAGTCTTACAATATGTCAAGCACTTAGTTCAATGCCTATTCTTAAAAGTAGTGAATATAATAACAGAGGCTATCAAAGGTCTGTCATCAACACCAAATTTGAAATAAAAAAATATTAGGGTACAACAAAAGACAACTACTGGATGTGGTTTTTGACTTTCTGACTGAGAACAGGCAAATGAACACGTTGCAGAGTTACTTGTTTTTTCCTCATCAAGTTGAAAAAAGTAAAATCACAAAAACTTTGAGGAAATTAATAATAGGAAAGTCCTTAATCAAATGGCAAAATCAAAAGCTCAAACACATCAAACGAAGGGGTAACAACTGTCATATTCCTGAGTTGGTACAGACATTTTCTTATGTAGAAAATGGTGGATTAAACCTGGTTTTATAGCTAGCTAAACCTCTCACATGTATGACAATCATAGAATTCCACTATATTGAAAAAGATGTGTGTACAAAACAAACAAACAAAAAAGGTAACAATTTCAAAAATATGGGTACAGCAGTCAAGTACATTGTGTTATTATCTTAATCACTATAAAAATAACTATGTAAACAAAAATTCGCCACAATAACACAATGCCGGGATGTTAAAATGCCGAGCCACGTCATATGATTGTATCAAAGAAACACAAAATTAATCTTCTTATATCTTTATACATGTTATATAGCATGTAAAGAGAAAGCATATAAGCCATCCAACAGCATTCTGTTGAAAAAGACATTAATATCATTTATTTAAAGCTTTATAATAGTGAAGTACAAATTATTTTTTTCAAACTAAACTGTCATTAAAAGAGTAAAACAGTACGTCAAGTTAGCAGCAACACATACACTTTTGTTCAGTTGGTTAATAAATGTATTAAGAAATGGGTGTTTTTATAATGGCCCTGTTATATGTCCTCGGTTAGTAATAATGGCCTCGGATGTCTGTAATAGACCTCGGCGTTGCCTCGGGCCATTACAGACTTCCTCGACCATTATTACAGACCTTGGATATATAACAGGGCCATTATAAAAACACCCATTCATTATTAATACTATAGTAATTGAAAGTGGCGTGTACAGTGCATATCATTCCACTGAACAAAGACCATTTCTACATGTACAATAAAATGTTGAGTGGCACAAAACATATTCATTGTTCTATTTTAAAGAGTATTGTGCAGCTCACAAACTATTTTCATGAAAAAAATAGAACCTTTTTGGTGACATCCTTCTTCTCTGGATCTTTACACCCTTTATAGGATAACCATACGAAATTGTATGTCGAACAGTTCCACCACCAAAAAAATAATTGAAGAATAAATTAACAATCGTAACACAACAACATTATATACACTATATACATTTTTTAAGTCTTTATGTGTTTTTATAAAGGATGTTTACAGGTTTTATTTTGACTTTTACATAGGAAGTTTACAGTTTAAGTCTTTTAACATACAATTAAAGGAAAAATTATGATTTTTACTTTTAGCAGTTATTTTTCATATATTTTTTTTATTTTTGGTTTACTGATCAATATTTAATATAATATTTACAGATTAGGTCACATATTCACTTTTTAGATAATTCACTTTTTAGATAATTTACAAAAATGAAAAAAGACAAGATTTTGGTCTTTGATCTTTAGGATTCGCCTTTATATCTTTAAAGAGAACTTGACATTAATTTATTCACTGTGTATTATGAGAACAATTAGAAAGATGATGTTTTTACAACTATTTACAGTTAATTCACAGAATATTTATGAACTGAAACTCTTAAGATTTAATGAGAATGATTATACTGTTAATAATAGTATTAAGTAGACTAAATTTTCAAAATGTTTTGTTTAAATTTTACATTGCTGTCCTCCCATCCTTGCCCCCACTCTTAGGCAGCCTTTTTCTTTGCTTGGTCTTTCATCACCAGTTGATATCGTGCGTTGTGTATGAGAAACACTAGTCTTCTTGATTGGAATTCTATTTGAGATATCAGGTCAGATGTGATTCTGTATATCTTTTGTATTTTTGTAATGTCCATTAATACTTGAATTGTCATTTCACATGTGAGATCTTCTACTCGCACATTCCCGTTTGTGGTTAGTAGGTTCTTAATTGTTTGTAATATTGGATCTCGCAGGTAATTCCACGCTTCACATTCTATAAGCAAATGTTCTAATGTCTCTTCTTTACACTCACAGGCTATACAATGATCTTCAGTTCCTTCTTTGTATATCTTATATCTTAGAGGTTGTAGAATATAAGTTCCAGTTAATAGTTTGATCTTAGTAGGTACTCTCTTGCTGTCTCTTGGAGATTGGTGCTTGATTCGCAATATTGGATGTATTTTTCCTGGCATGAATATATCACTGTTAAGGTATCGAAGGCCGGTATAGAGCTTAGCTAGAGATGTTGTTCGTTCAATCCAGTAGGCATTGATACCTTTTTTAGCTTTATTTAACAGTTCATCCTTTTTCATCTGAATATCTAGCCAATCACTTGCATTTCCTAGGTCGTATTTTAGCATGATTGTTTTTACTTGAATAAACCAGCTGTTACTATTCATTGACTTGATGCACAATTGCCTCCTTGCTAGTTGTTTTTCTAAACTTTCGTTGGGTTGGGTACATACATTTATGAATAGGGTCATGACCTTTAAGTGTATTTGCGCTTCTACTGGTAGTATTCCCGTCAAGATGTTAATTGCCGGATCTGGTGTATTAGTTGGTAGTGACATCAGTTGCTTGAGCATTTTCTTTTGAAATTTTTCCAATTTCTCTAGATCCAGAGATTGTGGTGTTAGTAGATCCATTCCATATAATAACACCGGCAAGATGTAGATTTAAAACAGGTGTATTATAGTTTCCATATCCAGTCCATTTTCACCATGGAAGCCACTGCCAAGTAGAGCATAAGCACTTCTTCTTGATTTTTTTATATTCTCAATATTTGCTATGATATTTTGCTTCATAGAGTTCGTTCGGATTATTCCTAAATGCATAGCTGAGTCAACTCTTGGCATAATAGCTTCATTCAATGTATATTCTTCCAGTAGCGTTTCTTTCTTTGTTGGCTTAGGTTTGATGTTAATAGCGACGCTTTTTTTTGGCTGTAGTTTATATCCTTCCATGCCAGCAAAGGTGTTTGCCATATTGATTTGTACTTGCATATCGGTTGTCTTTTTGCTCATGAGTGCGACATCATCTGCACATGCGCTAGTATTGCAGAGTATATTTCCAATTCTACATCCTAAATTTGATGTTTCATTAGTCCGACAACCATTATTCCGACAGCCCATTACTCCGACAGCCCATTATTCCGACAATGCATCTGTCTTGTGTGTTTGGGAAAATTTTCTCTAAAAAGACCAACTCTGTTCTTTTAATATTTGGGGGTTGTCCGTTTTTATTCCAATCATTCTTTCCATGCGGGATATTTGTCTCATAATATTGGAGTTGAAACACATGCTTGTTTCAACTTCTCAGTCCTTACCCTCGACGCAGACGACACAGACGACGACATCATACCATTATACGATCCCTAATACAAGTTTTGCGGTCGTATTAAGACAAATATGACGGACAAGAACATTTCGGCAACTTCTACTTAAAATAGTCATGAGGAAAAGTGATATCGGCCGGGTCAGTGACTGTATATGACATAGAAATTGGTAAGAAATCTAAGACAATGTGCGACATTCTTGTCCTGCTTGTGTTTTTGTCAAATTGTCTAATTGTAAAAACTTAGTACATTATGTGTTTTATGGCAAACTTGAACAGTATTTTTCATTTAAAGATTGTGTTCAAGAAGAAAAAGATTTAGATATCATTGGTTTTAAGAAAGGTACTTCATATGTTAATTAAGAATCGGTGCTCACCCATTACATTAAGAATTGAAAATGTCATATACTCAAAAAATCGTATTGTACAGCTGAAAAGTTGAGGATGAGCGTCATTTTTCAATCGAATGCTCACTTCATAATAATTTGAGGGAGGAACTCTTTTAGCATATATCTAGCACATGTCAGAACTTTTAAAAAGTTAAATAAATCTTCGATGTTTAATAACACAAGAAAACTTTACTATTAAGGGGGGAAATGATTATTATATTGTTAGTTCTTTTGAATTATGTAGTGCATGCCTTGATAAGGACTGTTATTTGATATCAATGTGTTAGTTGAGGTTTTTTTCTATTTTGTCTTGGCTCCGATTCTGACTGCGTATGGTGCTATAAATATAATTATATATCATATTAGTATTGTAAAGTCTTAATGTTGACCCAATCATTATACCGCCGCTTCGAAAAAGCGGGGGTATACTGTTTTGCCTCTGTCTGTCCGTCCGCCCAACCGTCCATCCGTCAGTCAGTCAGTCAGTTCATCCATCCGTTCCATGAATATTTTCGTTGCATTTTTTTTATGAACTATAATTCAAGGATTTCTGAAAGGTTTATTGAAGTTGGCTATATCGTGTGATGCGTTTTCAGATTCTATGTCAAAAATTTCCTGTTTACCGAACACCTTTCACATGATAGCCAAGTTAAAAATGTTCGTCACATTGTTCTCAGGAACTACAATACAATGATTTCTGAAATTTGGTTTCAATGTTTATACAAGTCAGCTATACTGTGTGATGCTTTTTCAGATTCATAACTCAACAACGAAATTTTTGAGCGGGGGAATCATCAGTAGCTTGCACTATCACTCGTTGTTCTTGATTTATATGCTCTTCATAGACCCTTTAATTTGGAAAATGAAATATTCTTTTCTGTTCTATTCTATATACAGATTTCGAATTGAGTATATAGAAAGTATTCGAACTACCTAAGCCTTATTTTATATATACGGAGTTATTTTTTAAGATATGTTATTACATATTTAAAAGTAATAATACAGACAGACAAATTTTATTTGACCCTAACACCCTGATACTTGTCTTGATAAGTGTCGGACTTATGGGTTGTCGGAGTATTGGGCTGTCGCAGCAATGGGTTGTCGGAGCAATGGGTTGTCGGACTATTGGGTTGTCGGACTAATGGGTTGTCGGACTAATGGGCTGTCGGAATAATGGCGTGTAAAAATATAGTGTTAGCTAAACTAAAGATCATTTTTATAATAAAAGGTGGTGTGCGCCGATCAGAACATCATTGTAGAAAATAGAACAAAGATCAGTTTTTATTATGGAAGGCGTTGTGTGTGACACATATATTATAAATTCATTTAAAATTACCACCAAGCAGATAATTATGTAAAATCATCTGGACTTCAAATTAATTGGAATGCAAAAAAACCCGCCATTTTTTTTCTTTATAAATGTCCTGTACCAAGTCAGGAATATGGCCATTGTTATATTATAGTTCGTTTCTGTATGTGTAACATTTTAACGTTGCGTCGTTTGTCTTCTCTTAATTTTGAGTGTAAATTCACATTGCGATAACCGAATAAGACGTGTCACGGTACTTGTCTATCCCAAATTCATGTATTTGGTTTTGATGTTATATTTGTTTTTCTCGTGGGATTTTGTCTGATGCTTGGTCTGTTTCTGTGTGTGTTACATTGTAGTGTTGTGTCGTTGTTCTCCTCTTATATTTAATACGTTTTCCTCAGTTTTGGTTTGCTACCCCGATTTTGTTTTTTGTCCATGGATTTATGAGTTTGAAGTTGCCTTTATTGAATACTGAACACTGGACAGAAAAGTTGCAACATCATTTTTCTTTATTCCATAAGCAATATTGAAGCTGGAATTGATTTAGAAATGTTGTAGAATCGTTACCTGTGTGTGTTTTGCTTATTCTATCAAACAAAGGATTCATATGTCTTTTAAATTTTTTATTTTCCAATTGATCTGATGTGTTTTGTCTTTAATGTTTGGCACATATATTATCCCCTGTTATATTGCTATGGTGTATATGACCTAATAACTTATGTGACATTAAGATCGGCAGCAATAATGGTATATTTCATATGTATATCATAATTTTATATTTTGTATGATTTTCCGACTATTTAAAATTTTAAACTCATAACTCATCACACTAGATATACTGTCGCAATAAGGACAAATTATTGATTTATTTTTAAAGATTATAACTTTAAAAATAAAATAAAAATCATTGGTTTTTCCTGATTTACATTTAAATTGCCTCCCATATGAAGTGTTTTGATTAATAAAATTGACGGTACTAATTTTCTTGCACCAGATGCGCATGTCGACAATACATGTCTCTTCAGTGATGCTCGTGGCCAAAATATTTGAAATCCAAAGTAAAATAGCAATTTTGATTTTCACATATATCGTCATGGTAAAATTAAGAACTTAATATTTCATGTGTATATCATAATTTATGTTTTGAATGTTTTTTTTCCACTTTTTAAACTCATCACACAAAAGATCCTGTTTACAATAGAAAACAAATTATTGATTTATTGTTAAAAAATTAACTTTAAAAAAATCATTGGTTTTTTTTCCAGATTGAGAATTTCATGGTCTCCCAAAGGAAAATATTTTTTACAAAAAATAGCAAAAAATTATTTGGATTTTCACATAATATTATATATCTGCATGGTAAAAGAACTGATCATTTTATGTGCATGTAAAACATAATTTATATTTTGCTTTTCCCACTTTTTAAACTTATAACTCATCACACGAGATATCCTGCGCACAATAACGACTCATAGAGTAAGTAAGTAACTAGTTATCAAAGGTACAAGGATTATAATTTAGTACGCCAGACGAGCGTTTCGTCTACATAAGACTCATCAGTGACGCTCATATCAAGATATTCATAAAGCAAAACTAGTACAAAGTTGAAGGGCATTGAGGATCCAAAATTCCATAAAGTTGTGCCAAATACGGCTAATGTAATCTATGCCTGTATTGTGACATTAAAAATCCCTTAAATATGTTTTAATATAAAAAGAAGTTAATAATTTATATTTCTGCATTTGTTCCTTATAGGACACTTTGCTACGGTGGCAGAATGCGGCCATGAAAGAAAAAAAAATTATGTTGTTCCCTCAAGATACTATGTCGTTCCCTCAAGATGCTATGTCGTTCCACACAAGATAGTTATCTCGTTCCCTCAAGATACTATGTCGTTCCCTCAAGATAGTTATCTCGTTCCCTCAAGATAATTATCTCGTTCCCTCAAGATACTATGTCGTTCCCTCAAGATGTTATGTTGTTCCCTCAAGATACTATGTTCTTCCCTCAAGATGATATGTCGTTCCCACAAGATAGTTATCTCGTTCCCTCAAGATACTATGTCGTTCCCTCAAGATAGTTATCTCGTTCCCTCAAGATACTATGTCGTTCCCTCAACATAGCAATACAATTATATTGATTTATTCTTTATTTCCAACTTCGAAACGGTGGAGTAAAGACGTGGAGTTACTTCCAATTCACTTTTTAATCAAATGCGGAACAATGCAAGAACGAGAAATTAAGACCACCGACACGAAACACGGAAAATAAATAAGGGGAAATACGAAGCACGCACATCGAACCAAACACGAGAAAACGAGAAATAAAACACCAAATCACGAAAACACGTAAAATGAAAAGGCCGAAAACGTTGCACGAAAATAACCCTTTACCACCCTCTTAGAAAATAAAATTAAAAATGAGCCACAAAATGTTTTATCATCTCCTATTCCTGGATTTCTAATACATTAACCTAACTGTTTGTGTTGTACATGTGCATATGTATGTAATCAGTATCTTCCTTAGATTTAATTTTCAAATGTTAAAAGGGTGAAAAATAATTCCTTTTCTGTGTATCCATGGCAACATTCTGCATTTATTTACCATAAAATATTGCAAAAAGGGGGTAAACATGCATGTCACATATCCCCCCAAAATTTGGATCAAACTAGAACTTCAATGCCTTTGAGTGATACCTTTTTAGAAACTGTTTTCATAAATCTTCCTAATGATCAAATAAAAAATGGGTGTCTTTCGCCTAATTTTTTCGTAAAATCTAATCACAAAGTTCGTGCGACCAAAAGTTGGAGAAAAACATTACAAAAATTGCCGGACCAATGTATGGTATGGACATACAAATACGGACTGGCATACAAAAAACAGCCTATATTACATACATTATATGATCTTGATGTTCATATAAACCCAATACGAAGGCTATTTTAATACTCAGCTATCCAAAAATGAATTTTATTGCACACTAGCTCTTATATTTGAAAAATCCTCAGGGGCCAAAATGCGAAACTACACATCTAACTATGGAGTGTACCTTTACTGGGACTCCGGGATCGGGTGTTTTTAAGCTCGGGATTTCGGGATTGACCCTTTCGGATCCGGGAATTCTTTTTTTCGGATTACGGGACGTCGGGATTTACTTTATTTAAATTCGGATTTTCGAGATTTCGTGTTTTTAAGCCCGGGATTTCTGGATCAGGACCCCTCCTATCCCCTCTCAGTTATTCTCTTTAAATACAGAATTATTATATCATTATTATTATGTAAATATTCTACTTTTGGGATCTGGCCACGTCTACAGTTCCGCTTCGAAGGGCGAAATGAATCATATATCAATACAATTTTTAAACCTTGAGGGAACGAGATAACTATCTTGAGGGAACGACATAGTATCTTGAGGGAACGAGATAACTATCTTGAGGGAACAACATAACATCTTGAGGGAACGACATAGTATCTTGAGGGAACGAGATAACTATCTTGAGGGAACGAGATAACTATCTTGAGGGAACGACATAGTATCTTGAGGGAACGAGATAACTATCTTGAGGGAACAACATAACATCTTGAAGGAACGACATAGTATCTTGAGGGAACGACATAGCATCTTGAGGGAACGAGATAACTATCTTGAGGGAACAACATAACATCTTGAGGGAACGAGATAACTATCTTGAGGGAACGAGATAACTACCTTGAGGGAACGAGATAACTATCTTGAGGGAACGACATAGTATCTTGAGGGAACGAGGTAACTATCTTGTGGGAACGACACAGCATCTTGAGGGAACGACATAGTATCTTGAGGGAACAACATAATTGTTTTTTCTTTCATGGCCGCATTCTGCCACCGTACTTTGCATTACCTCCTCGGCATTTTCTTCTGTTTTTAAGTCTTTAAACAAACCAACAACACAAACACCCTTCAACGGGAAAGGGGAGGCAACTGCCTTAGTCTGCGCTTTCCCCTCTTTCACGCACAACACCTGCATGGATAAGGAAATCCTTAGTTTTTCGAAAAATTCAAAGTTTTGTAAACAGGAAATTTATAAAAATGACCCAATATTGAGATTCATGTCAACACCGAAGTGTTGACTATTGGGCAGGTGATACTCTCGATCGGGGACGAAACGTCCACCAGCAGTTGCATCGACCCAGTGGTGTAAATATTTATCAAAGGTACAAGGATTATAATTTAGTACGCCAGACGCGCGTTTCGTCTACATAAGACTCATCGGTGACGCTCATATCAAAATATTTATAAAGCCAAACTAGTACAACGTTGAAGAGCATTGAGGATAAAAAAATTCCAAAAAGTTGTGCCAAATACGGCTAAGGTAATCTATGCCTGGGATAAAAAAAATCCTTAGTGTTTCGAAAAATTCAAAGTTTTTTAAACAGGAAATTTATAAAAATAACCACATTATTGAGATTCATGTCAACACCGAAGTGTTGACTACTGGTTTTTTTTTTAAGTAAGGAAGTAAATAGCTTAATAATTTATTTATAGTGTCACAACCTAATTTACATCATCATATACAATATAAAAATCTTTAAAACCAGATAAGAGATTCCTGTCTTTCAGACATATGTGACACTTTCATCCTTTCCAAAATAAAATATATTCTATAACAACATAAACAACAAATTATTGAGTTATTTTTATTTTAAAGGATTAATTATACCTTTAAAAATTAAAAAAAAATCATTGGTTTTTCCAGATTTGAATTAATTGTCTCCCATATTAGGAATTGTTCTGATAAAAATAGCAATTTGGATTTTCACGTATATCGTCATGGCAAAAGAACTTAAACAGAAACTGCAATATTTTCCTGGTATTGATAAACATTATCACCAATGTTGTTAATATGGTAAATTGAATATATTTATATTTATTTTTTATGTGACAGCAAATTAATTAAGTTGCCATATGCTAGCCAGCAGACCTACTTTGTACCTCGGATATCAAGAAAGATGGCCTCGCGCTTTTCTAACAAGCTAAAATGTTATTTTTAACTTAATGGAATTTTTTCAAACTTCATCCTGGAACACAAAAAAATATGTTAGAATAACCTTAAATGATAGGCGAAAAACTCTAAACAAATGAATATTGGGAATAGCACATAAGAAATAGTGCCTTAAACATAGTCGCACATACATTGTAATTTAACCTCTGTATACCTTTTGGTAGATATTAAAGAACAATTGATTGAACAATTTTATTGTCGACATGTTTCAAAAATAAGGAGATACATGTATATGGTATGATTGCCATAGGCGGATCCAGGGGGGCCTGGGGGGCCCGGATCCCCCCTTTCGTGGGAAAAATTTGATTGATTTTATAGGAAATCATTGAAGCATGACTGGAGCGGCCCCCCCCCCCCCCCTTTAGGTCAGTCAGCGTCCCCCCCCCCCTTAGGAAAAGTTCTGGATCCGCCACTGATTGCCAATAAGACAATTATCCACCAAAGTTCAAATGCATTCGATGTAAGCAATTATAGGCATCAGTGATCAGTATGACCTTCAAAAAATGAGAATAAATCATTGCGTTGGCTTTCTTAAAATGCCTCGACATGAATAATAAAAAATTGAGAAAATAAACGGTCTATATTTCTTAATAAGACAATTTAAGAAAGATAAATATGACTGATATGAACCAACAACAATCACTGAACTACAGACTCCTGGCTATGGACCAGCTTGGGACAGGCTCACACGGAATTATATGGGGCAATATGCGTAATTGTTTCTCCATAGGCGGTAATGGTAACGTTTTCTTCTGTTGCTCAGCCCATATCGTAAACTTGTATATGTATGATGGCTTGTTTCGAAGCTGAGACATTTTTACATATGTGGTTAAATTTTCGGGGTACGAAGTGTGATTAATTTTTCCGTAAATAAGCAAACCCCGAGTATCCTTTTGCGAAGCGGCTCCTCATGGTAAAATATCCCATTTTTAACACAATAAGTTCTTTGAAAATTTAATACTTTGAACACATTTAATAGCTCCATAGTTTTTACACATTTATTCTGTGTTCCCTTACTTTCTTAATTAACACAAATGGTTCAGCTCAGTCATTTGTTTATCATAGACTTGTGTCAAACATCACTACACAGAGATTTTTTGTTTACACGTGACTTGTGAGTACGCTCTTTAAAATCCAAAATGTTACTACAGACACGGGCATAGAGAACGAATAGACCACTTTCGAGTTCATCCGTCACCGGAAAAAACTCGTCAATTATGCGCGCCTTTATGACATCATTTACTGCCAGATAGAGGGGATCGCCTGTATCCCTGCACTATTTACGTTCATCAAGCGTCTTAGTGGTCGTAATTGTGCAGAACAAACTAGAAACAATGGTTGTTCTGTAGGTACTTAATGACAATTTCCTAATGATAGCAATGCTGATTGTCAATTTTTAGAATTTAATTTCAAATTGAGGTACATATATTCGTACTATATAGAATTATAGTTTTCCAACCACTCGCTCAACATTGGAATCGAAGTGACGACGCCCCCTAAACGCTCAAATGACGTTCACTAAAACCAGAGTTTTTGACGGAAATGCATCGAACTCGAAAGTTGTCTATTGGGATATACAAACACCGTAAGACGGTATCAAAGAATCATCATCGTCCAAAAAAGGAAAACTTTAGGGGAAGACAAATCGTCACTTTTATTTTAAAGTTTCTCGTGCTAAACTGAAATATCAAAATCTAGGATAGACCAGTTTTTGTTGTTGATTTTTTTATTTAAGTAGACAAGACAAGACAATAACAAATACTTTATTAAAGTCTCACCACTTGTTACATATAAAATATACAGCTTTTTAAAACACAAGATAACAACAAGAGCCACTCAATAAAGAGTTTGAGAGACCATAAAACAATGTTTCTTAAATTATAATACAAATACAAGTCAACTATCATGAGTATAAAATACATTTTCGATTTGTTGAAATTTCATAATAGATTTTGGCAGTATAAAATACCATATTTTCTTTTGTTAAAATGACTATACGATTAGTTAAAGGAAGTTCCTTTTGGGTAAATTTCGGCAGTATATCTAGAGAAATCATGAGTATTTAATGAAAAGATACCATCGCGATAACGGTAAGTATTGAGGAATTTATCAATTTCAAAAGACGATTTTGACCATAAAGTTTGATTCATAACAATAAAGGAACAAGTCTGCTATCAAAGGGGCACTATTGGTACTAAAATCTGTCGATCAACTTTATTGTCGAAACAAACACAAATTGTGTCAAGGAGGAAATCTTCAGCGTTATCACCTGATCGCACATTAAGAATATGTACCTTTCTCGTCATTGAAAAGGGCTTTAGTTTTTTTTTTTTTTTATAAAAATCCTTTTTAAAAAAGTATGATTTTTTTCCAAAATACAAAGGATTTTCTTATTCCCTAATATTTTTGAAATTTTGATTCTCAATTCTTTCCAACTATGTACCTGGTAACTTTGATAATTATTCATATGGGTTGCAGCAATTAAATTTATCAAACGATCATTTCATTAAACGGGAAAAAATGTTTGACAAGATAGTGTTGAAGTGTAGTTAAAAGAGTGGTAATACAAAACTGTCAAAAAAATCAAAAGGGTGAATAAAAGTACTTTATTTATCTATAACATTCAAAGATTGTTTTACACTTCAAAAATATTTATTCGACTATATTCATATGTTTTATTACAAAAGTTAATGAAATGTTCTTTGATAGTCATTTTAAATAGTGAATATCACTGAACATGTTACAGTAGAATACTAGAGGTCGATATAAAACGATATTGCATGTGTATTTTTGTTTTGTGTGTGCAGTTAAAGAAACCAAAACATGCATGCATGGTAGGGACCTTCACATTTTCAGAGTAGTCCTTATCCTGAATTATGACAGTAAAATGATTATTTATTATGACTCTCTGTGGAACGTACGGTCTTAAATTTGGTTAAATGTATAGTTTCATTATGTATGACTGTTTTGTTGTATTTACGTCACTGCACCAACACCACATTGTAGTCTAGATTAGCGTTAACCGGTACGGACACAGAACGCTTAGTTTTAATCTCTGACATGGGATATGCGACAATCAACACTAATGAAACCATATTTAAAAATAAAAATTAAAACTTTTGTCAGATAACTCCCATTTACATCATTACAATCATTACACTAGGACGAAAAGACTGTTTTGACACTCAAACTTAAACTACTGCTGTTTTTTTAATACATATGTGAGAAGTTATACCGGTCCTGTTATAGACGGGTATATGTTAATATCAAATCGTGGAGGTTGAAAGTTTTGAAAGGTAAAGTCATTAAAATTACGAGACACGTTAGTTAATGAAATCAATACATCTGTTAAATAAATAAGTTTTAGAAAAATACTTTTTATGATCTTAAGGTTTGTAATTTAAACAACTGTAATAATACGTGTACACTTATATTTTGAACTAAACAAATTGTATCACACTCGTTATAAATATAATTATCACATATTTGTTATGAATACCTTAGGTTTTGCATATGCAATAACCTCAAAATTGCCCGGGCAAAAAAGAGTATATTGATATTGTGCCCTGATTCCAAATGACGTGACGTCATCACGTCCTTTACGACACGTTTGTGATAAAATACCTTTTATGTTTCATTAAATTGTTATAATTGACCTTTTTTTCTCTTTTCTGCAAAACTTAAATATGTGATAAAAAGATTATAACATGTCTTTTTCATATTGGCCCTGGTATCATCCCTCGACCCATATCGGCCCTCGGCTAAAGCCTCGAGGCCGATATGGTAGTCTCGGGATGATACCAGGGCCAATATGGAAAAGGGCATCTTATAATCTATAACTTTTTTTTTTACTGGAATAAGACCCAGTTTGCATTTTAATTGATGTCTACCATGATTGTTTTTTTTTTAAATATAGATAAAAGATTATCAAGTGCAGTCCATGTGATTGCAATGAGACATATTGTTGTGTTGTCTGCTATCGGCAATAGTTATGATAACGATAGAGGAATATTTATACATATGTTCCTTATGCATGACATTTCTTGACTATTTGCGGACTGTACATTTAGAATTTACCTTTTTCAATATTTCTCAAGTGGTAAGTACTATAGCGTTATTTAAGTTCTGTTTTTTTTTTTTGTATTGGCACTGCCGTCATGCACCATAGGGTAACAATTAAAGCGCTAGCTGTATTGCACCGATATTCGAAGAATCCACGACCAAGGAAACTGATCGAGAATCCATAGCAGGTGTCAATAAAAATGCCGTGCATGCATGGTGTAGTGGTTAGTGTATCGGACTACTTACACAAAGGTTCCTGGTTCGATTCCCGTCTGGGATGAAAATTCCAGGGACTGAATTTTCGGCTCTCCCTTGACACCATTTGCGAGTATGGTCTTAAGGAAACGATGATAGTCCGTCGGAAAGGGACGATAAATGGCTGACCCGTGTTAAGAAAGAGCCATATTTCTTGCACGTTAAAGACACCCTTGTAGATTTCGAAAAAGAGTAGGCTAATGCCTCTACAAGGCAGCACTCGATCACACCCGAAAAGTGGAAAGGATTAATAACAGTTGCAAAACTTGTTTCCCAATCCACTATAAATAAGTATGTTTAAACTGATAAAGAAATAACCAGCGTGTATTCGGTTAATCTAAGACACTTACTATGAAGATTCGTCTTTGAATTTGTCTTTTCGCAGTCAAAAAACATTTTTGTTTAGTATTGATGAAATTTCTTATTTCCCGCCCAGTACTTAATTTATTCATGGACGCTAATTCAATTCATTTAATCTAGCAAATATAAAGTAGCTGAGAGGAATAATCGTTTTTACTCTTGATTGATATATTTGTGTTGTGACTCTGACATGGTATTCGTATATTTTATAATTGTATTATGATATTTACATTTGATTACAGACTTCCCGTTTTGAATTTTCCTCGGAGATCAGTAATTTTGTGATTTTACATTTTACCTTTGACTAACGCTGTAGATCACAAAGAAAATAAAACCTGTCCGTGTTCAAACAAAAGTTCCAACATTCATATGGCTATCATGAGTTTTTGGTTAATTTTGTTGCAGTAATTACCAATGTTGGTACCTGTTGTTCTATTGAAATATTCCCATATAATGATTGACATTTTTTCATGACGCAATGTTGTTTGCTTTTTTTACTCGTCTTTTTTTACTGCCCTATGAATCTCCATTCTTTTTAAAAACATATCGTTCAATTTAAACATCACCATGAGTAACAGACATGCCACTTATATGATATCAGAGCATTTTTTGTTTAAAGCAAATACATGTGTAGGAAATAATTGACTGAAATATTTTATTTTCAGAATTTTTGCAAAAGAGAATATGTCTGTTGAAAAGTTTTTACTCGACATACATGAACATAAATGTCCGTTTGGGATTCAGGATGAAAATGAAATAGAGGATATAGAATCCGCTATCAAGGACGCCATCAAAAATATTTGCGAGAATTTGGCTTCAAAAGATCCCGGCTATATATGTCGGATGCACTTCCAGCAGGGGGATACTATGAAGAAACAAAAATAGAAAATCCAAATGAATTTGATTATATGGTCGTTTGTGATAATGTCTCTCTTGAAACGGAATTCAAAATGACGAATAGCTGTCAAGGGTGTGTAACCCTCTCACCTCACCTCAGAGAACGTTGGGAAGATTTTTGTCTAGGAGAAGCGTTTTGTTTTGCACCAACAAAACATGTTGATTGCTCAGAGGCATTTATTTCGTTTAACGATTATTTCGAAATGGTCATGAAATACGCATGTGAGGAAGTTGAAAAATGTATATTGAAGACAACCGGAAATTTACATTTAGTTGGAGCTGGTGGTAAATCCCTTTCTGTTGGATGGGAAAGTTTCTCAAATGAAACTATGAAAAATAATCCGGATTTCGGCTTGATAGACGTAGATATTATGCCATGCATACGAATTCCAGAGGATCAAATAAACCAAATCCTAAAAGAAGTTCCATCTATTTTACATAAGTACGTCAGGAACGATGGCTGCCATATTGTTCCAAAAAACTGTGGAGTATTTTCAAAACATTTTTGCTGTCAAGTTTCGTTTAGTCGATGTGAATTATTTATGATTCGTGAAATGAGTCAACATCACATTAAGTGTTATAAAATTTTAAAGGTTATTAGTAAAACATTGTCGGCATTGTGTTTTGACTCTTATGCAATCAAAACGTCAATTTTACACCACTGTTATATCGAAGGATGTATTGAAAGTGGGTACATTCATTCGTGCATTTTGAATGTACTTGAATATTTAAAAGAAACCTCAAGAAACAAGTTTTTACCGAATACTTTCCTTCCCAGTAAAAATGTCTGGGAACATTCAATGGTTGGAACTGATGCTGAAATTAGTCGGTTTTACAAGGCACAGGCAGGATTAGCTGATCTAGTCATTGAAATACTTATGCATATATCAGAGATAAACATACATGAGTACAGTTTGCAGTCATGTTTAAATCTTTTCGAAAAGTTGGAAAGGTATTTGGGGAAACTGAGCAATGGCGATTTAGTATTTATGCAAGTCGAGAAAAAGATGAGAACGTTCTTAAGAAAGAGAAAAGGTGGACGCCATAAACGTTGTTCTGTACTATAATAGAGTATCGGCGTTTTTGACACACGCCACATTGAATGTGCATGTAAAATTCACTTTTGCAAGCCATTTGAATGCCTATGAACTGTAATGACTGTATATCGGTAGATAGGTGGTTACTTTCTGAAACACCAGTACAGAAGGAACATGTTTACTTGTTGACATCTTGTCAGAAACTATTTTGATTATTTTCATCACAAAGAGTTGTGTCTATTTTATTCCAAATTTCGCCTAGATAAGACCTATAGTCTTCTGCAATGTAGCCATGCAAACCGCTGTTACTGAAAAGAAAGAGGTAGGGACAATTTTCCGTTTAAAATACTACTTTTATTCGATATGACCATAACATCCCCATTAATGATATGATTGTTTCTGCTAGAAAAAGACTTTTGTTTTAAGTTTTCTTCTTTAATTTTATCAGTGATAATTTTGTGTTTATCCTTTTAGCTTTTAGTGGAAGCTGGGGTATATCAGTTCATTGATCAGGTTGGGAGTAATTTCTTAAATGAGGGATAGCCCCTAAAGGTATTAACTGTACCTTTTAAATAATAATACTTTATTCAGAGCAATACTGTTTATAGATCATTCCCTAGGCATTGAATTAGGAAGGTACAGAAACATTCCAAGAGCACAAAGATTATGTAAAAAATGTGAAGTCCTAGATGATGAATATCATTTCTTTTTGTATTGTAACATTAACATATCTTTGCGATCTAATCTTTTTGCTTATCTAAAAGACTATGTACCAGTATTTCAGCATCTTGATGCATTCAATAAACTTAAACACATTTTAAACCCCATCCCTGAACTTGTTTGTCATATTGGAGTCTTCATTAAACAGTCTTTAGAACTGAGGGAGTCAGACCCGTGTCAGGCAAGGTTATGAGGGTGTGTTTTACATACATTTATAATTGAACTCTAATGTTCTATTATTCCATATATTGTATTGTATTATTTTGTAGTTCATTGTATTACATTGTATTTCATTGTATTGCATTGTATAGTTTAAAATTATTGTTTCATTGTATTGCTTGACCCTCATGGGTGTAATTTTGCAATAAAGATATATAATAACTGTATATTTTTACATTAAATATTCAACACATCAGCGTCATATTAATAACAAGCATATATATTATATGATCTCCACCTATGGCGGGGAATGACAGTATTAATATGTTAAATATATATATGGACTAAAACTACATATTTTTTTCCGATATTGCACAAAACAATATCTTATATATTAAAGTTGTTTCATATTGTAAAAACATAACAATTGTATAAATTGCAAGGTTTATGATTTTTGCCTATAATTTTTTTTAATATATTGTTTTCTTAGATCAATATACCTATTATATTCTAAATATAGAAGTATTCAATCATACATTACCTATTTTCTCTATCTACATTGTAAAATCTGTCTGTATTTATATGAACACTATTGGGCAGAGATACGATATCTACGATATCTACATATATAACATGTATAAGTTTTATATATTTCATGAAGAAATGATCTAAATAAAATTGCAATGTATGTATTTCCTATAAATATATCTGAAACATAGATTTAGAGGAATTGTTAAAAAAATTAGTTAACATAAGTAACAAAATTATCTTTCTTTCTTTGGTTTAGCTAATGAATAAATATATCAACATTATTAGTGTTATATTTGCAAGTCATACTTCATAGAAAAAAAACTATGTACATAAAATATTCCTGACTGACCCAATTCAATTTTTGTTAATGAACTCTCCAACATATCTTCATAACATGCTTTTAATATACAATCAATGCAAGATATTTCAAACCAAAACTGATTTTTTTTTATTCTACAGGTGTCGTTCATAGTGCATTGTATAACGTCCAAATTCATATTAAACCATATTATTGACAGCGATTTTTCGAATCTCTATGAGGGTTAAAATTCAAATGATTACTTGTTTTTATAAAATCACTTCTAAGTACCAAAGGGCACATCTTTATATTATTTGTAGAATTTTTTTCTCCAAAAGAATAGTACGTCTGTCTGAAATTATATCGACAAAACATGTCCATAAATTTTGGAATATCCATAGACTTCCATCTTCTTCATTATTAAAAATGAGAGGAGCCTTTTTTTTTTAAAGTTGTTCCAAACAGGATAAAAAATATCTACAATAACAATCTTACCTTTTTCTAAATCACAGTCCTTCTTTTTGTATCTGTATCATGTGTATCTATGTAATGTAATATTGTGGAATGTAATTTTAAGAAGCATTGCCGGCCGCAACCAATTATAGTGACAATGCTGGATCTTGGAGAAGTATTTGTCTGAAGTTTGCAGTTGTGCTGATTTACATTTACATAAAATGTGATGCATTTGGAAGACCATTAGTTCTCATAATAATATACTCAAAATATAAGTAGTACTAAATATCATGTATAAATGATGAATGATAGCTAAAGATATGGATAATTCATTTGTTTGCGATCAGTGCTCCATCAAATCACTTCTTATATTGTTAATTGCTACCAAAAATATCAAAATCAAACATTGTAGTAAATAAGGCAATAGTAGTATACCGGTGTTCAATTGTCATAAATAGATTAAATTGAAACAAATCCGGGTCACAAACCAAAACTGGAAGATATACATCAGCTATAAGAGGGAAAAGCATAAACACTTAACTGCTACAAAAACGAACGCCAACATACATGGAAGCGGACTATTTGATAACAGTTATCATATTCCTGACTAAGTAAAGGACATTTTAAGACAAAATGTTAGGTTGAGCCTTGTTGTATTGCTTGCAAGCCTCTCGTTTATATGGCAATGTTAAAAATACTGTAAAACCCAGGCTTCAGTTATATTTGTGTAAAAATAATCAGAATTGACTGTTAATTTATAATTTTTGGCATATCTGATGCGGACTTCATAGAAAACGTAAGGAGTCATTGAAAAATTATTGAACATATGATATAGATATCAAAATATCTGTCAAAGTGATTGATTTTATTTGGTCAGTTCTCATATTTTTTTTCTACTTTTAAGATAAAAAGCCATATTGTCTGAAAATTATGTATACCCAAAATATGCATTTATTCATACTAGTAATAGAAAAAAAATATACAAAGATCTATCATTTCAATATGACATTGAAGGCCTTATATACTTGCATATAGGCTCCAAGTAAAGCCTAAAAATCATATTTGTAAAACTTTTGTCGGGGCATTCAAATACCCTACCAGATTCATAAATTTAAAGACGAGGAACTCCTACAAAAGTCAATAACATTAACGGTACCAATTTTCTTGCACCAAGTGTGCATTTCGACAATACATGTCTCTTCAGTGATGCTCGTGGCCAAAATATTTGAAATCCAAAGCTTATATAAAAGATGAAGAGCTATAATCCAAAAGGACCAAAAAAGTCAACTGATAGAAATGTCTTGTCAGTATTCACATTTACATACTATTTCCCTATTATTTATAATTATAAGCCTGATACCTTTGATAACTAATTACGAAGTTTCATAAAATTATGTTGTGTTGTTTCAGAGGAGCTGTAATGACAAACTGTTGCAGCTAGTAGTATATTTAGGTACAAATTCAAAGTTAAAAGTGGTGCAACTTCTAGAAAAGAATGAATCGATTTGTTTTAATTGTTTTTCCTGTCAATATGCACATCTGCAAAGTATGTTGTAAATGACTACAAATTTTAATGAAATTTTGTTGTGTTGATTTAGAAAATTTGCAACGAAAAAATGTTGCAGTAGTATGTTTATGGGT
>CM034351.1:58426063-58451108 GCA_019925275.1 Mytilus edulis | reverse complement strand
ACAACACTTGGCCAGTACCTCATTAGGAAAGGAACACTGATGCAATGTTTGGTTTCATTCAGTTGTTCTCTAAAAGATGAAATTTGTATGTATTTCCCGTAGGGTCCTATGTTAAACTAAGACCCCGCTTGTGGCCATCTTGGATGATGGATCGGCTACAAAGTAACAACACTTGGTCAACACCTCATAAGGAACATTCACACTATGTTTGGTTTCATTCCATTCAGTGGTTCTCTAAAAGAAGTCATTTGTATGCATTTTCATTAGGGTCCTATGTTAAACTATGTCCCCCGTTGGCGGCCATCTTGGATGATGGATCGGCTACAAAGTAACAACACTTGGTCAGCACCTTATAAGGACCATTCATGTCATGTTTGGTTTCATACCATTCAGTGGTTCTCCATAAGAAGTTCAAAATGTAAAAAGTTAGCGCCGACGACGGACGACGGACGCCAATTGATGAGTAAAAACCAAACACTATTTGGGATATCAGCTCGCCTGGACAGTACAGTTGAGCATGTTTATTCACTTTATTTACAATACATATGAATATTTGTCTGCACGCCCGTAGCCGCTGCTTCAACATATCATTTTCCAATTATACACAATCTACAAAACAAATATCTTTGTTAACAATCTTTTCACTCAAGCATGTATAATCACAGGTGAGGTATTCGATCACTAGATGACAATTATTTTTGTCATCCCACATCTGACACCAAACTGTAACAAACCTAGGGTTGATATTTAAACTGTTTTATCATCATTCAGGAGGAGTGGAATCTACGGCAGTGTGAAGAAACACTAAGATTTGTAATACATAACAATAGTATTTATTTCAGTCGTATTTTGACTTGTTCTTTCAGTATAATAAAAATCAAATACACATTCATCTTTCAACAAATAAAACAATAAATCGGGTTGTCAATATAATGTAGTTGACAGTTCAAAGGCTTGATTCAGAATGCCATGTTTTCATCTACAGGTTCATATTTATGTCTTTTGGCACTAACTATGACGTTTGAGTAAACAACTAATCGTCCAAGCAATTATCCTTATATGATGTGCAAATATACTTATACGATGTGCAAACATTCTTATATGATGTGCAAACATTATTATATGTGCAAATGTACTTATATTATGTTCAAAGATCCTTATGATGTGCAAATATACTTATATGATGTGTAGTTTCCCTTATATTAAGTGCAAACATCTTTATATGATGTGGTTGTGTCATTATATTATGTGCTTGTAATCTTATATGATGTGGTTAGTTTTACTTCATTAGATGATGTCGAAACGTCATTATATGATGTGCTTTCATCGTCGTTATGGTCAATGAACATGATTACGATTAGAATGGTTACTGACTCTACGTCATAACTGATTCCGATTTGCTTCAGTCTGTAAACTATTAATCCGGCTCAAATATGTGTCTATCGCTAGCGAAAGTGCAACTTATAGGGAACATGAGACAATGCAATTTAACAAAATCAACGTTTCAAACATTTCGGAGGAAGATTAAGATATAAGACAAGAGCTAGTTGAAGAAATTCCTGGCTGTGAAGAACATATGATAAGCATAGGCTCCGTGTTGAATGTCGTACTTTGACCTATAATTGTTTCCTCTTATAAATTATGACTTGGATGGAGAGTTGTCTCAGTGGCTCTCATACCACATTTTCTTATTTCTATTCATTGCAAAAGACACCATTGAAATCACAGTAAGTTTTAAAAATATTTCATAACAATAGCTATAAAATTATCTACTCATGCATACTATGGCGAGACGGTTTGTTTTATAAAATGTTATTGAATAATATAAATGGTAAGGTATATAATGTAGTATTGAATATGTAAAATGATATTAAATATAGTATATCATATATAATCTATGCTACTAAAGGAAGAGACCGATTTCAATGAGCCGCAACTCCTCTAAAACCATACAAAGTTGGAAATATTTGTGATATGACGTATACATGTAGTATTTTTTACTTCTTTAATTTTTTTGAACCAATCTTTTTATTTCACAGAACACGCCAATTATGTGAGAAAATACCCAATTTCGGAGACTGCAAGCTTAGTCGACGTAGTGCCCGCGAAATGCGAAATGGCCATGTTGGTTAATTATAAAAAAAGAAGATGTGATATGATTGCCAATGAGACAACTCTTCACAACAGACCAAATGGCACAGACATTAACAACTATAGGTCACCGTACGGTCTTCAACACGAGGACATATTTGCATATATATACAGATTGTTTATTTTCAATTTTTTTTAATGGAGACTTTTTCAATTGCTAATAAAATTCTGCAACTTGCGTATGTCAACAGATTTGGAGTAGCGTCAACAGATTTGGAGTAGCGTCAACGACTTCTGAGATACAAGGGGTTGATTCCTGATGAAGTGTTTTAGATTTAATTTTTCGTCCGGATTTTTTCCATTGTGGTTCTCATTTTGAATCTTTTCGGTAATGTCAACGGAGTTTACGTAGAGTTATTGAGTTAAGAGGACAAAAAAAATACCCCACTAAAAATCACACTTTGCCACACTTTTTCCAATTTAGGGTATTTAATATTTTTATTTTCCAACCTAGATGAATTGGGCGACGCCCTTGTTTTGCATTATGTTCCTCGTTTTCGTCTCTTTAAAAAAAAAAAAATAGAATAAAAAGCATTAACCTTGTCATTACTGTGTCCACCTTATTACTGTGTCATCACTCTTTTTTAACACTTGCCCACTCGCTGGCTTCTTATAGTATCAACGGTACAGCGATGTAGGTACTTACAAGCCACCCAATCCTTTACTTTTTAGCCTATAATATAAGAAATTTGTTAGCATTATTAGTCCCATAGTATAAGTAACAAATTAAGACCGTGAGACCATGCGGTCTAACAAATGTCTTATAGAAGCAATAAAAAGTATCATAATCCGTACTTCCCCTGCATTACTGTAAGACGTTACAGTATCCGTTTTAACTTTTATAGCAAGCTGCCGCCATTTTCATGTATCACGAAAACCAGTAGGCAATATATATACATATATATTGAGAAAACCAGATAAATAGTAAATATATAAATTATACTTATATAATAGTAAAAGTAATCGTGTCTATTTCCCGCACCGTTTCTTTAAAAAGTTTTATAAATAGCAAATTAGTATTGGTTTCCTTCCCCTTACTTGCATTCCCCTGCGCAATCATCCTGATTTTCGTTGTTACTGTTAGAATAAAGTACGCAGAAGGAGAAGTGTTGCCTTTAACTGCAATATTGTTTGCCGGCGGAACAAAACTATCCATAACCGCTTCATTTTTATGCATCTGTCCTGAAACAGAAGCCTGTTGTTCAGTAGTTGTCGTTTGTAGATAGCCATAGGTATTTCTCCGTTTGTATATAGATTAGATCGTTGGTTTTCCTGTTTGAATTGTTTGACACTAGTCATTTTGGGGTCCTTTACAGCTTAATTGCTGTTGGTCTAGGCCAAATCCATGTGTTGAAGGCCGAACTTTAAACACATTATCAGGTTGGGAACACCCCTCCAAATGAATAATCCCTTAAATGAGGGACTGTCCCTCAGACAAGGGATCATTTTACTGTTGTAGAAAAGAAAAACTTAGATTTATGAACTTCAAAGGGGGCAAAATTCATCAGATTTAAAACAACTTATCTAAAAAAGGAGTCCAATTATTTGTTATAACAAAGAAGATAAATGAAGGAATATTACAAAATTCTTGGACATTTGTTGACCATATAATACCAGATAGATGTATAGTTCTTCGGGAAAAGGTTTTCACATATTATAAATGTGTGCCCTTTCATACTAAAAAGTGGTTTTTACAAAAAATACTTTATATTATATACTTAAAATGTACCCCTAATAAAAGGGATAGTTACTGCATTGAGGAGTTGTTCCCAACCTGATTATGAATTGGATGGAGAATTGTCTCATTGACACTCATACCACATCTTATTTATATACAAATTTAAGTGCCAAAAAGACAAAGAACATAAATGAGAACACTAAAACCACAGAGACACAGATACCCAACACACATATAAAACACAAAAAAGACATTGTACACACATCAACGAACCGCTCAAACCCCAAAAACCTGAAGGTGAACGCAGGTGTTCTGGAAGGATGAGCAGTTCCTGCTTCTTGCAAGACAGCCGCCATGTTGCTAGTTATAAGTCATATGCAGAAAAGGAGGAAAGACATCTAAGACAATTCAATGGAGATAATTTAAAGCAGTTGAAATAATAATTCACTTATAAACTAGAGAAATGTTAGAATACACCTGGTAAATCAAGTTTTATACCATCTTGTTTTGATTAATATTGTCAAAACCTATTATTTTATGTTTACAAAAAAATATATAATCGCTCGCCTTTACTTTTCAATTGGTGTGGCCTAAGGCTTAAATGGTCTCAATCTTCGTCTACCTTTCTTGTCAGATGTTTAATAAATTAATATTAAATTGAGAATGGAAATGGGGAATGTGTCAAAGAGACAACAACCCGACCAAATAAAAAAACAACAGCAGAAGGTCACCAACAGGTCTTCAAAGTAGCGAGAAATTCCCGCTCCTGGAGGCGTCCTTCAGCTGGCCTTTCTGATAGAGTGTTGCTGAAGTGTTGTTTTCATGCAACATGTTTTGCCATTTTTATTTCACGTGCAGCCTTAAGGGGGTTCGCGGGTCTAAATCATTTATATAGGATTTCTCTATATTTTTCTATAAATGAACTTTATCTTATAGTTAATAGAAAAATAAAATAAAAAAGTGGGGTCACCGTTCATTTGCGCTCACAATCTGCCTTCGAAAGAAGCATACATTTTTGTAAAGGTGGTTTTTTTCTGTTGAAGTAATAGGAGAAATAAAGGTAATATCGAAATAAAAAAAAGAAATTTATTACAGAAATCGTTAAAATTTTACAATAATTTAGTTTAAGTACAGCTTATATGGAAATTATATTAAAAAAGATAGGTCACCGATGAGTTGAAAAAGATATTTCAATTTTAGAGCCAAAAAGTGGCATTTTTCCACCAAAGGGAGATAATTTGGAACTTTTTCAATGATGTCTACATTTTGAAAGTCATCTGGGGCCACCACGAATTGATTGTTTTGAATGATTTTTGTACCATATGATAAAGTAACAACTACAAAAGGAAATAAATAAAATTTGTAATGAAAAACAAATGTTTGATTTTTTTCTGAAATTTTTATACCCTCGAGCCTCCTTAATTAAAAAGGTTCGTTTTTCACCTAGTTTCGTGAAATCTGTTTAAAGAGCAACTGGCAAGCATTTTTTTTTTGTTCTTTGTATATTTTTTTGTGGGCCAATAACATGAGAGAGCCCGCTGCCCTTTGGAAATTGGTACTGATTATCATCTCTTTACTGGCCTTAGTGTAACTTCAGATTGTAGAGGTACATGTTATGGTTTTTTGTATGACATTAGGTCTGTCAACTGTCGTGCATGTTTTTGACGGAAGTTTAGGATAAACCAATTTTAAGCATTGACCAAATATACATCCCCGATTCAAATGCATTGATCGTCAAAAAAAAAAGAGGGGTTCCTGAACCCTCCCTCTGGATCCACCACTAGTACTAATGATATTCACAATATTAAATGATGAGATCTTTTAAAATTGTATGGTTGATAAGGGTAATTTAGGCTACACCACTGAGTATACAATACCAGAAGTCCATTACTACAGGCAGTCTGCAAGCTGTGTTATATATATAGTCCATGGGCAATCTGAATGTCCCTATTCTCAGTGGAAATCAGTTTTGATGGCCCTCCAAAATCTTGTTTTGCAACAAATGAATCATATTTGAAAATATTACCATAGAACAGACAGTTACTAATTAGTCTCCCTCAGTTTTTAGCTCACTTTTACTAAAAGGAAATGTGAGATTGCTTTTGCTATCACTTTATGTCCGTCATCGTCCTTCCTTTCGGTGTAAACTATTTCAAAGATCTTCTCCTCTGAAACTACTGAACCAATTCTAACCAAAATTTAGCTGAATAAACCTTAGAATAAAGTGTGTGTTTTATATTCTGTCTCGTCAAAAAACATGGCTCATTGTACATCCTTCTACAATGAGCAAAGCCCATACTGCATAGTCACCTATAAAAGGCCCTGAAATGACAAATGTAAAACAATTCAAATGACCTAATTAATGTTCAAGTAAATGAAGGAAAAACAAATATGTATTATTTACATTGTAACATAGCAAATGTAACACAGCAACAAACGACAACCACTGAATTACAGGCTCCTGATTTGGGACAGGCACATGCATACATAATGTGGCGGGGTTAAATAAGTTAGCGGGATCCCAACCCTCCCCTAACCTGTGACAGTGATGTAACAGTACAACATAAGAATGAACTATAAAAATCAGTTGAAAAAGGCTTAACTCATCAGTTGGATACAAATTGAAATACATGTGTAATCTTTTAGAATAAGTTTGCTAACTTTAAATAATCTTTTCCTCTGAAACTACTGAACAATGCTAGTGTTTTATAAGCATCAGCTTTTAATTTGCACATTTGTTTTGCCATGTTTTATCTTTATAAAGGTTCAATGTGACTGTGGGCTAATTAATTCGCAGTGTGCTATGCATAAATTATCTAGACCCAGAATTGCAAAAACAAGATTGCTACGTCATTTTAAAAAAAAATAACACAATAAGCATTTCAATAGTTTTTTTCCCTACTGTGTATTGTCTATAAAGCATGATGAATTTATGTCTGTTTTTTTTAGATTAAATGCCTTTGGTTAGGAAAAGAGGAATACCTTATGCCCATAATACATATGAGAAAGGTAAAAGGAAATTAAAGAAGGGTGTTCAGGTCATCAAAAAAATCAAACAGGAAACAAAATCTACATCTGGACTCCAGTTTGCTTCCATACATTCAGGAAATGACCCCAATTCAAATCCTCCTTGTTCAAGTTCATCAACTGTTGACATTGAAGAGGAAGTAACAGGTAACTCATTTATATTTAAAAAAACAAACAGATTTGTTAGGTGAATGCTGAATTTCTAAAAATTTGAACAAAAATTATAATTCATATCTTTTTTAGTTCACCTGACCTAAAAGCTCTACTTCATAGGACCTACCATTAGGGAAATACATACAAATGTTTTCTTTTGGAGAACCACTGGATGGAATGAAACCAAACATGGCTTGAATGATCCTTATGAGGTGCTTACCAAGTATTGTTACTTTGTAGCCGATTCATTTTCAAAGATGGCTGCCAGTGGGGGACTTAGTTTAACATAGGAATCTATGGGAAATACATACAGTGGTCTTCTTCAGGAGAAAAACTGAATGGAATGAAACCAAACAAGGCATGAATGATTCTTATGAGGTTCTGACCAAGTGTTGTTACTTTGTAGCCAATCTATCATCCAAGATGGCTGCCAGTGGGGGATTTAGTTTAACATAGTACCCTATGGGAAATACATACAAATGTCTTCTTTAAGAGAATGACTTAATGGAATGAAAACAAACATGGCTTGAATGATCCTTATGAGGTGCTGACCAAGTTTTGTTACTGTCATTTGGGCTCTTGTGAAGAGTTGTCTCATTAGCAATTACACCACATCTTTTTTATATTTTATTGTATATCAAAGGTAATAGTATTATACCAATGTTTAAATAATTAACAGTCAATATTCTTTTTTAATTATATTCAGGTAGGTACTATACAAGTGACATAATTTATATACTCCTGAAATTTGGTTTGGTGTAAAACAATATATACAATATACCTATTTTTTTCCTTCAGCATATTCAAAAGCTAAATCCAAGCGCCTTGAAAACTGGGAAGGGTTAAGGAGTCAGTTATTGGAGGTCTATGTGTCTCATGAGGAACCATGTAATTCCATATGTAATTTTTGTGGTGTGGAATCTATAGATTTGTACAGATGTCTTGACTGTGCATTGTGGATTACAACATGCCAGTCCTGTATGACAAAAAGTCATTCCTTTCCACATCTACATACAATTGAGAAGTGGATGGTTAGTATTAATATAGTGTACTTCAACTACATCATAGTCCAGTGTTCCCATTGCATTTGCTTTTTTTTTTATAATTTATGTATAGCCTTTGTTGAAACACTTGATTATTTTTATTTCTAAAAAATATTATTTTTGATGCAAAGTATTTAAACTAAAACCTTTATTAAGATAAAAAGTTATAATAATATTGTAACCTTCATAAAAATTTATGAATTGATTCTGGTGTCCTCAAGGTTATGTTTTGGCCTTACTTTATTTTCATTTTTTAGAAATGATTAACCAGAAATGTTAATAATTGGAATGTCCCAGGTGATGGATTCTGCTGATCAATGCTTGCTATAAATACCTGTCAATAATAAAGGAAACCTTTAATCACTTAAAAATGCCTTTCAACTTAATAAAAATTGCATCTTCTAATTAATAATATCACCAGTAAGGCAACTTAAACATTACTCTTTGTATGTCGCACTATGAAAAATTGTACATGCAAGGTTTAAGAAATATATTGATCACATGCTACCATTTTTTTATTTCTGTATGGCCAGCAGCTAGATTGGTTGAATGCCCATTGCCTAGTGAAAAAGCACATTTGGATAGTGCTTTATTTATCGTTTTTAAAAAATAATAAATAAATGTATCATTTTTATGTCAACTGCCACATATAGGGATCACCATTGGTCCTCTTGTGTCCGTGTCATTGTCTGTTTAGATATTATTACTGTTGCTTATCAATTTTTGTTGAAATTTGTCATTTTTTAGTTGAGTTGCAACAAAGTTGAACTCCAGTATTGATTTGGTGATGGCGACTACTGGCGACTACTGGCGTTAGCAATTGGTTGTCATTGTGTCAAAGGTCAAGGTCACAATTATATCTATATCTGAAACAATATGGTTTCTTGATGATTACCACAACTCGGCTTGTGCACCCTGGTGCCATTACATTATTTTATATGAAATTCGTGAATTGTTGATTTTCACCTATTAGTTTAAGATATGTGTAAACTACTTAATATTTGTAGCATGGAACATTTATTGAATGCCCTGTAAACAGCATAGTGTGGAAAAGAACTGACCATGTGGCATGTGAGAGCAACTACCAAAAAGAGTTGGTGATTGTAGATGACAAAGGTAAGTGTACTCTTTACAAATATGGATACTGACCATGCAAGGGGTTTATAGCCAGTCAAAATCCTTAAAAAAAACCCATTATAATGCATTCAGTCTACATGAGCAGCCAAAATAACATTCATACACTGAAAGTATATCAGTGTAATCCTTATTTCTGATTTATTTCAACAAATCAGATATGTTAACAGGACACCATAAGTAACTTTTTTTTCATTTTTCATTTGAGCTCCTCAAAGGATTATTAAAAACCAATTTAATTTAAAATATTTGTTATATCTGAAAATAATTGAAAAAAATAGCTTTATACAGTGATTAAGATTGTAGTATAGGAACAATAATAGTGTCATAATGATACATGTACTATATATTTCTGATTTGGCACAAAAGAGAAAATGCTTGGCACAGCCTGTATACATGAATGAAAAAAACTTCCATTCATTAATTAAACAAATCATGCTTATATATGTTCCTTAGGCTGAAAGAGTTTGGTAGATCATTTTTCAAGTAAACAAAAACCAATCATTTTTCATTATTTTCATATTTTTTTAATATAATTTCTAAATTATTAGTGACCATAAAAGGAATATTGGCCATATTTCTGATACTGACCTTTATCTTGGTGATTATCCAGCCCTATCTAGAGAATTATTGAAAAATAGGATAAGGTCAAAATTGTGTTTAACATTACTGTATCATGTAAGAAATGTTGGAGAATCCTTTAAAAAATATTTATTTTAGAAACTTCTTACATTAGAAATATTTATATGATTACTCCGATTAAGATATGGAAAATGAAAATTTTAAGTACTCCCCTAAAATTCATTTTTAAATCATCTCAACTACAGAAACATAAATATAATCCACACATTTCTAATAATTCATGCACTTTCATTTTTAGGCAGACAACATTTAAGACATGTTCAGTTTTGCAGTTGTGAGCAGGAACCTATAACATTGCTACGGTTTAACCTATGGCCAGCATCACCAAAACACCCTAGACTAGCATTTCATGTTGAACTTTTGATGCTCTTGAATGGACTTCTTTTAGAGAGCCATGTCTCAGTAAAAAGCTTCTGTGCTGTTTTGACGGCTAGACATTCAAAACACAATGCTTTTTATGCAACTAAAGAGGTTTGCTATTATTCCATCTTACAAGAACATTTAGTTTAAAGATATTTTAATTTTACACAAATGTAATGTTACACCCTTTCATTGATTTCATAATTTAATTAAACTCCAGTTAATTATGGCCTGCCATGAATGTGGATTGGTCCCACAGATTTACAGCTGTCACTGTAGATATGTCCATTTATATCGAATTAGTTTTGCGTTTAGCTCCATTTCTCTGAAACAATTATTCAATGATATCTATACACTACAAGCTCCTTGTATAGTACGATACAGTTCAGAATCACTTGAGTCACTTTGACCTACATTTCTTGCTTTACTAATTTTAGTTAAGTTTTGCATTAAGTTCCATTTCTTTGATACATATTGTATTTTAACTATTCAGTTTTCTAGTTTAGTACAAGACAGTTCAACAACAATTTCATCACTACATTTTACAGTGTTTGAAGTTCAAGAATGGATAAAGACTAACTAGCACCTTTGAAAAAAATATATTTATAATGTGGCTCATTTCTTCAAATTTGAATTAACTATTGTATATGAATGATTACAGAGGCAAGACCTGTACAAGATCCTGATGAAGGAAACAATTCAAGAGTTTAGACATCTCTTGTACAAAAAAGAACATCCAAAGCACCTTTGTGAAAAACTTGATGATGGCACTGAATGTCCTGCTTGCTATAATGTAAGATTTTTCATTAATATGCTGATTTATATAAGGTATTTTTTTTTTTAATTACTGTGAAAATATACTATTATCGTTATTTTACAGTGGTTTCATTTATGTCTTCCTGATAATAATCCTTATTGTACTTCCTTATTTCTATATCAACCTGCTCAGCTGATTTTTTTTTTTCATATTAAGGCTTTGTGACATGGTAAAAAAAAACTATTTCACCTGAACTTACCCACCCCCACTTCATAATGTTTGACCCAACATTATCAAAAGTTGAGAACTTCTCAGCCAGCTTTTCATGTGATAAATATTTTATCTAATTTTCTTTATAAAGATATGGTTAACTATCAGGTGTTTGTAAAAACAGGAAGCTTTTTAGCTTGTTTTCTGCACTCACTTGCCAAAAGACATATTTTCATCTTATTTTTTTTATGAAATCTATATGCAGAAAACCTTGGTAGTACTTCTTACATATCTTGCAGGTGAGCATAATTGAAAAATTACTGCCAATTTCTTAGGGTGTTACAAAGGCCCCAATAAAATATTGTTGACATGTTATTTTTCAGTATTCTATTAATGATAGGTGATGATATTTTTGATTATCGTTACAATGTAGTGATATTGAGGAAAGATAAATGTCAATGCTAAATTTATTCTAGTCTCCATTCAAATTGGTCTGTTTTCATGCAGTTCAAAGGAAAATGTTATAAATTGTGAAAGCTTCTATAAAGTTTTACTGTTTTATACATCATACATATATATATATTATGTTACACCGTTAAATTAAACTGACGAGGAAAGGTACTACAGGGTCACCGAAAGCCTGATTTTCGTCGAGCCTAGGTGGTCAAGAGGTTTAATGGCCAGTATATACTGTAAATTCAGAAATTATTGCGAGGTTTTTATTATTGCGAAAAATGCGTCAGAGTTGTAAACGCAATAATTTAAACTCGCATTTTGAAATGTTTTATATGAATTTAACAGGATTTTTCTCAAAATCGTAATAATTAAAATCGCATTCAAGTCTAAAATGACAAAATCGCAATAATAAATGCACGCAATAATTTCTGAATTTACAGTAATGCAAGGCGATTTGGTGCCACAATATCACAGTAGCATGAGTTTGAATCCCGCCGAGGGAATAACAAAAATTTGCAAAAGCAAATTTTCATATCGTACATTGTTGGGCTGTTATTTAGAGTAATTATATATATAGTATGTGTTTTCAGCCATGTGTCACCTTCACTGGTGATCCAATGGAACAGTTTATCGTAGAGTTGTCACTTGTTCAGACATACTTAGTTCGAATCCTGGCTAGGGAAGAACAAAAATTTGCGAAAGCAAATTTACAGATCTAACATTGTTGGGCTGTTATTTAGAGTCATTATATTTATATATATATATATATATATAACTTGTCTAAATATCAACCCAACAATGTTAGATCTGTAAATTTGCTTTCGCAAATTTTTGGTTCTTCCCTCGCCGGGATTCGAACCCATGCTACTGTGATATCGTGACACCAAATCGCCTGCACTGCAGCCGTCCCGCTAGACCACCTGGGCTCTCAAAAAAAGAGCTTTCGGTGGGCATGTGTTACCTTTCCACGTCAGTTTTAATCTAGCGGCGTACTACAGTACATGATATATAAGGCATGAAGATGTTATATATATACAGCTTGATAAATGTTTTAAACCAATAATAATTTAAATTTATGTGCTGAAAGAACTTATAATATACATCCACAATTTATAATTAAAATATTATCTTATATTTACTCAAACATTTTTATTGGTAGGTTACTCAACCTATTGTTTCATTTGATGCCGACTTTCAGCTTGTAAGGAAAGGCTCATCAGGAAATAATTGGAAACCACCAAATCATGAAGGACACTTTTTTGTTAATCAAGATTCTGTGGACAACTTCATGTCAGAATATACTACTGATAACAAAAAAGAAGATGTGGTAAGTGCTAAATCATGGAAGAGGAGGGAAGCATAAAAAATGAATAATTAATGGTTAATCAAGGACAGCATTCTAAAAATTTCGCCCCATTTTTTTTATCAGGTTGAAAAATAAACTATAGAGGGATGGAACCACAAGGGAAAACAGTATAACCCCAGATTAGGTTTATTCCAGATTGTACTATAAATTATTTTGAATTTTATATATACAAGAAACAATTTTGTAGTTTTTTATTGTAGAGAATCTGCACATATAGCATATATATATACTTTTGCAATCTTTGCTTCAGGAATGTAATGAATTTCAAGCTGGAAATCAGTTGAGATCCAAAATAAAGAACAAAAAACTGTCTGAAACAGCTGTGTTTGGGTCTATTTGTCGCCATGAATTTCCACAGCTGTTCTGCAGTCTAAAACACGGTGAAAGGTAGTTATAGTTAAGACAAATACAGATCATCTACCACTTAAAGTAATGGAGAAACTGGTGATGTAAACTTTGTGAAAAAATAATAATAATTAGAAACCAATATAGAATTCTAAGTTAAAGTTTTAAAAATAAAAACGTCAAACAGACTTGTTTACCATTTATTGAGTTATTTTCATTTGAAGTCTTATCAATCAAATTTAGCAGTATTATTTAAAAGGATATATTATATGCATTTAAACTTTTATTAAATCTTAATTTTAGCAGTATTATTTAAAAGGATATATTATATGCATTTAAACTTTTATTAAATCTTAATTTTAGCAGTATTATTTAAAAGGATATATTATATGCATTTGAACTTTTATTAAATCTTAATTTTAGCAGTATTATTTAAAAGGATATATTATATGCATTTAAACTTTTATTAAATCTTAATTTTAGCAGTATTATTTAAAAGGATATATTATATGCATTTGAACTTTTATTAAATCTTAATTTTAGCAGTATTATTTAAAAGGATATATTATATGCATTTAAACTTTTATTAAATCTTAATTTTAGCAGTATTATTTAAAAGGATATATTATATGCATTTGAACTTTTATTAAATCTTAATTTTAGCAGTATTATTTAAAAGGATATATTATATGCATTTGAACTTTTATTAAATCTTAATTTTAGCAGTATTATTTAAAAGGATATATTATATGCATTTGAACTTTTATTAAATCTTAATTTTAGCAGTATTATTTAAAAGGATATATTATATGCATTTGAACTTTTATTAAATCTTAATTTTAGCAGTATTATTTAAAAGGATATATTATATGCATTTGAACTTTTATTAAATCTTAATTTTAGCAGTATTATTTAAAAGGATATATTATATGCATTTAAACTTTTATTAAATCTTAATTTTAGCAGTATTATTTAAAAGGATATATTATATGCATTTAAACTTTTATTAAATCTTAATTTTAGCAGTATTATTTAAAAGGATATATTATATGCATTTGAACTTTTATTAAATCTTAATTTTAGCAGTATTATTTAAAAGGATATATTATATGCATTTGAACTTTTATTAAATCTTAATTTTAGCAGTATTATTTAAAAGGATATATTATATGCATTTGAACTTTTATTAAATCTTAATTTTAGCAGTATTATTTAAAAGGATATATTATATGCATTTGAACTTTTATTAAATCTTAATTTTAGCAGTATTATTTAAAAGGATATATTATATGCATTTGAACTTTTATTAAATCTTAATTTTAGCAGTATTATTTAAAAGGATATATTATATGCATTTGAACTTTTATTAAATCTTAATTTTAGCAGTATTATTTAAAAGGATATATTATATGCATTTGAACTTTTATTAAATCTTAATTTTAGCAGCATTATTTAAAAGGATATATTATATGCATTTGAACTTTTATTAAATCTTAATTTTATCAGTATTATTTAAAAGGATATATTATATGCATTTGAACTTTTATTAAATCTTAATTTTAGACTTGGCTACTCTGTATTCCTGATAGATAAACTACTTGAAAAGTATGAAAGCAAGAATATACATGTGATGTATGACATCGCTTGTATTCTAGACAAGCATTTAAAGGTATTTAATGAGGTTTACATAAAAAACTTATGCATGAGGAATATTTTGATAAAAAATGCACATTTTTCAACATATTAAATCTGCATTGCTTTTGATACAGTGTTATCCCCAAGGCAGTATATCACCCTGGCCCTGTGCTTCTTTAACTTCGTATTGGTCTTGCTGTGGTCTTTAATTTTGGATGTGTTACTGTAGCTCCACCTTAAGGTTCTCCGGCGTTTTACGTTTCCGCAAATTGGCAAATAAAACTCCTACTTTTCCGCATTTTTATAGTACTCTTTTCCGCATTTTTTTTACATTGATTTTGTAAAAGGTTATTTACGTTTCCGCATTTTATTTTTTTAGATTAATTAAAAAATGATTGATAATTTGTTGCCCAGTGACAAATGTTTCATGCATGTTTAGATTTTTTAATGTATGCCTATTTTTAGATTAATTAAAAATTAATAGATTATTTGTTGCTTATTTTGACAAATATTTCATGCATGTTCATGCAAACACGAGTTTAAAAGTCTTTTTAATATAAAAACGAAGATGTATGCCTCTTCTGTTTATCAAATGGGTTCCCTCTTATTTAACACGAGTGCAAATTGATTGATTATTTGTTGCTAATTTTGTATGCCCAGTGACAAATATTTCATGCATGTTCAGATTTTTTTAATGTATGCCTCTTTCGTTTGTCAAATAGTTTCCCTCTTTTTAAACACAAGTGTAAATTTTGTACGCCCAGTAATCCAAGTCCAACGGGGAGGCGGAAGTAGGACTTAGAGCAGGATAAGTCTTTATGATTTAAATAAAATTATCAAATTAAAATGATATATATCATGTATCAATTAAAAATCAATGTTTTTTACTATAAATTATAATAAAACAAAAGTCTTTAATATCATTATTACCATTTTATACAGGTGAAATACAGGTAAAAATGCCGAAAAGTGGTGTCTATTTATTGCGGAAAAGTAATGCAAGAAAATACGGAAACGTGAAAATAGATTTTTGCTAAAATTACGGAAACGTAATACGCCCAGGTTCTCACCATATGATTGATTTACCTGGTCATTAAATGACATTTAAACTTTGTTTGCTTTATTTTTTTTATCAATTGTCTACTTAAATGATATCTACACAACATAGTAAAGTAGAAACCAATAAAAACAAACCAAACCCTTAACGTGGGCATAGTATAGACCTGCTAAGTTCTGAAAATTAAAAATAAAAAAAAATGTGACAAGATACGACTCGACACTGGACACATTTCACTAACCTGTCACACTACCAAATATCCTAAAGAAAAACTGTTTTATAGAATCAATAATATGCCTTCTTTACATTAGTTAGTGTTTTTGATAGATTGTTATGCTAATATTTTTTGCACTCTCATGCTTATAATCTTTATAATTTATGACACATTTAATATTTTCTGAAAAAAATATATTGTTGAAATTATATCTTATGTGTTACTTAATTGTATGTATTGCATAAAGGTATCAAACAAAATATGTTTTTACCCTTTAATGGCGGCGATTACTTTAATTTACAATGTAGACTTTTTATTTAAAACATTTTTCTCATTTCAGAAATACAAAGCTGATGTTCTTGATCGTATTTCATTATCCATTCCAATTTTCCACTGCTTCGGGCATAAGTTTTCTTGTCAGGTATTTTGATTTATGCAAACTTTTTTATTTTACAGACATCAATTATTTATATTTTTCAGCAGTTCATAAGCAGTTTTATAGCAGTTTCTTGAGTTATGGCAGTTTAAAGCAGTTTTATTTTAGGCAGTTAAAAATATAGGTTCAAGTCTGCTATCATAATCTTGCTTTATTAGTTAATTTCTAGGGATTTTACAAGCTTAAAGCATGCTTTTACAAAACTAAAATCACCCATCTTATAAATGGTTTTGTATCATAACAAATAAGTTTTTTCTATATTAAATAAAATATGTAGAAGTGTTATACAACTAATGACCCTTAAGTTCAGACAAAATAGTATATAGTTTTAACTGTAATATACAAATATCTGATCATATAGAACATAATAATGGTTAAATAGATAAATACAAACCAGGTTTTAATTCAATATTTTCAGTACTACTTTCTCCAACAATGGCAAATAATGTTTCTTCTGCAATATCTATAAAAGAAAATTACCCTAAGAATTAAAAATGGTCATCTTTTTCAATGTTTTGTTAGCATTCATCCATTTGAACTGAAAACAGTTTGTTTCATAAAAAGGTTGCTACAGCTCGCTCCTTGTCAGAAATTTGCAGGAATAAATTTAAAAAAAAGATTTCCTCAAAAGACTAGGATCTGGAACATTATATTAGTATGCCATGGTATAATGCATCAGTATCTAATGAGTTTTAATTTTGATTCCAAAATGTTTAGGATGAATGCATCACTCAAAATAATTTTATATGTAAAATGCAGTACATGTATAAAGTAAAATATTTTTAAGTCAAGAATATTTATTTATCTTTAATAAAAATAATTGACTGACTCGTTTTCAACCATTAAAAATAGAAGTATTCAGTGCTAACTGTGCGATTTTTCCTACTTCAAGCTGCTGCAAAAAAACTTTAAAAAATATTAGTTTTGCCTGTTCAAAGCAAACATAATTCTTTACTTACCAACAGGAATATACGGTGGATCCAATTGTTCTGAATCATGTACCATTTCTGAAATTTTATTAAAAACATTTTGAAATAAAGGTTGATTTTATTATGACACATGATTGTTGTTTACCAATAAAACTACTAGATTTTTATGAAACATACATCTAATGTAATCATTTGTTTCTATACTTAATGCTTAAAAGTGTGACATATTATCTGTCTCTGTCTTTCTCTTCAAAATTCATATATATAGTGACTTAAGTGTGAATTAACAACATATAATAAAGAAAGAGAACGTAGTGATATATCATTGATATATTTCTGTAGGTTTCTGCAAAATAAACAAATTTAAAGCTTAACCAAAGTCATTGTAGCATAAAATGTAATTCATAGTGTCACAAGTGTATTGAGATGTATTGTTATACATGTATGTAAGACACATGAAGTTAACAATATCAATGATATTTTTTACATCAAAGATGAACTTCACATTGTAATGAATTCCTACTCAATTTTTTTTAATGGAAACATGAACAATATCTTTCAGCCATTGAAAGAGAGCCTTTAAATTTGATTGGAATTACATTACATCAGTTTTCTAAGAAATGGACCTAACACAAAACTTAGCCAAATCTGAATGCATAAATTGACAAACAGACAACAGATTGACAGTGTGCATAGGCCAAATTTGAATGCATAAATTGACAAACAGACAACAGCTTGACAGTGTGCATAGGCTTGTTTTAACCTCTAACCAGTACATTATTCACTTAAGGTAAATTTGGTTGTATTAAAACATCAAATATACAAACCAATAAGACCTAAAGGGGAAGATATCTCTGAAACAATTCTTTCAGCACAATACTCTGAAAACAAAATAATATATTATTATCATCTGATAGATAGAACATTTTAATTATCAGAATCTAATGGAAAACTGAAAAGCAATTTATAACAAACCAAAACATCATATTATGATAAATATATTGCCTTTATTTCAAATATGTTGAATGTTGAATTAAAAAAGACAATTTGTACCTCAATAACAATTTCCTCTTATTTTTTTTTTCAAATATCTTTAATTTTAGCTTTACCAGAATTTAATCGATAAACATTTGTTTAGAAAGAATTATTATAGTAGTTGTATATGCAATTCAGAATAGCTTTTTTAAGGTAATGGTGCATTTCATAAAATTATAGTAGTTAAAAATGCAATTTAGAATAGCTTTTTTAAGGTAATGGTGCATTTCATAAAAATACCCTGTTTATTAATTTTGTTGTAAAACCAGAAATAAACTATTCAATTCCATAATAGAATTTGCACAGCTTCAACATGCCTGCAAGCTTCCTGCAAAGTTTCAATATGGGTTGATAACTGCAGGAGGTTTTAAATGATTCCAATATAGCAGGTGCACAACTTCAATATATATAGAAGTTTCCTAAAACTTACAGGGATCTGAGTTGAAAACTGTAGAAGGATTTGATTACACAAAACATGTACCCTCCTTTCTTGTTCTTGCTTAAAAAATGATGAAGTTCCAAATTTGGAAAATTGAGACGAAATATTAAAATGATTCCAAAATAACATCAGCCAGTTTTACGAACATGTAATTAGTGATTAGCCTAATGTGTCATTAAGTCTTCCTAAGCCTAATTCATCACAAGGCCTTAAAGATACATTAGGCTAATGGCATGTTCGTACAACCGGCTGCAGGTGTACAACTTCAATATATATAGAAGCTTCCTGTAAAGTTTCAAGGATCTGGTTTGAAAACCAGTGGAGAAGTTGATTACACAAATTATTTTCACATTTTCCCGTCTGCCAGACATCACCATACTATACGATTTTGATTTCATCAAACCCAGCAAAAAAATAATTTTGACATCTGAAGGCCTTAAATACTGGTGGATAGATTTAGTCAATCAATGAAATTGTAAGTTAGATAAACATTTATAAAAAAAAGACCAACCTTGTATACTTCCTTCACTGTCAGTTTGTTGCACAGTTGTACCTAAAAGGATAATTAAATGAGAATTTTTCATTTTTGTTCATGGTGGAGGTTTAACAAATGAAAGGCAAACAAAAGTTAGAGAACAGATTCCACAAATAGGACTTTTTTTCCATTAATAAAGGGCATAACTCAAGAACAGTAAAAGTGACGCTAACCAAATCTAAACTTGATTAGTATTTTAAAGTAATTAGCATTGTGTATAAGTTTCATAACATTTTGTTGAGGCAAACTAAACAAGAGAATGAAAACAAATTTATCATTTTTTTCCATTATTAATAAAGGGTGATAAGTCAAGAATGGTATAAGTAAAGCCAAGCAAATTTAAACTTATTTTGAGGTAATGAGCATTGTGTTAAGCTTTATAATATTTGGTTGATTGAAACTCAAGTTAAAGAATTCAATCAATTGAGGGAACTACATTAGTACAGACAGACTAGGGTAAAACCTTATTCCCCCTTCGCCTAGCAGCAGTTGCAAAGAAACTGAATTGCAAATGTTTGGCTAATTCATTGTTTATGTACAATATAGTACGTTCAAAGAAAAAAGAATGCTGAGATAGTACCTAAAATCATTTTCTTCTTTGACAGTACATTGCATAATTTAAACACTTTTTCTTGCAATTCAAATCATATTAATATACATAATGAAATTGAAATGAAAGTATTAATTTATCTCACCTGATTGACTGCCAATATTCTCGTTTCCTTTATTAGCAATGACCTTTTCTACAAAAATAAATAAATAAAATAATTCATTTCTGGATTGCGAAAATTTACCTTTAAACTGGTGTACAATATTTATTTAAACACTTTTTTGCAATTCAAAACATATTAATATATATAATGAAATTGAAATAAAAGTACAGTAGTCCCTCCCTTATAAGGCCAACCTTGCTGCAAATGAAAAGTGGCCTTATAATGGAGGTGGCCTCTTCTCGGAGGTATCAATTTTGAAAGGTTCTCACTTGCACCCTGTCAATAGGATATTGACCCATGAGTGGTATTACTGCATTGTTATTTAAACATGTACTGTGTATATATATTATGTTTTTGTAAATAAAATTGAATTACAAATATGGATTGCTTTTTTTATTCAGAAATAAAAATATATTTTTACCAGTGTTCATTTGTTATATTATATAAAGCAGCTCCCCACACCCCAAAAAAATAGAATATATATTATAGGATATGGAGAATGTGCTTTTATGATATTGAAGACAGCAAGTCATTACCACTGTCCTAGCTTAGGTTGTAACATGTTGTTTGAATATTCTATTTGCAATCATTCCATATTAGGATAAATGGGTCAGTTGACATTAACAATGGATTTCATATAAATGGCCAAGAATTATTCCCCCAAAAATATAGTGTCCATTAATTTTAATGTGAAAACTGTTATTTTCTCAAGTTTCCCAAATTTCTCCTGTCTAGTCGTTCAATCAGAACTAATCCGTTTAATGAACTTCAATTATATACATATTGTCCATCCACTGTGTTACATAACATAATTATCAATTAAAATACATTTGATATCAAGTAATTGACTTCTTTGACACCTTTATTGTCCGCTATTATAACACAGGTAAACTTGTTCCCATTGTAATCAAACTACGATCTTCTCTAGTTTTATCGTATTACAGTAACGCAACCATGTGGTAATTATTTTTCTCCCTCTGGTGTTATCGTTTAATCAATGTAATTAATATTGCATTAATAGCAAATCTTTTAAAGTCCTTAAAGTGACTAGTACCTATATACGAAAATGTTTAGAACATAGAAATGAGATTTTATCTTGTTAATAATAACATATTATTTCTATTTCATCATGCTGTATCCATTGTAATAATGTATTGTAACATGGGCCTTTGCAAATTATTGTAATTGTGTCAATAAAATATTTGTATTTGTAATGTTACGATTTTTCTGTTCATACAATTTTCCAATAACTAAACAATTTGGCTTCTTTTATCTTTTGAAATATCATTTATCTGTGTTTTTCCAACATTAAATGTTGTTGCCAGTTTCTTAAATATTCGAATTGACAAAACATACGCAACAGTCGGGTCAAATTATAGGACGAACGATCTCCTTTCAAAATAATAACATTTGTTTTACATGAAAACATCGGTTGGTTGTATTTTTCTAGAGGATTTTAATATTTTCAACTTGAAAAAAACGGCAGCTGGCCGTATTTGGGTAGGATTTTTAACTTTCAAACATGAAATTACTGCCGGATAACAGATAACAGAATTGGCCGTCCGAGGGAGGTATTTTTGCATGTAAATGCGTTAATGCAAGCCAAATGTGGCCACACAAAGGAGGTGGCCGTCCCAGGGAGGGGCTGTTTCATAGAGGGACTACTGTATTAATTTATCTCACCTGATTGACTGTCAATACTCTCGTTTTCTTTATTAGCCTTGACCTTTTCTACAAAAATAAATAAATAAAATAATTCATTTCTGGATTGGGAAAATTAACCTTAAAACTGGGGTACAATATTTATTTAAACACTTTTTTGCAATTCAAAACATATTAATATACATAATGAAATTGAAATGAAAGTATTAATTTATCTCACCTGATTGACTGCCAATACTCTTGTTTCCTTTATTAGCAATGACCTTTTCTACAAAATAAAAATATAGTAATTAATTTCTGGATTGGGAAAATTAACCTTGAAAGTAGTGTACAATATTACTTTACATGTGTACTGTAAATTCATTTTTAATCGTGGGATAACAGTTTTAATGGATTTCGTGGGCAAAAACAAACCACAAATTTAATGCCTGACAAATAACAATGACAACACTTGTGTTGCTTGTTCAAACTCTATTTGACGACAGTCGTATATTTTCAGTGCTTGTTCTATAATTTAGTACCCTTTTTTGTATGACGTCAAGGCATCATTAAACAACCAACATTTCTTATTTCTATGTCCCCAAAGCGTAGCACCAGGGACAATAAAAAATATATTAAGAAGATTCTTTAAATATGATTCATAATTTTAATCATTTATGATAGAAAGGTACTAATTTAGTAATAAGTAGTATTTGCAGTCTCTTAGAATATGATACACATATTTACCTTCTATTGTCTCCTCTCTTGAACTAAGTAAATGAAAATTGAAATATAATAAGATTAATTTATCAGTTCAAATAATAAAAAATGAAACAATAAATAGTATTTGTTTTTAAATAGATAAAGAATAGTTGATACATAAAGCTTTGAATTATGTTAATAAGATGACAATTAATATTGCTACAGTCATTTAGGAGGATTTGTGCTATTTATTGTTAAGTAAATTCAATTGTCTCCCTTGAAATAATTACGACCAGAAATAATTCATGCACATCCTCAAGTTGTGTACTACAATTGTGTGATGTTTAATCAATATTGTTCCATCCATTAAGGAGGAGTTGCGCTAACACACATATGGACAGACAGACAGGGTGATTCCTATATCCCCCCAAAACTTTGCTTTTTTTTAGGGGTATAAAAAAAAGTAGTATTTGAAAGTCTTGATTGACACTGATTGTTAATTGTTTTGTGTTGGATTTCATTGTTTGTGTGCAATGTATTTCATGAACAAACATTGATGTTCTGAATTGAGTTTTCTGTAATTGAATAAAAGATTAAACCATAGATATGTGTCACAGTCCATATAAACTAGTTGATATAGAAATATATTGATTGATAAAAAATATTTTCTTTCCTAATTGCAAACTATGAAACCATGCAGTGTTAAATGCCTGGGAGCTTTATCTAACTATGCAAGTAATTTAAGGATTTTTTTCAGCTTTGAATAGGGTATATGATATATCCTGGTCAGGATTAGATTACACATAATTAATGCAAAAGCAGTTTATGAAAGAATTAAAGTCATATGAAACGAGTTGATGGAAAAAAATATGACCACTAAATTATTCAACCAATACATGCACATATACTAAACTAAGACCTTTGTAATATATTTTCACTTTTTATATTGAGTCTGTAATGTGTAATTTACAAACAAAATAATGCGTTTGATGATTTTATATGGAAACCATCTTTCCTGTGTTGATTAATCAATTTTAAAATTGTTATTGTACGTATCTGTTTGTTAATCAACCTTATAAAACAGTTTTAAAACAAATTTGTGTATAAAAATATTTCTTTCATCATCGATCAAAAAAGATCTTTCCAATGAGTTGTCAACGTGGTATGTTTATTTTTAATTTTACTATTTGCTCTTGCGCAGGAACGCTTTTCACATTGTTTACGAGGAATATCATGCATACGGAAAAGCATTCAATGAATATCGAAACAATTACTCACTGGAAGTAAATAATTCAGAAGCCGTACATTTCATGAAGTTTTACATTAAAACATTAGAGTTTTTACTAAAACAAGTATGTGGATAAAAGTTTTATACTATAAACTAACTATTTAGCTAAATAAAACGATTCAACTTTTTTTTCAACAACTCGTTTCATATGACTTTAACCATTATAGATGTATAATTTCTTAAAATATTTCTCAAATGACTTGTATAGATAATAAGAGTTTTTCAGTTTTGGCTGTGTTTTGTCATTCAATTTATTTTTTGCAATCCATTTTTTTCGAAAAAAAAAAATACTTACATTTTTGCTACATGTATTTGGTCTTTCCTGCTTAGTATAGATTCCATTGTAGAAGTGGAGTAGCTGCCAGGTTCTTTAAAAGTTATTCCCTCTGGCAAACCACTAACAGAAAAGCTTATTTGCCCCAAAGACAAAGCTTTATATGGCACCTTTTTCATACCACATTTTTCTAAAAGAAAACAAACAAGTGAATCTGTGAGCTACTGCTCACTAATGATACCCCCGCTGAAAGAATAGGGCAAACAGGAAGGTGTTAAGTAATGAATCTAAAAAAAAACATATCGCATGGGTATAGCTTGCATATATAAACCTTGATACCAAATTACAAAGCAATAATTATTTCTGATCACCCTGCTAAATAACAATCACAGGGATGCTTGATGGTTTTTAATCCTGCTTGGATTAATTAATTAATTCGAAAGTGGTCTATTAATTGAAAGTATTAAGACTGGAATTTTTCACAAATGCGCTTCCCAAACAAATGTGGACACAGACATGCATGGATATTATCTAGCATGATCAAGCTCTGGACCGAATATAAAACCATTCCCTTCATAGAAGCCAAGAATGTAATACTCCTTTATTACACTGAATATAACAATAATTAGGTCTAGTTTTCTTCACACTCTTATTTGTTTGTGTAAGAATAATTCCAGTTAAACACAATTTACCTCTTTCAGAAACATTTTCAATCCTTTATAAACAAGATATAGTAAATTTTATGTTCTATAATTCTGATATGATTTGCATATTAGGGAACACGTTCATATGATTGGTTAAGAAGACTTCCGGTCGTCACTCTTG
>CM034351.1:58377820-58425963 GCA_019925275.1 Mytilus edulis | reverse complement strand
ACTTACTATCTAACTATTATTTGTGTGTAATCAAACATTATAACATTCCACTAATTTATGCATGGTTCGTATATCTACCCTCACTAATTTATGTTGCGTGTTCTATTATGCACTCTTGATTACTTAGTACAATTATCGAATCGATATTATACGTTTAAATCGTTTGCACTTGAAAAAAGTCGTCAGTCGTTTTGATGTGGTTACATCTGTCGCAGATTATGGTAAAATACAAAAATGTTATACAACAAAGTTGTTTCCCTACACTTATCCAGTAAAAGTTGATTAAAGTCAACTGTTATTGCTAAAGATAATGTTTCTTCAACGAGTAGTTGTAATTTTGCTGAGTTGGCTGTCACTAATTAAAGCAGGTAGGCATATAATCATTTAAATTCCTTAAACAAACAAAAAATGGTATGGTCACTCTATTTTAGAAGTGATCCTTTAACCAAAAACTTTGTGATGTCCAAATATCCCAAGCAGGCATTGGGCGAATTACAATGCAATAAAATAAGAAAGGCATTGAATTACAAACTAAATTTGTGAATTTATTATCACGTGAATGGAAAAATCAAACATTTTGAAAAACAACATGGAGTCACAATAGATTATAGCATATGCAGTAACTGTTAATTTAAATATACATGTAAAAGAAATTCAATACGGCTTTAACCTTTTTGTCGAGCCTTCGAAAAAGCGAGACATGGCAATCCTACATTCCGTCGTCGGCGTCGGTGTCAGCGGCATTGTCCACAAATATTTCCCCCGTCTGTGGTTAAAGTTTTTAATAATTTTAATTACTTTCTAAAACTATCCTTGATTTCAACCAAACTTTGACAGAAGCTTGTTTATGATCATAAAATAGTACCAAGAAATAAATTTCTATCAATCAATCCTTTTTTTCCATATTTGACTTATGAATTGACTTTTTTTCTGCCAGTTAACATTGCATTAACTCTGTTGTTAAAGTTTTTCCATAAAAAATTAACAATAATAAACATATCTAACAGAAAAAATATTTTTCAAATAACATCCCCATCATATACATTACAGAAACACAATTGAAATAACACTGCTGACCTGCAACTTGGAACACATTATATATTCAGGGATATGCAATCATGTGGGTGTTGCTGGGTAGTTAATAAGACTACACTTAATCTACTGACGTCATCATTGTCTCAGTGAATATTTTTTATTATGCGCTTATAGTTTCATTTGTCTTCTCAACTGTAGTTAACGTCGTAGCTGTTATTACTGGTGATGCATCTGTTATGTTTATATTTTCGGATAACCAAGTCTGGGAGGTATCTACCAGTAATATTTCTATTTACCGCTCAGGACAAACCTTGTCAAGTGGTCAATACTTTAAAATTGTAGTTTTCATGGTTCTTTTGACAGACTAAACTAACAATTCTAGTAACATTGGTTGATTTGGGGTGGTGGTGAGGGTGGAAGTCTGTAAAGGTTGTCCTTTTAACTTTATTTCTAAGGCATGATTCAGTTTATAAAAATGACGGATCTTGATTTGTTTTATTGGTTATAAAAATGAATAGTATGATTATGGTTATGATATTGCAGACTTAAGGTATATTTCAAATTGCTGGATCAAATATGTCAACATGTATAAATCAAAATAAAGGTTACAGATAAATATAATAAAAGGTGACAATATCACCAGATCAAACACTCTTATATGTCAAACGGGTGTCAAAATTATTGCTACTACTTTTATCATTGTCGTGAATATTTTATTCTTACAAGCAATGTTTATCATATCATGTGTTCAAGTATAATTCCAATTCATAATAAAAAAAAAGGGAATATATCAAAGAATTTAATATTGGCTAGAACACTTTTTTTCATTTCTAACAGTAATTAAATGAAGGACAAAATATCAAAGTTAAATTGATAGTTCAGTTGATGGATGCTTATTTTCATTCTTCTATCTTCCAAAACTATTACATTTAGGGACCAGATTTTCTACTGTGTTGAAGATCCAATGATGGCATCCGACTGCTTTCTGCTGTTTGGGGGCTGTGGTCTCTTTGTATATTCACCCCATTCGATTCTCAATCTTATTTTATTGATATAAAACCACTTGTTTGTAGTACATAGGTAGAAATTACGTAACTAAAAATCAAGTTGTAATATCATTTTGATTCATGTACTGACATACTTCGGTTTGCCTAGCAATATATCCTTTGCATGAATAATTTGAGTTTGTCCTTTTTTATTAGACAAAAATTTCGTTTATGTTTTCATACTAAAAAATTAAAGAATAATAACTTTCTGTGATATGAATATAAATATGTCCATTAACCCAGAAATTTTGCAGATAAGGTCTGATTTATAGTAATAACGTATCAAAATCTAAATTGAAAGGTATTGACTTTTAGATAAAACACATTAATACTAATACTTTATTCTTTTATGTTAATATGCATACTTTATTGTTGATAAACGAGTTTATAGAAAGAAAAAAAACAAATGAAGAAAGTATTAAAGAAAAGCTTTAAGTAACAAAATTGAGACATGCATAGCATTTTCAGTTTTTGCAATGATATATCAAAATCATTAAAGCTTATATTCAGGAAAAGATTATACACATTTCAGCTCAGTCATTATTCCCATTAACAAAATTTTTACTTCTAGCCATTTTGACTTTTGATTTCCGTGTACACTTAAAATACATAAAAAAAAAGGTTTTACTTGATTTGTATGAATTCCTTGTCTGAACTCTGAGGAGGCTCGCGGGTATAGGTTTTTCAGAAAAAAATTAAACATTAATTTTTCATTACAAATTTTATTGATTACCTTAAGTAGCTGTTACTTTATCATATGGTACAAAAATCATTCCAAAAAATCAATTCATGTTGGCCCCAGCGGACATTGAAAAAGCTTCAAATTATCTCCCTTTGGTGCAAAAATGCCATTTTTTGGCATAAAAATTGAAATATCTTTTTTAACTCATCGGTGACCTATATCTTTTATTGTTGTGTTCGAATAAGCTGTACATAGACTAAATAATTGTAAGATTTTAGCGATTTCTGTAATTTAGTTCTTTTTTTATTTCGATATTGCCGCTATTTCTCCTATTAGTTCAACAGAAAAAAGGACATTAACAAAAATGTATGCTCCTTTCGAAGGCAGATTGTGAGCGTAAATGAACGGTGACACCATTTTTTAATTTCATTTTTCTATTAAGTATAAGATAAAGTTCATTTATAGAAAAATATAGAGAAATCCTATATTAAATAAAAAGTTTCATTTAGACCCGCGAGCCCCCTTAATTAAAGGAAAAAGTTTTATCTGATTTGGATGCATTCTTGGTCTGAACTCTAAGTACTTGAAAAAAACAAAGGTTTTAACAGATTTGCATAAATTACTGGTCTAAAATCTGAGTACTTAACAAAAAACGATACGTGATTTTCATGCCTTCCTAGTCTAATTCTTATTAATCATAAGGATAACGCTTACATGAACATCAATGTACGAAACTTTCTCAGCGGAAAATTTAATAAAGGAATAAAAAACAGTGCTTAAAAGAACTCGCATATATTTTTGCTAGAATAAACATTTTTGAGTATTGACAGCAGTTACATAATTATATGATAAGAAATGAAAGTCGGCAAATAATAAGATCTGGAAAATATTGTTTAACGATAATTCAATTAGAAAAATGTTTAAAATAGCAATTCAATTTAAACATTCCTCTCAGAAACATATATTTCCACTAATAGCTAGCTACAAATTTAAGTTTTATCCATCATTTTCTACATAGGAAAATGCTTGTACCAAGTCAGAAATTTAACAGTTAATTTCCATTCGTTTGATGTGTTTGAGCTTTTGATTTTGCAGTTGACTGGGGACTTTTTTGTTTTAAATTCCCTGGAAGTTTTTTGTTCTTTTATTTTTTTCCAGGTTCACCGGTTAACTATAAGGTCTGTGTGCTTACCAGTGTAATAAGCAAGATCGAGCATATATATATGAGGGAAGACATGGTGGAGATATTGTTCATTTCAGTAGTGATGACCCGACGATAGCAATAGTGACAACCAACGATGGAAAAATAAAACTGAGAAATGAATGTTTTACGCGACAGGGACCTTTTATTGTAATGAGGTAAATCTCTGTCTCTCTAAAAGTCAGCATTCAGTAGCTTCTTTTTTCTCTCACAAACAGGCACAGGGATAAGTCATACATAATAAACTAACAAACGCTTCACTCGTATTATATTTTTTCTATTTTCGTGTTATTCTATGTGTTTTCAAAAAAATACACATTTCTCCACTTTAGTAACAAGAATAAAGGATTTCAAAATGCTAGAAATGTTTATACCCTATCCGTTTATTTGCTACTATATATTCAGGTATCTGAAAAAAACCGGAAAGTAAGTTTGGTTAAATTTGCTGATTGAAATATTGCAAAATGTAGTAAAATTCACAAGAGACATATTTACAAGAAGAATTGTACTTTTCAATGAAAGTAGTGCAACAATACTTGCAGTCTACTCAGTTTACCTTCGGTTGACAATTTAAAATTCATACGTCTCTAAACCTAATGCAAAAGACCCGCATCATATCAAAAGGTAAACAAATTAACGCTCAAACAAGAAAATAGTTGAATTTACATATTTTTGTTTCAAAAGGAGATAACTAGTGCAAAGAATAAGAACAATGTTCACTCTTACACAAACATGTGAATTTCGTCACGTTTTTATCGAATTTATACAACATGTTTCAAACATAATAAATACACATCAAGCGTATGATCCGAAGTTGATACCGACACAGCAGACCAAAGCCACTTAACTAATAAAACCTCAATGCGTTGACCTTAATAGACCACTTGATAAGAGAATCAGGCGTAAACAATGATTAGAGATATACAAATAAATATAAATAAAGCTTGACCGCAGATAATTGATAGCTTTTAATGACCGCTTATAAGAACGATCACAGACAATATACCATAATTACGAAAGTAGTTATTGTTGATATAAAGCCTGTAAACGTCCAACAGGAAGTATTTCAAGATACCCAGTCTGATATTGTTGAAGTACTGAAAAAATATAAAACATGATAAAATAATTATTTGCTTAATTTCTACAAATATTTGGGCTTAAGGGCAACACGTTATGTTACAGAAAACTTCCTTGGCTTCAGGGAATAAAACGCGATTAAAGTAAACTAACTGACGCCAATATAATACTTAACTATCCGAGCAGTGTGCGCGGCACACTGTGTGACTGCTTGAAGATATTTTTCTCCAGTATCATGTAATTCACTCAGTTCTGTCATATTGTAAATCAAGAACAAAACAAATTACATGCTACCTGCAGTTGATACAAAACACACAGTATGTACATAAAATGATAGTGTGTTCTCAGTGGTATAGCTTTACTTGATTTTCCACGTGGTACCGCATAAGAGTAAATCTTTGTGGGCATAGACCGACGTGAAATAGAGCTGTTGAGCAATCAAGATGAGATTATTCCTCGTTAAGGTACGTAGGCACCCTAACTACTCGGAAAATGTCCATAAATGTCTGGCCTGATCATTTATAATAGTAACACATTGTGAACCATAAAGGCAGAACATCTCCATAAAAAATCGGCGGTGTTGGGGCGGCTTGAGGGTTGATTTGAATTTTGCACTGCTATACTGCTACTAACTTATTAATGCAACTGACTGAATAAACCTAACAAAGATTGAAAAATTAACACGTACACCAAGTTCATTACATGGTTAAGAAAACATTGCCGTCTCTAACACCACTGTGTCTAAACCACACCGGCAAAATTTGTTCGGACTCGATGGTATCTAAGGTAGCAATAAACAGTTAGGAAAAAATATTAAAATTTGCCCTTATAAATTTTACCATCCCCTTTTCATTGCTTTCTTGCAATATCAAGCTTACTGTTTGTGTCATATCTGGGCATATGTATGTAATCAGAATCTTCCATAGATTTTATATCCAGTATATAAAATGGTTAAATATAATTTCTTTTGGGTGTATCCATGGCAACAATCTGCATTTATTTGTTATAAAATATTGCAAAAAGGGGGGAAAAGATGTCACATATTTCCCCAAAATTTGGCTAAAAGAAGAATATCAATCGCTTGAAGTAATACCTTTTCAGAAACTGTGTACATATATCATTCAGCAAATCCAATGAAAATCATATGTCTTTCATCTGATTTTTTTGTAAAATTGTGTTAAAAACTTCGTGTAGAAAAAAAGTGTTTGTAAACATTACATTAATTTCTGGACCGATGGCCGGTCTAGCTATGAAAATACGGATTGTCAAACAGAAAACAGCCCATAAAACATGTAAAAAATAATCTTGATGCTCTTATAAACCATCTTTGAAGGCTAAATTAGCACTCAGCTGTCTAAAAATGAATTTTATTACACAATAACTTTCCTATTTGAAAAATCCACAGGGGCCAAAATGCGAAACTAAACTCCTAACTGTGTATTGCTACCTTAATAGTAAATATTTTTTTCAAATTCTCCCTTTTAACTTATTTTCTGTGTTCTGCTAGCTAAATCGAGCAAAATGGCCTTTTATTTTTGGAAATTGGTTGAGTAATGAATATTTTATGAAGGTTAGCAGTTGACACTGAAACGCGACAAAAACTGATTTTAAAGAAAGGTGCCAAGTCAAAGTGTAAAATCTTGTCTCTACCTCAATTTTTAGCAAAATCTTAAAAACTATACCTCTTTTGTCACTTTTTTAATGTTGAAAATCTTAATAAGATCTCTGATGATGCAAAATAGTACAAAATTTAGCAATTTCAAGCATAAAAATGTTAATCTTTATGCTTATTGCATACCAAAGACTTGATTCAAAAACTTGGTGATAGGGAATCAATTTCTTACTTATGATTTAACTATACATTTAAAATATGCCAAATTGTAACATGAAATCTTGATTAAAACAATAATTTGATATATTCGCAAGAAAAAAACCAATGCGTTCAATACTTAGACTACTACATGCAGCCCAATCCTTCAGAAGCAAGAGTTAAGCCGATAGAGTACAAATATAAGCCTTGTGTCAAAATGTCTAATTTTGGTTGCTAAGGACTTTAAACAATGAAATTAACATGTATTGTCATTCTTAAACACTCAATTTCCTCAGAAGTTGATTTAGAATCTAAATATCAATAGATTTGTGGTATGAAAAGTCTTAAATTATACAATTCAGAGCTTGGTAAGTATGCCATAAGGTAGCATAAACAGTTAGGAAAAAATATTAAAATTTGCCCTTATAAATTTTACCATCCCCTTTTCATTGCTTTCTTGCAATATCAAGCTTACTGTTTGTGTCATATCTGGGCATATGTATGTAATCAGAATCTTCCATAGATTTTATATCCGGTATATAAAATGGTTAAATATAATTTCTTTTGGGTGTATCCATGGCAACAATCTGCATTTATTTGTTATAAAATATTGCAATACCTTTTCAGAAACTGTGTACACATATCATTCAGCAAATCCAATGAAAATCATATGTCTTTCATCTCATTTTTTTGTAAAATTGTGTTAAAAACTTCGTGTAGAAAAAAAGTGTTTGTAAACATTACATTAATTTCTGGACCGATGGCCGGTCTAGCTATGAAAATACGGATTGTCAAACAGAAAACAGCCCATAAAACAAGTAAAAAATAATCTTGATGCTCTTATAAACCATCTTTGAAGGCTAAATTAGTACTCAGCTGTCTAAAAATGAATTTTATTACACAATAACTTTCCTATTTGAAAAATCCACAGGGGCCAAAATGCGAAACTAAACTCCTAACTGTGTATTGCTACCTAACATCGGGCACAATGACGGAACATCAAAAGACAGATCGTCCTGAATATGCATGAAATATTTGCCACTGGACGTTAAGCAACCAACAATTAATCAATCAATAGACAGAAGAAAGATAGATTTCTCCTTATTTTCTGATTTTTTTCATGATATCAAAGAATATATATACATATACAACTATTTTTTATTGTGATATGCAATATTTTCTACAACTGTTCTATATTAACGGAGAAATAAGTAAAAATGCATGTCAAAATGACGAATTGAGTGAACCTTGCCTCGAAACTGTTTAATTTCTCGTTAATTTGTTCACATTGTATGGAAAGAAAGGTACGGGAAGATAGATATTGACCCGAAGATTGCAACTTTAGTTATTATGAGCATCTAAATACTTGTATTTCTGTGTATGGAACGAAAGAAAAGGGTCATGTCAAATTAAAATAAACCGGTTTCGTCAATGTTGTTTACTACACAATCACCCGGTTTCGTCTATATATATCACCCGGTTTTTTTTTTTTTTAACAAACAAATTAATAAAAAGCAACGTTGACACGAATCTAAACATTGTCTTTCGAGAATTTAAATATATATTTATTGTAAGGTAAACTTGGCGTGTTAAAATCTATTTTAAACGGGCACGTTTGGACATAGGTAATTATGATAATACACATTTTTTTTTCCTAATGAAAGGTGTATCCCTTATTTCACTTAACTTCAAACTAATTTTAAATTTGTCAAAGAGGGGAATTTTGTACCATAATTGGCAATAAACAGCTGCGCCATGACCACATGATACGCCCGTCGTTTTATGAGTGAAGTTGTATGCAATAATCAGAAATAGTTTCTGAGATAGGGCGCACCATGTGAAAACCTCTATTCTTTTTTACAAAAAACTCAATAACTCTAAAATAAAAGTTTGAATCAACACCAAAAAGTATAGAGATCTTAAGATTAATATTAATAAGAAGTGAGTAAAATTTAAACAATAATCATAAATAGGTTTTTAGATACATCGCAATAAGTGACCCCCCCCCTTTTTGTTTTACCAAAAAAAAAAATCAATCACTCTATTAAACAAAAATTTTAAACATCACCAAAAAGTAAACAGAAGTTTAAAAGATTTATATTACTAAGAAGTATGTAAAGTTTGATGTAGTTATAATACTTCGTTTTTGAGATATGGCACGACATGTTAAAAAACCCACATTCCTGTTTCACTTACATTTCCTGTAACTCAAAAAAATTGAATTTGATTTTCACTAAAAGGTTTACAGATCGTTTGACAATTATAAGAAATAACTATGTTAAATTTTAAGAAATACGATAAACTGTCCTCAAGTTACGGTGCGACATGTTTATGCTGGACAGACGGATAGACGGATAGATAGACGGACGGACGGACCGAATGACTGATAAATGGATGAACGGTACGATGAAAGGACGGACGGACGGAAAGGTGGGTGGACAGACGGACAGACGGATGTATACAATAATACGTCCTGTCAAAATTGTGACGGGAGTGTAAAAACGCAAAGAAATGGAAAAAAAAACTCGTAATTAAAGGTCATGTACTTAACGATTCTGTAAAGCAAAAAATAATCAAAATATTGTTTAACTCGGCGGTATGTACAAGCTGTTCGAATAACGTCCACTTTGAAATAAACTGAATCCGTCTGTCCGTATATATTGTCAAAATATATTGACCAACGTCAGTGTACAATCATCATAACACAATGGCGACAGAACAGACCCGTTTTTTGTAGTAATGTTAACAAAATAATTATTATACTAATTTGTACATAGCAGTATAGTTGCAATTAGTGATAAATAAATTTTATTTTAATTCATGGTAGTTGTAATCCTACATTCATTTTCTATGTCGATTATGCATGCATATACATTTGTCTTAATATCAACGTTTATCCTTTAGAAGATTTATTTTTAACCATGATAGAAAAGATTACATACATCGAATGATTAGATTACTTATAAAGGTGTCCATCTTTTTGTGCGAGAAAAATCACATATCAATTGTGTGTTTCGATTTGTAAGACCGTAAACTTTAATTTCAAGTTAAAACTTGTTCAAACATATTTTCCCATAACTCATATAGAAAACGCATATTTAGAGAGCTTTAACCTCAATCTCCTGTTAAAAAATTTCGGAATGCAAAGTAAATTTAAAATGTTTGTGTTCTATAAGAGTAGGAATTCAAGTGTTTGCTTATTATTTATTTGAATCTGAGACTCATATCAATAATAAGCCGTTGTCCGGTGAAAGAAGTTGTTTTCCAACAACCCACAAAACTCCTTTTCAACGCTGAAGTTAAATAATCAATTATAATGTAATGCGATTATGATTTTTTTTATTTGACCAAACCGGGTTATGCATTGTGAAATCTATGACGAAACCGGGTGGTAAACATTGACGAAACCGGCCAGTTCCATTTTGACATGACCCATTTCTTTCGTTCCATACACAGAGATACAAGTATTGAGATGCTCATAATAACTAGTTTTGCAATCGCCGTGTCAGTATCTATCTTCCCGTACCTTTCTTTCCGTACAATGTGAACAATTTAACGAGAAATTAAACAATTTCGAGGCAAGGTTCACTCAATTCGTCATTTTGACATGCATTTTTACTTATTTCTCCGTTAATATAGAACAGTTGTAGAAAATATTGCATATCACAATAGAAAATAGTTGTATATGTATATATATTCTTTGATATCATAAAAAAAATAAGAAAATAAGAAGAAATCTATCTTTCTTCTGTCTATTGATGTTCCGTCATTGTGCCCGATGTTAAATACCATCGAGTCCGAACAAATTTTGCCGGTGTGGTTTAGACACAGTGAACACAGACATCATAAATCTAGTAATTAAATGTGTATCGTCCACCTAAATAAATAATGATTTTAACAGATGCCGAGTCGGACAGAACATGAAACATTCATATAAACATCAATTAAAAATTTCTTACTAATAACCATACAAAATCTGGAAACATACATTGTATCTGTGAAACTTAATAAATATAATTCAGATTTAGTTGTTATAAATCAACATGATCAACTATTACCCCCTTGTTTCCCCTGAATTTTAAATTGTTTTATTTTCTCTCTTCTTTGAAAATAGACAGGAAATTCCAGGTAATGAAACACATTCATTATATGCATGCAGAAAAGATACAAACTATGATGCAAACAACGACATTAGAATCCTTCATTTTAGTCCTTGGAGTAGGTAAATCAATGATATATTAAGGATGTTTGCTTGTCATGTTTTGAAATTTTTGTCAGATTTTCGAAATCCTCTGGTTTTATCCATTTGAATGCCTTAAAAAATTTTGCACATGGACCCCCATTTTCCTTTTTATTAATCTTTTACATGTATAAGTATATGCCATTTGTAAAAGTCTTATTATATCTTATTTATGTTTTAATAAATTTTGAAAACTTTATCTGGTCAATAATAAAGCCATGAAAAATCAAGAGAGAACATTTTCCCGCCAAATTTCAAATGGCTAATATCTCGAAAACTAGCACATTGACCCCTATACTTTTTTTGCTTTTTTTATTCTTCAACTAATCCCATATCAATATATACAAGAGTGATGGAAAGCTATTTATTTTGAAACTGAGCAGCGAACTTCCTTAATATAACATCTATTCTTCCATCCTTATATTGGATTCCTAAGATTCACAAGAATACTTATAATGAAAGGTATATTGCAGGTTCTTCCAAGTGTTCCACTAAACCCCTTTCTAAAGTTCTTACAGCCATACTCACTGCAGTTAAAGAAGGACTTCAGAAATATTCCGAAAACGGCATATTCAAGAAGTAGTGTTAATCAGATGTGATAACTATAAAATTTAAAAGAGTTATTGGTGAATTTACAATCTCAATCATTAAAGCATTGTACCAACATTAAAACCTTTGATTTGTCAACTCTTTATACCACTTTTCCACATTCTAAACTTAAGGCTCGGCTAACAGAACTCGTCAGCATATGCCTATGTTTCTTTAAAAAAAGATTTTTTTAAATTTGTGTGAACATGGTGAATCTTTAGAAATGCTATGATGCAAAAACGAATCACACATAGCACGATGCATAGTTAGCGAGCAAATGCAATCTATGTAAGTTATTTCTTTACCTTGAAACATTGAGCGATAATGATCACTGCCAATAAACGTTCCAAATTTTGGCATACAGTAACTAGTGGGTGATTTGGTATTGTTGTATACATTCGAAAACCAAAGAAAATTTATAAACAGGAATTGAAATACACAAGATTTCAAAAAAATTCCATATGATGTTATAAATATCTGTTAAAGTCATAAGAAATAATACATATGTATTAATTTTTTTTAATTTGAGATTTCTTATGTCTTTAATATATTCATACTATTTTTTAAGTTTAGATTCTAGATACTGTCGATGTTTATATTCCTAATAACGGGTAACGGTATTCCTTTATCTGTCTCTGTAAATTATTGCTGTTACTGTTTGGTCTTATTTTTGATGTTGCACGGTTTTATACATTCCGTCATTGTGTTATTGTGCTATGGTAATGTTTGTATTCTGAATACAATTATATGACAATGTTGACTATTGTACCATATTTTAGACATTTTAAACTATTGTGTGTATATAAAAAAAGAAGATGTGATATGATTGCAAATGACACAACTCTCCACAAGGGACCAAATTGACACAGAAATTAACAATTATATGTCACCGTACGGCCTTCAACAATGAGACTGACCCATACCTCATAGTTAGCTATAAAAGGTCCCGAAATAACTATGTAAAACAATTCAAACGAGAAAAATAAAGGCCTTATTTAAGTAAAAACTGAACGAAAAATAATTATGCAACATATAAATAAACGACAATCATTGAACAACAGGCTCCCGACTTTGGACAGGCACATAAATAGAGAAAGTGGTGGGGTTAAATGTGTTACCGGAATCCCAACCCTCCCCAAACCTGGGACAGTGGTATAACAGTACAACATGAGAACGAACTATAAAAATCATTTAAAAAAGGCGTAACTCATCAGATGGATAAAAATAAAAGTGTACGTGGACGGGTACTTGTACATTCTAACAACAAAAAGACATAAGGTACAGATCTGAGAGTACTCGCAGTTAACTGACAGCTAGTTCAAAGCCACTAACAACTAATAAAAATCATGCATCTAAGACTAAATTATCAATCGACATATGTCTGTTTGTTTTGTTCACACATCGTTGTCAATAAAATGGAATGTAATGCGAATGTCATGCAAGTGAGTGGTTTAGCTAGCTAGAAAACCAGGTCTGATACACCTTTTTTCACATTCGAAAATACCTGTAATAAGTCAGAAACATAACAGTTATTCATTCGTTTGATGGCATGACGTTTGAATTTGACATTTGTATAGGGACTTTTCATTGAGACTTTTCCTTGGAGTTTAATTGTTATTTCATTTTATTCTTCCATCATTATTTTGATCATTACTTTATGATTTTATACAGGAGTACTATGTTATTACCCAACAATATGTGATGTGTGCGTTGGTGTTGACTTCCAAGCGACACGTGCATTAATAGGTAATACAGTAATGTTTATAGAATACTAATTTGTGAGATGAATTTACCAGACTAACCTGAAATAATTCAGCATCGTATTGATAAGTTAAACATTAACGCATATATCATAAAAAAATATTGTGAAACACATTGGTCAGAAACACCTCCTGCTAGCAATCATCATCAACTAGTAATGCAAACAACCCGTACAAGGTGCATTGGTCAGAAATACCAGCTATCATTCCATTTATCTGTAAAACAGTGACGCTAACAATCAACTTATAACTTTGAATTTAAACAATAATAGCCATTTTTATCGTATCGAACATCAGATAGAAGAACTCAGCAATGAATTTGTTTTCGTTCCCAGTTGATAAAGTTGCAAATATTATCATTATTATTGGACGGAAATTTTGTATTGAGATGCTCCGAAAAGGAAAGATATTTATTTTAAAACCAGTTCTTGCCATGTTACGGGTTATGTTTGTATCGTATAATGTATGGTTAAAAAATACAAAGTTGATCAAAGTTGTGTAACGAATTGTGCTCAATTATCATATGATGACGACATGATCTTTCGATCTGTTTAATTGAGGTCTGGATTTAGCATATCAGTGAGTATTATGTAATGATTGTTAATTCCACTTCGACTAGAGGTACGGGAGATGTGATCAAATAATACATCTTAGACATGCACCTATCCCAAGTCAGGAACATCTAGCCTTTTTAATTAATTTCGGTAGTTTATACATCGGGTAACGTGTCACGTACCGGATATTCTATACGCTTATTATTGTTTAATTGCAGATGTTCAAATTGGTAAGTTTTATTATTTTACTCTTAGAGACTTCCTTCATTAATGCCCCGGAATGAGATTCATAAACAAAATCTGACAAATTAAATTAATTGCAAGTATACTGAATAGATGACAACTGGCGATCAATTTTAGGCTTATTATTTTTTGTGAAAATCATATTTGTTTTGAGTGACCATAAAAAAAACCTAATCGTTAAATCCTATTCGAGATTGTTTAAAACCTTCTACAACGCCTTTACTTATATATACACTAGGTAAGCACCGACAAATAAGTATATTTGTTGTCTCATATTTGTTTTTATAACTTATCTTAAACGGTAGTTATAATTTTTTTCCTTTCAAATAATTCCTCTTCAATATCACCATATTGTTATCAATAATCTCCCTTTGCGAGGCGGTTTTAACTCCGAACTGACGTAGCTGATTATATGTACACCACCAAAAGCCAAACGAACTACTGTTTCTAACATTTGTTTAACTGTCGGAAAGTCAAAAATTAATACATATCCTTGTTCTTTAAAAAAAAAAAGTGAAATGATCGCCAATGAGACAACTCTCCATTAGAGACCAAAAACATAGATATTAACCACTATAGGTAATCGCACAGGCGTCAACAAAAAGCAAAACCCGTACTGCAAAGTCAGCTATAAAAGACATCAAAATGACACCTGTTAACAATTCAATTGAGGAACAAATATGTAACCAAAATATGTCACTCCCTTGCATAAAGTAATTGTTATCTGTATTGTATATATCAAATCTTCTCACACATATCTTATGTTGAATTGATTGTATACCCTAACTGGTAAACCTTCCGTTTTGTTTTAGCTGATTGTGGAAAAGGTAAGAATAAACATCTTTTTCATCTGCTTTGGATAATATCTACATGATATAGAAGCGTATTAATCATGTTAATCAATATGTAGAGTTTTTTTTTTCGACCTGATTGAATGTTTGTTATAACAGATTTTGACTTTTAAATATATTTTTTACAATTCTGCTAACATCTAAGAAGCCACTTCTTTAAAATGCGTTTATCAATCATATTCTACATATGCAAATGGCAGTACCAAGACAGGAATATGACGGTGGTTTTCCAATCGTTTGATGTGTTTTAGTTTTGATGGTGCTATTTTATTTTTTTTGAAATCGCTTTTTTTGTTAATTTACTTTTAACCGACAAAGTTCGCTTATCTAGAAAAGCTGGTATTGCATAGAAAAACTGAGCTCCAATATATCCCGGAAACATTAATTGTTTCTTTGTCTTAATATACAATACCTTTTATGATAATTTCGACTCTACTTAAAGATTGTTTAAGTATGGAATATTTATATCAACATATCTTTACTGTTTGTTTTCACATTGTAATCAAACCGCATTTTTTACTTAATATCAGTGAGAAAATATATATACATTGCAGCAGTTTTGTATGCAGAGTTTTATTTGAACGAATAATTCAAATATATATCTTATAATAATTTTTGTTAGCATTACTAAAATTTTCTGATCAAAATACAGTTTGTTTAATAATTGAGATAGATATGCTATTAAAATGTGTTATAGTACATTCTTATTTACTTAAACAGTTGCATGTATCTGAACTTCTTAATGAAAACAAAGAAAATGTTTAGATGGTTATGATTCTAGGCCGTAAATAATTCATGAAGAATCGTAGTACTAAAGCTTGGCTTTTAGTAAAGGCTTAACAAAGAATAAGTCCGTATGATAAGACAGAATGTTAAAATTTGTCAAATTGGTTTCGTCCAATTATATTTTTTTGATTATTCATGTTATTGCAAAACACTTTACATGCATTAATATTCATAAGTCATTTTTACTTTATTTAGGAAGATGATTATTACAAATGTTTGCCCTACAAAAAGACTAATAAGTAATTACCAAAATTTAGACAAAACATCAACAAAACACTGACTTATCTGAAACAACGAACAACAATGGCATCGATATCAAGCATAATTAAAAGTGCATACTGTGAATTCATTATCATTAAAATATTAACGAAAATGCTATTTTTCTCAGTACATGGTGTTTGATACTAACGAAAAGAAATGAATCCACAGTACACAAAGTCAACCTTATCTGTTTGTTTACGTGACGACCATGTGTTCAATGTATGCGAAAATATGTTTTTTTTATGTTGACAATATTGGTTATGCCACACGTAATTGGTCCTATCTTATAATGTCAAATAATAGGATTTTCTGATTTAATTAATTAAGCAGATTTAATAATGAAATCTAATTACTAACGAAACAGACATATTGTTTATATTTTAGTAAGTAACAAATATTAATTTGCATTTTACAATTTCGAAATTATTTACACCAAACTGTTTTCATTAAAACTGTGCTCGAGTTATTTACATTTCATCTCATATACACTCAAGAACACGTCGTTGAAATAAATTTTTCCAAATATTTAAATATAAGAGAAAAATCAGTACGAAATAATAATTTCTTGTGATAAATTTATGCTGCGAAAACTTATATATGCCTGCCTATCGTATAGTACAAAGTAAAATAACAAAAATAGAGAACTCAAAAGTTCAAAACATCAAGTGGATAGAAAACAACTTTGATATTCTTGCATTTGAACAGGCGTTTTCTATGTAAAAAAATGTTGGAAAAAAACTTATTTTATAGCTAGATAGACCTACTTTCAAAACAAACAAATATGTCAACAAAGAAAAACAAACTGGCAGGCATATATACAAAGCACATCAGCAAAAAGGTAAGACATTCATGTTGACTTTAGCACAATAACGCAATGGCAGGATGTATAAATATCGATCTACATAAAAGGGAATTAACGAAGGGTAGACAGTAAAGATTGTAAATTGTAAAAGACAAATAAGGGACACAATAACATGTATTTAAAATGATAAACAACGTCACTTCCAAGATTATTACTTCTAGACCATCATGTATTATTTGTAAAATTGAAGTTGATACGGAATAAAACCAGGTCGATACATCTGTTGAAAATATGAATGTTTACTTGTCTTGTGCCATCGACCCAGTGGTGTAAATAGTACCAGGATTATAATTTAGTACGCCAGACGCGCGTTTCGTTTACATACGACTCATCAGTGACGCTCATTTCAAAATATTATTAAGCCAATCTAAGTTGTTCATAGATCTTTGGCTGCTTAATCTTTACAATTTTCTAAAACATTGCCACATATGCCTGAAACTTGTCATTTAAGGAACATAACTCCAATAAGAAGTTAAAGAGCACGTGCACATTTCGTTATCTCATGATTGTATCTTTAACTTTATCTTAGCTTTGAAAAAACAGACAAAAACTCGACAAAACGGCAAATACTGTACTCTAAAAGACGACGAGTGAAGTTATTCATAAATTGCAGATTTTAGTGTCCTTCTACATGTTCTAGTTACAACATTGTCGAAATAATAAGTGCCATTGCAAAAACAAAACCAAAATTGAATGGGTAAAAATAAATTATTCTTTAAATGGCAGTCACTTTTTTCTAGATCTTATTAGGAAAAATCTAACTGATACTTCTATGGCACAAAAAAACAAAATTAACCAAAAGAAAAAACCAAACTATCTGCAAAACACATTATGCAAAACTAAAGACTGAGAAACACAACCCTTAGTTAACTGATTTCACAGTTTTGACTGATGAACCCATGTTGAATGATGTCTGCCAATCTTCAAGTTTAAAGTAATAGATAATATTCTTTCAACTTATTTTATAAATGCCATCGGAGAAAAAAACCATGATATGTCGGAAATGCATTGTTCCTTTACAGCTTTGATATAACATGTCGTCAACAAAAGGAAGCACAAAATTGAGAAGATGTACATATTTCGAAATTGTTATTGTCTTTGAATTATCCCTTACTAAAAACACTTTTATAAAATTTAAACCACTTGATTTTCTGCGAACATTTTATGGTAATAAAACATGTTTTTATGACTTAGTAAAGTATTTAAAGACAAATAAAAAATGTTCGAAACAAACAATTAATTTAAGACAAATAGTAAGTAACAATTCTTTTTAATATATCTCAATGTTGTTTACTTTTTACTTTTGTTTATTTATTGTTTACCTTAAAAAAATGTATAATTCAAATTTTATATTACCATATTGGTAACATTACCCTAAAGTTTTGCATTTTGTAAGAGACAAATGTGATTTAAACTAAAAATTAACTACCCATTGTGTGCATACAAAACGATTTTAGTACCTGCTATTCCTTTTCAATCAGGTAATTACAATCACACACCATGATCACCCCTTTTCTGCGACTTTGATTGCGACAAATTACATTTTTCTTTATGGGTACCTCCTATATATCTGCGTACATTTCCGAAGTACCTCTGATAATCCCAGGTTGTTTGTATGGTTGATTTTGTTCAGTGTTTAGTTTTTATGGGTAGTTTTGCCTATTTTGTCGGTTTGTTTTGTTCACATCATAGTTGTCAATAGAATGGAATTTTATGTGAATACCATACAAATGAGAGGTTCAGCTAGCTATTAAACCAGGTTCAATTTACCATATTCCTACATATGAAAGTGCCGGTACCAAGTCAGGCATATGACAGTTGTTATTCATTCGTTCGATTTGTTGATTTGAATATGACATTTAATTAGGAACTTAAGTTTAAAATTTTCCTCTGAGTTCGGTATTTTAATAATTTTACATTTTTGTATACTGTTGTTTTTGTCTTTTATTTGTCGTGTTTCGTTTCTTACCCCTGGTTTTGTCTCGCCAGCATTTCTCTATATTTAAAGCTGCCAAATTTGTGTTCACCGATTTGAATCAAATTCTCATTTTGTATTTATAGCATACTAAAACGTCTATATGTTTGTTTTTCTCACACATTGTTGCCACCAAAATGTAATTCTATGCGACTGTTATTTTACTTTTCATCCAAACTATAAAAAGTCTTAAAAACAATTTACAAAGTATGGACTCTATAATATGTAACAGCAGTTTTTGTGTATTTTATTCTAGACGCAATCTAATGTAGCCACCGAGATGACCCCTTAAGACTCCCGACAGTAAAATAACCCGATGTAAACATAAGTATCGATATAAATTGATAGTGAATTCGTTCAATTGGATTTTTCTGGGTCTGTTTGATTTTATATTTTATATGTTTATATTACCGGTCTTTTCCTTTTCTAAATAGCTGAACACGCCTAGCTTATAGGTAACCCCTCTTTTGCTTAGTGGTTGAATTGAAAGTAACATAAAGATGAATTTTATTAGGTCCTTTTCTCTGCATTTTGTATTGAGACGTCACGAAAAAAAAAGTTTTTGTGTTTGTATATTCTTTTAAAAACCATTTACATTCCATCCCCAAATCTCGTGTAATACGACATTTCTCCACTCTCTGTTTTGCTAAATGATGCGCTATCAAATTGTATGTTTTTTCACCATAGTGAATTTTAATTCTGGTTGACATATTTAAACTCTTTACATTCAGTGCAATTGGGGACATGAATGAAATTGATTTTTACATCTACACTAAGGACATTGTATTATGTTAATGCTACATGTAAACATTCTACAATATGTACAATGCATTTTTTCTATTCGATATGTAATTGTTGTAGTATGCATCTGGTGCACTTACATCAAAATACAATATTTGCGTAATATCAAGACAAATTTACGAAAAAAAAATATAAACATGAAGTTCTAAATAAGACCCTAATATATTCCAGATTTTCCTAAATATACACAGTCATATAAGCCAACATTTACAGTCAATTCGCCGTTTCAGAATCTAATTCATCCTGGGTAATATTTTCAAACATGTACACCAAAACGTCGTGATTGGTTAAAAATTTCATGAACAATGGAAATTCAACCAATGACGTGACGGTATTTTCATTTTGGGGTACGAACAATGAAATTACCAATAGTTCTTTAGATTCTGAAACGGCCAATTGCAAAGGATTTGATTTTGCATTATTGATCCATTTATTCGTGTTTTGTATTACATACTTACCAAATTGATAACAACGAATAAACTTTTCTTTTCACCTGTTTTGAACGGATGAACATTTACTCCTCCCTTTGAATCGGATTGTTTGAGATTCGCCGTGTTAATAACTACTATTAAAGATTGTGGTTACTTTTAGACCCCAATGGCCCTGGTTATAAGATATGTTCGTAAAGAAATATCACATTAAGATAAATGTAATATTTTCAATACGGTCATGCATTTAATAAGGACCCATGCATCATAAACTTGTCGAGTCTCTTACTTTTATCTTTACTAATTGCGGATTGATTGTGTTAGTTATGCACATTTTTCACAAATAACAAAAAACAAACTAATTCTATTAAAGCAAAAACCAGTTTGTTTATAGTCGGTACGTTAAGGTCGTGACATTAAATATATACACTTTTTTTATTTGTTGAAGAGCCTGTATTCACCTATAATTGATTCATGAAGGACTCTGCATCATCTGGCCTTGCGGTCATAAAACTTTCGAGCACGATTTTTGTACTCAGACTCAAGAATCAACCAATCAAATTGCTGGATTTCACATTTCGAGCATGATTTTTGTGCTCCGAGCACTGAGCAAAGTGTTATGCCTTCAAGGCCTGGTCTCCTTTCAGTAAGAATAAAAACAAGCTAGTACTTCACATTCTGCGTTTTAAGTTTTTTTTCGATTTGTCAGTTTTGAAATATGCACCATTGGTATCTTCCGCCTTTTTAGCAATTGCATAAATTAGTATTCATTCCAGCTAAACACTCTTCCATTTGCGCTACAAAGGATATAATATTTGCGCCAAAGTTAAACATTCCATTTGGAACAATAATAAACTAATTTAAAATCATTTTTTGACTACATCATTAGGATTTAATATAGACCATAGACGATAGATGTAATCGTTAGACATATACTCTACACTGTACATTATATTCTACAAAATTTACGTCTTTGTCAGAAATATCACTTACAATCAACTGTTTTGTTGGCGTCGTTGTACACAAAGTTGTATGTTTGTTTGAATTCTTTAACCAGATGTGTTGTATGTCTATGATATTTTTTTTATTTTCAAAGCTTGATCTCAATTATTGTCATATTTATCTAGTATGCCTGTGTTAGTTGCCTACCCATTTTGTCAATATATCAAAACTGTGAATAACTGTCATACCGGTGGAAGATTTAGATAGCTATAAACCAGGTATAACCCACCATTTTCTTCAGGAAGTGTCTATGCAAAGTCAGGAATATTACATATGTATTCCATTCGTTCCGTTTGTTGATACTAGTACAGTCTAACGTTTGATTTAATAAATTTTATGAACTTTACCTTTTTGAATTTACCTTGGAGTTCTGTATTTTGTTAATTCTTTTTCTTGTATATTATCATAGAAATGGAAAAGTTTTGAAGCTACATGAACTGTTGAGTCGGCAAACATTATAATAAAATTAACGGTACCAATTTTCTTGCACCAGATGCGCATTTCGACAATACATGTCTCTTCAGTGATGCTCGTGAAATCCAAAGCTTATATAAAAGATGAAGAGCTATAATCCAAAAGGTCCAAAAAGTATAGCCAAATCCGTGAAAGGAACCAGAGCTTTGCATGAGGGAGATACATTCCTTAATTTATAATAATTTCTATCATTTTGTAACAGTAAATTTTAATAACACAAAAAATCCGTATTTTCATGCCAGTACCGAAGTACTGGCTACTGGGGTGGTGATACCCTCGGGGACTAATAGTCCACCAGCAGAGGCATCGACCTAGTGGTAGTAATAAAATTAACGGTACCAATTTTCTTGCACCAGATGCGCATTTCGACAATACATGTCACTTCAGTGATGCTCGTGGCCAAAATATTTGAAATCAAAAGCTTATATAAAAGATGAAGAGCTATAATCCAAAAGGTCCAAAAAGTATAGCCAAATCCGTGAAAGGAACCAGAGCTTGCGACTAGGTTATTAATGAATCTGACTTCTATCTTCATTTTGTTATGATAATGACTATCGTCCATGTCAAAGACGTACTTTAAGCTAATTGCTGCTAAATTGACTGAAATTTTGAAGTCAATTCTTAAAATCGTTATTCATGTAAAAACTTAATTATATCTTTTACAATTTTCCGATAGATTTCTAGTATACCCTGTTGATTACTAGTAAAACCAGCATATCTTATTAAATAATTGTCGAATCAATAACATGTGTTTCAAACATATGCACTTAGAACATGGACTTTTTCTTTTTGTTTACATCTGTTGGAGAACATGCGGAACTGAACAAATTTATGCATCAGTATGTTTTTTCCTAGATGTATAGAGTGGAAGTAGATTTATTTCAATCGTTTTTGCCCAAGATGATGTGTTTTCAACTGATAGTTGTATTTTTGCTGAGTTGGTGGTCACTAATTAAAGCAGGTAGGCATATTTACATTTTACCTATCTAGCACCAACATAGTGACATTTTGAGGTCCCATTCTGTTGTGAAAAATTCATTCACCATTTCATTTCGTGTTTTTTTCTCATATAAATCAACATAAAACAAGGTTCTTGACAATATTATCTTTGTTATTACTACGTTCACACATCATACTGTACCCGTATATTTAATCTTGTTCTATGATTTTCTGTCTAGTTTGTTGACTTTATCCACTGCTGTTGCTATAATTTCATTTCTTTTTCTGACTATTTGCAAGTGTGGATAGTATGTTTGAATGTTTAACAGTGTTTGCTTACATGGGATTCTATATATATTATATTAGACTATTGCACAATCAATGACAATGACAGCTAACCTGAACCAAACACTAAAAATTAGTAGTATTGTTTATTTTTAATACTTTGTTTTAATGTTCAAGACTTTCATGCAGGAGACACTAATTGCATTGATTACCAAATTAATGATAAAAATGATGAAACGTGTTCTACCCATTTGGTTTTGGATACATATGTAGCGAGGAGAGGAACACATTAAGTTCATTTCTTCGTGATGTGATTTTTACTATATACTAGTATACGTATTGAGTTTACAGATCTTATAAATTTATTTTAATTAAGTATTAATTTTGAAATTTTAAACCTGTAACTGACAACAATATTGACATTATGTCATTTCCAGTTATGCTCACTGTGTAGGCAATGTTATTCCAATTTCATATAAACACAAAAAACTAAAGGTTTTTCTTTTCCCAGGAATATATTACCTTAGCCCTATTTGACACATTTTTGGGGGAATTTTGGGTCCTAAATGCTCTTGAACTTTGTACTTGTTTGGCATTTTAACTGTTTTGATATGAGTGTCACTGATAAGTCTTATGAAGTCTAGCGTATTAAACTATAATCCTGGTACCTTTGATAATTATTCGTGTAATCACAGATTCTTGATTAGGTCATTAGGTTAAACGTGGTCTTTGATCGCATATTTTAACTTTATGCTGTTTTTAGTTTTGACTTTTTTTCCTTTATCTTTTACTTTAATGCATTTTACCCTAAAGAGTTTCCTATGATGAGTCTTACTATGATAAGTTTAATATTTTGAGTTTTACTTTAATGAGTCTTACTCTATGATGAGTTTTATTACGTCTGTAATTTTAAAATGTGTTACCTGATATTGCGGGTATTCCTAGTTTCATTTTAATAAATAAAAACATACAAGAGAAAATAAATGAACAAACATTTCGAAGTAAAATACCAAATTGCGGGGAAGATAAAAAAATGTGTCAATTAAAAAAATTCAACAAAAAAATACGAATGTTGATTTTTTTTCTCAAAAAGATGTTTTCCCCTATTTTTTTCACATTATTGAACGTTTTCAATGCCACAATAAATGAAACAAAAAACTAACTTATTATTCGTTGAATTTGAAACATAACACTGGATACTGGAAAGGTTATTATAATGTGTCACATATTAAAGTAAGCGAAAACATTATCAAAAGATTATAACTAAATATTTGTTTAATGTAATATATAGCAAATCCCATCAAAAACATTTATCAGATGCACTTTTATTTCCACTCATTCCTAGGTTCACCGGTAAACTATAAAGGCATGTGTGCTTTCCAGTGTAATAAGCAAGATAGAGCCTACCTCAGAGAAGGTACAGAAGGTGGTGATATTACACGTTTCAGCAGTGATGACCCGACGATATTGATAGCGACAACCAATAATGGAACAGTTAAAAGAATAAATGAATGTTATATTAGGCAAGGACATTTTCTTGTAGCGAGGTAAGTCTTTGATGTCTTTGTCTCTCTCACTCAAGAAGCAGTGTAATACATATTGACATTTCAATTTTTGGATTTAGTTGGGCGAGGATCAACCTACAACTTATCGCAATAAGAGAGAGACTGTTTCGACGATACTATCAAATGCGCTTCATTTATGGTGATGTAATAATTTAGGAACAATGAAGTTGCATATTTGTGACGGAAAAAAACTTTTTAAAACAAAATACAGTGTTTTTACGGAAAGCATTAACTTAAAATAAATGTCACGCTGTTATTGAATAAATGACTCTAATTACCCTTATAATCAAAGGACAAATTTAACACATACAATAATTCCATTTCAATCATTATTAATCGCTAAAATCAACCACAAAAATTAAAAAAAACAAAAACAAAAAAAAAACAAAAACAAAAACAAAAAACCAAAATGTTTAAACCTATATCAACCGGAACATTTCTCTTTTTTGTTATCCTTATGGTATCATCAGCCCGGTAGTCAGCACGTATGTGTTGACAAAAATAATCATTGATCTGATCATAATTGTAAAGTGGATGTTTTTCGAAAAAATACTTACGATTTTCTAACAAAGGAAATAAGAAAATACCTTAGTTGTATTGTTGTATTTCGAAATATTTTTTCGAGCGTTACTGCAGACAAAATGATCTTCTAGCTTACAAAATTGTTAACCTGATATATATGATGAGTTTATTGCTATTAGACAGGTGATTCCAGGTAATGAAACACATTCATTATATGCATGTAGAAAAGAAACCTTCTATGATCAAACCAACGCTATTCGAATCCTTCATTTCAGTCCTTTTAGTAAGTAAACGAATGACAATATAATATTAAAACATGTTGCTAATAATTTTACTTTTTATTTATAAAACATATGTAAAAGGTACTGTTCTGTTGTTTGTGAGTCATATATCCTAACCCAAATCAGGAATCTCTAGCCTTTGATAGTTTAGCCTGTTGTATTTTTAGCTCACCTGGCCCAAAGGGCCAAGTGAGCTTTTCTCATCACTTGGCGTCCGTCGTCCGTTGTCGTCCGTCGTCGTCGTTAACTTTTACAAAAATCTTCTCCTCTGAAACTACTGGGCCAAATTAAACCAAACTTGGCCACAATCATCATTGGGGTATCTAGTTTGAAAAATGCGTCCAGTGACTCGGTCAACCAACAAAGATGGCCGCAATTGCTAAAAATAGAACATAGGGATAAAATGCAGTTTTTGGCTTATAATTCAAAAACCAAAGCATTTAGAGCAAATCTGACATGGGGGAAATTGCTTATCAGGTCAAGAACTATCTGCCGTGGAATTTTCAGATGAATCGGACAACCCGTTGTTAGGTTGCTGCCCTTGAATTGGTAATTTCAATATTGAATAATATTATAGATAGAGATAAATTGTAAACTACAATAATGAACAGCAACGTAAAACCTAAAAATAAGTCAACGTTACCAAAATGGTCAAGTGACCCCTAAGGAGTTATTGCCCTTAATAAGTCAATTTTTAACAATTGTCTTAAAATTTGCAAATTTTCACTAACATTTTCCACTGAAACTACTGGGCCAATTTCATTATAGATAGAGATAATTGTAAGCAGCAAGAAAGTTTAGTAAAGTAAGATCTTCAACACATAACCATCACCAAAACACAATTTTGTCATGAATCCATCTGTGTCTTTCGTTTGATATGCACATATACCATGGTGAGTGACACAGGCCCTTTAGAGCCTCTAGTTAAATTTTTGTTCATTTGAAAGTATCGCTGTTTTGTCAGACGTCCATTTCGCAGAACTATTAGTAATTATTGTTCAACGATTTTGATTTTTTCGCTTAAGCTGTTACGGTTTGAGATGACAAATGTTAATCTGTTAATCGCAATTTTACCTATGACGATGTTGTTTTTTCATTGACAACGTCACGTGTCCTCTAGCGATAATTTTTCATTTTACTCTACTCTGATAAGAAAGGAAATTATCAGGAAAATTACGGAAAATTATAATATTTGAATAGCTATGAAATATATTATTGTTTAGCCCGCCTCCGGGTGCAGGATGAACTCGTTGCGTTGAAGACCCATTGGTGGCTAAGGCGGGTTGCTTCTTTATAGCCGTTTTTGCCACATTTCTGATTTCCATTCTATATTCTATGATGCAAAACAAATAGAAAACATCTAGCATGGTTCATTATCGGAGAGCTCTTGAAATACAGTTCAATGATGATATTTTCACTGCTAATAATCATTAAAAGTGTTGGCACTATGTATTAAATGCAAAATGTGTCAATGTTTAACTCATATTTACAAGATTATTACAAGATAAAACAAAATGTTGACACCACTGCTGGAGGAGATTTAATTTAACCCGAGGGTACCACAAGCCCAGTAGTCAACACTACTGTGTTAACTTGACATTGATATTTACATAATTATAAATTAACTGTTAATAAAAATTTGAATTTGTTAAATACGAAGGCTTTTCTACCTCAGGAATGGATAACCATAGCTGTATCTGGCAAAACTTCTGTTTTCGGTCCTCAATGCTCTTCGACTTCGTACTTTATTTTGCCTTTTTAACATGTTTTGATTCGAGCGTTAATGATGCATCTTTTTGTAGAAGAAACGGGCGTCTGGCGTAAATATAAAATTGCAATCCTGGTGTCCATAATGAGTTTATTGATACAGGGATTGATACACAAATTATGAACAGTATTTTTCAAATGATAGTATAGAGGTGTGTTTATATATGCAGACTATTCTTTTATGAATATTTACAATCATTACTTAATGATTATTTGCAGAAGTGTTTCCAAACTACCCAACATTATGTGATGTGTGCATTGGCATTGATTTCGAATCGACACGGGCATTAATAGGTAATACAGTAACGTAAATAACAAACAAACAAGTCTGAGATACATTGATTAAAAAATACTCGCCTTTATACGGTTATAAATTAACGTGTAACAACAATTGCTTGGGGTGCAATCAACAGTTTTTTTCTATGACGTCACATTTTGAGGAACCATGCATAAGTGACCCTTAGTGGTGGACTGATTAATAAAGATACTTGTATAAAACTAGATATCACTGGAATCAGAATGTTCTCTAGTTTATAATGAAATAAAAATAATGTGTACTTTTAATATATTGATAATATTCCATCCAATGAACATGGGGAAAAAAGGTCTAATTTGAACATAAAAAACTTGAAACCAGGTCATGCGCACACCCATGAAGCTATGATTCATGCACATTTTACATAATCAAAACTGTATGAAATTTGTAGGTTTTTACCTGGCCTTTCCAAAAAATCTTGTTTCAGGGTACGGTTTCCTGCTCCGAAAAGAGCTACAGTGGCTGCAAATAAGTTTTCAATTTTCACTGTTAAAAAAAACAGGATGTTTACAGTGTTGTCTCCCCTCAAAACATGTAAAGTTAATATAATTTTTAAAATTATTTCCATCATTCAACCTGTTTTAATTGAAAGCTAATTAACTAATTTTTACAATCAAATACAAAAAACATGATACTTTTTCCCCAATTGAGTAAATAAACAGGGGTTTCCCTCCATGGTTATTTTTAGTCGGGGAATAACCCCTAGTTTTTTTTATACAAAACTGTTTATAGCACCCTTAAGGCAAAACTTTATATGCGATATATTAAAATTTCTTAGCTTTTCTGAATCTGTACACTATACCGATTAAAATGATGTCTGACTTTAAGGATTGTGACCACGAATAGTGAAAATACAGCTCATTTTTCATGTCGCGTAGTACTGGCATATTGGCCAGTGGCAAACAGTTTAACCAGCAAACTCCAAACATTTCCAGTATCCCATTTTCATCAGTTTTACAAAGAAAATAAATCATAAACTAGGGTTTCTTTTGAATAAATAGAATAAAAACTATGAAATAAGCATGAATAAAGTTACTTGAAATATATTTTGTCCCTAGTATTATGTGAACTAAGTTATAGCTGAGTTGAGAAAAATATGGAAATAGTGTTTTTCTTAGGAATGGCACTTGTACCTTTATGACTTTAAAAAGTACCAAATATATATTATAATGAATTAAAATTGATGTCACACTGATCAGATGTACAGGTATAAGTAGAAAAAATCTACACTTTGCATGTGCAACTTTTGGTTCCAAATATATGAGAGATTGAATAAAATATCACTCTAATATATATTTGTCCCTTTAAGGGTGCAATCAACAGTTTTTTTCTATGACGTCAAATTTTGAGGGACCATGCATAAGTGACCCTTAGTGGTGGACTGATTAATAAAGATACTTGTATAAAACTAGATATCACTGGAATCAGAATGTTCTCTAGTTTATAATGAAATAAAAATAATGTGTACTTTTAATATATTAATAATATTCCATCCAATGAACATGGGGAAAAAAAGGTCTAGTTTGAACAAAAAAAACTTGAAACCAGGTCATGTGCACACCCATGAAGCTATGATTCATGCACATTTTACATAATCAAAACTGTATTAAATTTGTAGGTTTTTACCTGGCCTTTCAAAAAAATCTTGTTTCAGGGTACGGTTTCCTGCTCCGAAAAGAGCCAGTGGCAAACAGTTTAACCAGCAAACTCCAAACATTTCCAGTATCCAATTTTCATCAGTTTTACAAAGAAAATAAATCATAAACTAGGGTTTCTTTTGAATAAATAGAATAAAAACTATGAAATAAGCATGAATAAAGTTACTTGAAATATATTTTGTCCCTAGTATTATGTGAACTAAGTTATAGCTGAGTTGAGAAAAATATGGAAATAGTGTTTTTCTTAGGAATGGCACTTGTACCTTTATGACTTTAAAAAGTACCAAATATATATTATAATGAATTAAAATTTATGTCACACTGATCAGATGTACAGGTCAAAGTAGAAAAAATCTACACTTTGCATGTGCAACTTTTGGTTCCAAATATATGAGAGATTGAATAAAATATCACTCTAATATGTATTTGTCCCTTTAAGGGTGCAATCAACAGTTTTTTTCTATGACGTCACATTTTGAGGGACCATGCATAAGTGACCCTTAGTGGTGGACTGATTAATAAAGATACTTGTATAAAACTAGATATCACTGGAATCAGAATGTTCTCTAGTTTATAATGCAATAAAAATAATGTGTACTTTTAATATATTAATAATATTCCATCTAATGAACATGGGGAAAAAAAGGTCTAATTTGAACATAAAAAACTTGAAACCAGGTCATGTGCACACCCATGAAGCTATGATTCATGCACATTTTACATAATCAAAACTGTATGAAATTTGTAGGTTTTTACCTGGCCTTTCAAAAAAATCTTGTTTCAGGGTACGGTTTCCTGCTCCGAAAAGAGCTACAGTGGCTGCAAATAAGTTTTCAATTTTCACTGTTAAAAAAGACAGGGTGTTTACAGTGTTGTCTCCCCTCAAAACATGTAAAGTTAATATAATTTTTAAAATTATTTCCATCATTCAACCTGTTTTAATTGAAAGCTAATTAACTCATTTTTACAATCAAATACAAAAAACATGATACTTTTTCACCAATTGAGTAAATAAACAGGGGTTTCCCTCCATGGTTATTTTTAGTCGGGGAATAACCCCTAGTTTTTTTATACGAAACTGTTTATAGCACCCGTAAGGCAAAACTTTATATGCGATATATTAAAATTTCTTAGCTTTTCTGAATCTGTACACTATACCGATTAAAATGATGTCTGACTTTAAGGATTGCGACCACGAATAGTGAAAATACAGCTCTTTTATCATGTCGCGTAGTACTGGCATATTGGCCAGTGGCAAACAGTTTAACCAGCAAACTCCAAACATTTCCAGTATCCCATTTTCATCAGTTTTTACAAAGAAAATAAATCATAAACTAGGGTTTCGTTTGAATAAATAGATAAACATGAATAAGCATGAATAAAGTTACTGAAATATATTTTGTCCCTAGTATTATGTGAACTAAGTTATAGCTGAGTTGAGAAAATATGGAAATAGTGTTTTTCTTAGGATGGCACTTGTACCTTATGACTTTAAAAGTACCAATATATATTATAATGATTTAAAATGATGTACACTGATCAGATGTACAGGTATAAGTAGAAAATCTACACTTTGATGTGCAACTTTGGTTCAAATATATGAGAGATTGAATAAAATATCACTCTAATATATATTTGTCCCTTTAAGGGTGCAATCAACAGTTTTTTTTCTATGACGTCACATTTTGAGGGACCATGCATAAGTGACCCTTAGTGGTGGACTGATTAATAAAGATACTTGTATAAACTAGATATCACTGGAATCAGAATGTTCTCTAGTTTATAATGAAATAAAAATAATGTGTACTTTTAATATATTAATAATATTCCATCCAATGAACATGGGGGAAAAAAGGTCTAGTTTGAACAAAAAAAACTTGAAACCAGGTCATGTGCACACCCATGAAGCTATGATTCATGCACATTTTACATAATCAAAACTGTATTAAATTTGTAGGTTTTTACCTGGCCTTTCAAAAAAAATCTTGTTTCAGGGTACGGTTTCCTGCTCCGAAAAGAGCCAGTGGCAAACAGTTTAACCAGCAAACTCCAAACATTTCCAGTATCCAATTTTCATCAGTTTTACAAAGAAAATAAATCATAAACTAGGGTTTCTTTTGAATAAATAGAATAAAAACTATGAAATAAGCATGAATAAAGTTACTTGAAATATATTTTGTCCCTAGTATTATGTGAACTAAGTTATAGCTGAGTTGAGAAAAATATGGAAATAGTGTTTTTCTTAGGAATGGCACTTGTACCTTTATGACTTTAAAAGTACCAAATATATATTATAATGAATTAAAATTTATGTCACACTGATCAGATGTACAGGTCAAAGTAGAAAAAATCTACACTTTGCATGTGCAACTTTTGGTTCCAAATATATGAGAGATTGAATAAAATATCACTCTAATATGTATTTGTCCCTTTAAGGGTGCAATCAACAGTTTTTTTTCTATGACGTCACATTTTGAGGGACCATGCATAAGTGACCCTTAGTGGTGGACTGATTAATAAAGATACTTGTATAAAACTAGATATCACTGGAATCAGAATGTTCTCTAGTTTATAATGCAATAAAAATAATGTGTACTTTTAATATATTAATAATATTCCATCCAATGAACATGGGGAAAAAAAGGTCTATTTGAACATAAAAAACTTGAAACCAGGTCATGTGCACACCCATGAAGCTATGATTCATGCACATTTTACATAATCAAAACTGTATGAAATTTGTAGGTTTTTACCTGGCCTTTCAAAAAAATCTTGTTTCAGGGTACGGTTTCCTGCTCCGAAAGAGCTACAGTGCTGCAAATAAGTTCAATTTCCTGTAAAAAGACAGGGTGTTTACAGTGTTGTCTCCTCAAAACATGTAAAGTTAATATAATTTTAAATTATTCCATCATTCAACCTGTTTAATTGAAAGCTAATTAACTAATTTTCAATCAAATACAAAAAACTGATATTTTTCACCAATTGAGTCCAATGTTTCATGCTTTATTGTATTCAACCCGGAAGGGACAAAACTACAACATAAAACTACAATCTGTAAGGTATTAGACTAAATTTCCTATTTCACATAAAATAGATATACAAAAGTACAAATGCAAAAGTACCAGCATTTGATTTGTAAAATTACATAAATAATTTTAGTCCAATCTTTAAATTTCCTTGAAAATAATTAGTGTAATGTTATCAATATATGCGGAAAAATAATGGAAATGTGAATGTTTTCTTAGAATGACAACTTGTAATTTATGACTTAAAAATACCATTTATATGTATAAAGTTAAAATTTTGTCACACTGATCAGATGTACAGGGAAAGTAGAAAAAATTCTACACTTGCATGTTGCAACTTTTGGTTCCAAATATATGAGAGATTGAATAAAAATCACTCTAATATGTATTTGTCCCTTTAAGGGTGCAATCATTTAGACGTTCTTTTTTGCATAATGACCCATTTGGTGGACATGATAATGTTGAACGCTCTAGTTTATAATGTATAAAAATAGTACTTTTAATATAAATAATATATCCATGGGAAACTAAATGATACAGTATGTGACAAAGCTATGTAGAACATCAAACGTATCGAATGTAATACCAAAAATTCTACGGTTGTAAAAAATGACCAGCAAAAATTAATGTCACTTTAAGATTTTTTAATATATTCATCCAAAACATGTAGAAAAAAAATCTTTAATTTAACATAAAAAACTTGAAACCAGTACATGTGTTCAACACCAATCAAGCTATGACAAATATTGTATGCACATTTTTCAAATATAATCAATGTTTATTATAAATCCTGGTAAGGGTTTAACTGCCATCAAAAAAAATCTTAGTTTCTAGAAAATGTACGGTTTCCATGTCAAAATACATGTAAATAATTTTCAATTTCACATTAAAAAACATGTTATACAGTGTTGTCCCTCAAACATGTAATAATATAATTTTAAAATTATTTCCACATTCAACTGTTTTAATGAAAGCTAATTAACTAATGTTTACAATCAAATACAAAAATACATGATACTTTTTCACCAATTGATTTCAATGTTCTAGCTTTAATTTCTATTCAAACCCCCGGGGAGGGTAAAATACAACATAAAAAATCAATCATAAGTAAAAGGTATTTAGAAATAACATTTCCCATATTCCATAAAAATAATCATACTGAAAATTGTAACAAAATCAAAACAGTACTACAGTGCTTGATGTGTAAATTACATAATAAATTTAGTCCAATCTTTAGATTCCTTGAAATACATGTAGGTGTAATGTACTTCAAAATCAATGCGAACAATCATAATTGTTGAAATGTGAAATGTCTCTAAATAAACATCAGTAAATTTGTACCATGTAAATTTATCGTATCATGTTATGTGTAAAATTGAGCATAAAATGTCTTGATAATACAAGTAATAATTTGTCTAAACATTCATTTCAATTATATCAAAAGGTTACATACAAATAACCTGCACAATCGTACAAAAATAACTTCAATTAATGTTACAGATTTCCCGTAAAGTTCAATATTTAGGACGTTCCTTGTCTCATTGAAATGCACCCATTTTACAGATAATTTCAACGCCTCGATATTATAATGTTTATAAAAATACACTAATTAATCAAATATCACCAATAAAAAAGGTATAAACTTACTTCATGAGGGGCCAACACCTAAATTCTATGTTTTGTGACAAAGCGTAATGTGAACATCAAACGTATCCGGTGTCATATGACTAATAACCAAAAAACGGTGTTGGTAAAAATTTAACCATAGCAAAAATTAAATCCGGGGCAGCACACTCCCCTCCTGATTTCTTACTGAAATCACTATATACCAAAAAATAATGTATTTGTACATGTATCTAACTAAATAACTCTTTTAAGGTTAATTTCAAAATAAAACCTTACAATCCTTAAACATTGTTAAACAGTCTATAAACATCAAATCACTACATAGTCACTCAGAGAGCAAACGGATGAGTTCACAAATTGGTCTCACATAACATCTACGATCCTTAGCCACACGAATCTGTACCTTTCGGACATGATCATCACTGCTCGGAAATGTTCTTTCGACAATAGCCATTGGCCAACAAGTACGATTTAGTTCACGGTCTTTCAAAAGAACTATGTCACCTTCTTTAATATCATCACTTGAAGTATTCCATTTACGTCGCTGTTGTAAATTTGATAGATATTGTTCGCGCCACTTCTTCCAAAATTCCTGAGAAAGAACAACAACATGTTTCCATTGAGATTTGTACAATTGTTTCGTATCCAACTCGGGCAATGTCTCTGGAAGACTTCCTTCCTTTTGAGTAAGTAACGTATTAGGTGTCAGAATAGAAGAATCATTAGGGTCAGTCGAGACTGGTACGAGCGGTCTGCAATTCACTATCGAACAAACTTCTGCTAGAAAAGTTGTTAGTACTTCATGAGTTAGTTCCTTCAAATTAGCACGCAATAACATAGCATCTAAGATTTTCCGTGTCACTCCAATCATCCTTTCCCATACACCCCCGAAGTGGGATGCATGGGGAGGGTTGAAAATCCAAGTTACTTGATTGGTATTCAAATAATTCCGAATGTTTTCGTCTTCAATAAAAATAGAATTCATACTTAACTCATCAGATGCGCCAACGAAATTAGTTCCTCTGTCACTTCTAAACTGACGCACTGGTCCTCTAACAGATATGAATCTTCGCATCGCATTTATGAAAGATGAACTACTGAGTTCTTCTACCACTTCGATATGTATGGCACGAATTACCAAACACGTAAATAATATTGCCCATCTCTTGTGGTTTGCCTGACCACCTCTTGTCCGTCTAGCTATCACGTTCCAAGGTCCAAAAGTATCGACACCTACAAAAGTAAAAGGTGGACTAGGTGTGATGCGATCTTCTGGTAAGTCTGACATAATTTGAGTTCCAAAGAGACCTCGTAGTTTCTTGCATGTAACACAGTTATGAATACAAGTTCCAACCATTCTTTTACAACCTATGATCCAGTACCCTACTGAACGAATCTTCCCTTCAGTTATATGTCTTCCTTGGTGGTGAACCAATTCATGAAAGTGTCTAATAAGCAATAATGAAATGTGGCTTTTCTTCGGAACAAGCACTGGATTCCTGTCTGAATTAATTGTACATTTTTTGCCTACATTTAATCGTCCTCCTACACAAAGAATACCATTTTCATCAAGCAAAGGCGACAGCGAAATAATTGAGCTTCCAGATGAGACATTTCTCCCCTCCTTGAGGGAATTGATTTCTTTAGAAAAGTATTCGAGTTGTGCTTCCTTCAATATGAATTTCTCCGCATCACGTAAATCATCACTACTTAGTGCACACATTGCCATCCTTTGCATTGACCGTTGGGTTGACTGAATGATTTGACAATATGTTTGAGTCTTGCAATCGTTTTAACTAATCGGGACCAACTAGAAAATGACTCAAAGATTTTCACAAATTCTGTATCAGATGTCACTTCTTTATCACTTGAGTTAGTTTTACATGTAACTAACAAAGGCCTTACTTCTTTGTCATCATCTGGAGCTATCATAGAAAAACTTTCTTTATGATCAAATTTAGATTCACTTCCTTTCATAAGAAATGATGGTCCTAAGAGCCATTCACTAGTGCTTATATCTCTAGCAGAAATAGATCTGGTGGCGGTATCAGCTGGATTATCTTCCGACGGTACGTATGACCATTGACTTGGACTGGTTGACTGACGGATCATATCTATACGATTTCCAACATAAACATAAAAACGTCTCTGTTGATTATTGATATAGCCCAAGACTATCTTACTATCAGTGTACATGAATGTAGAGTTAATTTCCAAAGTTAAGTGTCTAGTTACTGAGTCTTTAAGATTTATTGCTAACACAGCAGCACATAATTCTAACCTGGGAATGGTATGCCCATGAGTAGGAGCAACCTTTGCTTTTCCCTGAACAAAGGCTAGTTGAGATACTCCGTTGACATCATAAAGTTTCAAATATGCGACAGCACCAATAGCATCTTTTGACGCGTCTGAGAAAATATGCAGTTCACGACAAACAATCTGTGATGACTCAAATGAAGTGAAACATCTCGGTATGGTCACGTTGTTCAAATGTTCAAGTGAATTCTTCCATGTACTCCACTTAGATAAATATGTTTCTGGCAATGGGTCGTCCCAGTCAGTGTGTAAGGCCATAATATCACGCATAATAATCTTTCCAGCTACAGTTACAGGTGCAACAAAACCCATTGGATCATATAAACCATTTATTGTTGCCAACACACCACGTTTTGTGAATGGTTTTGATGTTGAATTTAGTTGCGAAACTCTAAAAGTAAAGCAGTCCTTGGACATGTCCCACTGAACACCAAGGCTTCTCTGAAGTGGGGCCTCATTCAGATCCAAATTTATGTTCTTTAAGGCTTTTGCAAGATCCTCCGGTGAAAAGGATTTAATAACTTCCAAATTATTAGATGAAATTTTGTGCAAACGAATGTTACCTTCTTCCTTTAGAATTTTCTTTGTTCGAGTAATTAAATCAACTGCTTCAACACTAGTATCGAAGGAACACAATGCATCATCCACATAAAAGTTGCGTTCTACAAAGTCACGCACATCTTGTTCAGCTGTTTTAACACAGTTTCTAAGGCCAAAAGTGGCGACAGCCGGAGATGGCTTGTTCCCAAAGACATGTCTAGTCATTCGATATTCTATCATTTCATTCTTTGGATCGTTGTCCTTGTGCCAATAGAATCTCAAGTAGTTTCGTTGTTCTGGTGGGACTGAAAACCTATAAAACATCTGTTCGATATCGGCTGTAATAACAACTGGACGTTGTCGGAATCTTAGTAGTATCCCAAGAAGGCTATTCACTAGATCTGGTCCGCTAAGTAGAACATCATTGAGACTTATATCGTTGAATTTGGCTGAAGAGTCAAAAACGCACCTTATGTTTCCTGGTTTCTTTGAATGATAAATAGCGAAAAGTGGTAAGTACCAACACTCAGTCTGTTCTGTGATTTGAGGAGCAACTTCAGCGTGACCATTTGTAAGTAATTTACCCATAAATTCATAAACATGGGAATGTTTTTCCGGGTGCTTTTGTAGATTATAGTCCAGTGACTTTGCTCGTCGGAGAGCCTGCACTCTATTGTTGGGAAGTCTTACTCTGTCCCGCCTAAAAGGTAGTGGAGCTGTCCAACAACCTTCCTCATCTTTGTAACTTTCATGTTCCATAAGTGCAAGAAATTCTTTGTCCTCAATTGAGAGTCCAGGAATATTATCATCAGGAGTTGTCTGAAATATATAACCATCTTTTGTGTTAAAGTTATTATTACATGGTTCTAATGTAGTTGTACGGCCATCTTTCAATGTGAAAGTTTTAAGTACTGATACGGAATCCTGTTGTACATGCGTAGCGGACAAACAACTCTCACCAATTATTACCCATGCTAAGAAGAGTTTTTGTGCAAATGGGCAATGCTCTGTACCTAATCGTTGGTCAATAACATGATGAGCTTTCAATAGGTCTCTACCTATTAGCAACATTATATCTGCATTATCATTAATGTCAGGAATGAAATCAGCAATGTCTTTCAAATGATGGTACGCATGAGCTATATCCGGTGACGGAATTTCAGTACGTATATCAGGAACCTGGTCACACTCTATGAGAGTAGGTAAGTTTAATTTACAACTAGCATCAAAGGACTCAACTGCAAAATCACTTGCTCGTCTTCCATACTCAGAGAAGCTACCGGAACAAGATGATAATGTGTACGGTACCTCAGGTCCATGAATATTAAAATGTTCAAAGAATGAAGATTTTGCTAAAGACCTGTTTGATTGTTCATCTATAATGGCGTACAATAGTAAGCTGTTTTCTGGTTGTCCATTCGGATACACTCGAACCAATACCGTCTTGGAGCATGATTTACTAGTTCCTTGGTTCTTGCATATTTGTGTGCATGCAGTTACCACCTTTTGAGTGTCCTGTTCCAACTTTGGTTCTGTTTTCTGTTCTTGAAATTTTGTGGTTGGCTGTTGGTGTGTAAATTTCTCAATATGTAAAGCTGTTGGGTGTGTAGTTGACTTACAAACTTCACATGTCACGGCTGCAGTACAATCTCTGGCTAGGTGACCCTTTTGACCACAGCATCTATAACAAAGTCCTTTACTCTTCAAAAAATCCTGACGTTCCCTTATCGGCTTTAATCTAAACTGTCGACATTTGTTTAACGTGTGATTTGTATTATGCAACGGACAGACAGTGTCACTAGTGTTCCGTGTATACTGTTGATTTTTCGTAACAGGTAAATCAGTCTTTAGCACTGAAACATTTTGCTGCTGCCTTTGTTTTGGTTTTGTCATGTTGTGCACCTTAGCTGAGTTTATTCCTGTATCCTCATAAATAAATGACGGATCATTTTTCATGCGTGCAATTTTTCTTAAGAATATTTCAAACACTTCAAATGGTGGATATGAAGAGGAATGATATTCCTTGTACTTGTTTGCTTCTGTCGACCATTTCTCCTGCAACTGGTAGGGTAGCTTTGCGACAATAGGGTTAACTCCAGCAGAAGAGTCGAAGTATGAAAATAATGGACGGTACTGCTCATAAGTTTTAATGGCTGCAATTTCTGAAACAATGTCTAATAGATCATATAATTGTTTTGGATCTTTGTATGTAATCTTAGGAAAATACATAAGTTTCTGCTTAATTGAAGTTTCAACCATTTCCGGTCTAGCATAACGGTCATGTAGTCGTTCCCATATACGGTCACGTGCTTTGGACAAGTCCAAATAGTTTGCTGAACGTATACTAACAGCAGACTTTGTCGACTCTGGTCCCAGATACTTAACCAACAGATCCACTTCCTCTGATGCTGAGAGGCTCAGCTCCTTCACGGTGTCACAGAATGATTTTTTCCACGATCCAAAATATTCTGCCTTATCATCAAACTTTTGTATTCTAGATATCAGAAGATCTTTTTTAACAATAAATTTTGCCAATTCCTCACTAGAGTTATTAATAGTTGTAGGATAATATGGTGGAGCCTTCGCGTTCAACGTACACGACTTAGTATCTAAAGTTTGCACAACATTTGGATCTGGTTGTGTAGTAATCTGAGTCACTGGTGATAAATCATTATCTTGATTGTTGTTATCGCAATAAATATTCTGTTTCGGTTTTGTGTCAGTTTTTTCAACAAAATCAGTTTTGGGAACTAGGATATCACCATTTGATATTGGATCCAAAATTTTATTTTGATCAAGGACAAACTGTCTTACTCTTTTTTCTCTAGTCTCTGACAAGTGTTTATCTTCAAATTCTTCTTCACTACTTTCCATACAGTCGTCTAATACTTCAAACACTTTTTGGCTTTCTGCAAATTCTCGCTGAGTATTCAAAACTTTAATACTTGCTTCAACGTTGGCCTTTTGTTTTAAAAGTTCTGCTTCCTGTTGCGCATACTCCACACGAACACGCAACTCTTCTACTTTTAATTTCTGTTTAATGTATAATGAATTAACATTTGATTTGTCGGAAATTTTAGACTTTCCAGACAGTTTTGACCGAATGCTTTTGGCTTTTGACTTTAATGTTATTTTCATGGGTGGCTCACTTTTAAGCTCTGACTTAAGCTGAACAGCTGTTAGTAAATCTTCTGAATCTTGTTCCTTCTGAATCACAGTAATGTTTTGTTCTGACATTGAATCCTGTTTTGAGGTTCCTTGATGTTCATCAACTCTATTAAGATAAAACTGGACCTCTTTTTCAATGTTTTTAAGTTCCTGATCATTATTTTCCATTTCAATGTCACTAAATCTTGTGCGAATTGATGATAGGTATCTATGAAAACCTTCTGAATTTCTACGATAGTGTTCAAGTTTTTGGCGTACATGCGTATCAACATCTGATACTGTGCAGGTCCTTTCACGAATAGCTTGAATCAACAAATAAATGTCCTGTTTTACTTCGGTAAGTGTAGTCCAATATTTCTGAACGATTACTTGGTATGCCTTTTGAGCCTTTTCTGTAAGGTTCCTTTGACGTCTAAGGGATTTGTCCGATGTCCACTCTGAAGCTGACATGTTCTGATCTGAAGCTGGTTCCTTGTACGAATTTTGTACTGTGCAATGTTCTATGCTTTATTGCTATTCAAACCCCCGGAGAGGGTACAAAACTACAACATAAAAAATACAATCATAAGTAAAAGGTATTTAGAAACATAACATTTCCAATATTTCACATAAAAATAATCATACTGAAAATTGTAACCAAAATGCAAAACAGTACTAACAGTGCTTTGATTGTGTAAAATTACATAATAAAGTTTTAGTCCAATCTTTAAGATTTCCTTGAAAATACATGTAGGTGTAATGTTACTTCAAATATCAATGCGGAACAAATCATAAATTGTTTGAAATGTGAAATGTCTCTAGAATAAAACATCAGTAAATTATGTACCATGTAAAATTTATCCTGTTATGCATGTTATGTGTGTAAAAATATTTGAGCATAAAATGTCTTGATAATACAAGTAATAATTTGTCTAAACATTCATTTCAATTATATCAAAAGGTTACATACAAATAACCTGCACAATCGTACAAAAATAACTTCAATTAATGTTACAGATTTCCCGTAAAGTTCAATATTTAGGACGTTCCTTGTCTCATTGAAATGCACCCATTTTACAGATAATTTCAACGCCTCGATATTATAATGTTTATAAAAATACACTAATTAATCAAATATCACCAATAAAAAAGGTATAAACTTACTTCATGAGGGGCCAACACCTAAATTCTATGTTTTGTGACAAAGCGTAATGTGAACATCAAACGTATCCGGTGTCATATGACTAATAACCAAAAAACGGTGTTGGTAAAAATTTAACCATAGCAAAAATTAAATCCGGGGCAGCACACAGGGGTTTCCCTCCATGGTTATTTTTAGTCGGGGAATAACCCCTAGTTTTTTTTATACGAAACTGTTTATAGCACCCTTAAGGCAAAACTTTATATGCGATATATTAAAATTTCTTAGCTTTTCTGAATCTGTACACTATACCGATAAAAATGTTGTCTGACTTTAAGGATTGCGACCACGAATAGTGAAAATACAGCTCTTTTTTCATGTCGCGTAGTACTGGCATATTGGCCAGTGGCAAACAGTTTAACCAGCAAACTCCAAACATTTCCAGTATCCCATTTTCATCAGTTTTACAAAGAAAATAAATCATAAACTAGGGTTTCTTTTGAATAAATAGAATAAAAACTATGAAATAAGCATGAATAAAGTTACTTGAAATATATTTTGTCCCTAGTATTTTGTAAACTAAGTTATAGCTGAGTTGAGAAAAATATGGAAATAGTGTTTTTCTTAGGAATGGCACTTGTACCTTAATGACTTTAAAAAGTACCAAATATATATTATAATGAATCAATATTTATGTCACACTGATCAGACGTACAGGTCAAAGTAGAAAAAATCTACACTTTGGATGTGCAACTTTTGGTTCCAAATATATGAGAGATTGAATAAAATATCATGACGTCACAAAAAGATGAAAAAACTTCAATATTCGCGCAGAGTCTGGTTTTCTTATTTCTGGTTGCTATGTACAAATCTGTAATATTTGCATGAAATATACCAAACTGATGCTTTTAAATTAAAGTATACGAGCCGTACAATATTTTTCAGAATTTTTTAACTCCATTCGCGTACACATTTCTATGCGAAAACATCACTCTAATATATATTTGTCCCTTTAAGGGTGCCATCAACAGTTTTTTCTATGACGTCACATTTTGAGGGACCATGCATAAGTGACCCTTAGTGGTGGACTGATTAATAAAGATACTTGTATAAAACTAGATATCACTGGAATCAGAATGTTCTCTAGTTTATAATGAAATAAAAATAATGTGTACTTTTAATATATTAAAAATATTCCATCCAATGAACATTGGGAAAAAAAGGTCTAATTTGAACATAAAAAACTTGAAACCAGGTCATGTGCACACCCATAAAGCTATGATTCATGCACATTTTACATAATCAAAACTGTATGAAATTTGTAGGTTTTTACCTGGCCTTTCAAAAAAATCTTGTTTCAGGGTACGGTTTCCTGCTCCGAAAAGAGCTACAGTGGCTGCAAATAAGTTTTTAATTTTCACTGCCAAAAAAACAGGATGTTTACAGTGTTGTCTCCCCTCAAAACATGTAAAGTTAATATAATTTCTAAAATTATTTCCATCATTCAACCTGTTTTAATTGAAAGCTAATTAACTAATTTTTACAATCAAATACAAAACACATGATACTTTTTCACCAATTGAGTAAATAAACAAGGGTTTCCCTCCATGGTTATTTTTAGTCGGGGAATAACCCCTAGTTTTTTTTATACGAAACTGTTTATAGCACCCTTGATAATTTATTACGAACACTTGATATCCCTCGCCATTTGAATTGCAGCTTACATAATCTTAACCGTAGTTTACAGTTCATACTGCAAGCATTATGTTGTATGATAGAACATATATCTTAAATTAGTGATTTACTTGTATTGAATTCTTCCACAAATTATCTATATATATATATATTGCTGTATGCAAACTTGTCCGATGTAAAGACGCAAATGTTTAAGTTAAGGACCTAACTGACATCGGTATATTGGCTATTGGATTTTGTGCTATATATTTTGATAAATAAAAAGTCCTTGGTACAGAAAATATAGTTTAAAAGTAAAAAACACAAAAAAATCACATCATAAATCGAACATTGTTTCTGTTAGCGCTTTCACCGCATCTCATGCGGTTCATCAGACAGAATTGTTATCGTTAATAGTAACGACTTGTGACGTTACGTTATAGTAACGACTTGTGACGTTAAGTTATAGTAACGTCATGCGGTAGTTGTATGTATCTTAATGAATTTTATTAACGGACCGAATTTCACTTCCTATTTAATGTCGGCTTATAAAATTCAATAAAATATTTTTCCTTGGCTTCACGCGAAATTTGTTCTTCGGTCCACATCTTAAAAAAGGGATATATTTTGAAATTTCCCTTTCCACATCGGTCAAAGTGTTCAGAACAGGGAGAATTTCTAATTGACGGGTCCTTTATCTGCTGTTTATGAACTCTCACTCTATCAATTAGTCTATTTGTTTGACCTATGTAGTTTTTATTACAAGTGGGACAGGTTGCACAATGAATGACATTTTCCGATTTACAGTTCATGCTTTTATTCGGTTTGATTACTATGCCGGATTTCAGAGTTTTACTTTGACCCACTTCTAGGATTTCGCACGTTCCATACCTGGGATCCCCGCATTTTTGTATTTCAGCTATATATATATATATATGAAGAGGCGAAGAGAAATAGTTCCGTTTCTTGTATTATACAATTCTTCTTTTACTAACCTTTACCATTTAATCCGTAACAATTAACATATTATTTTCAACCACCCAAAATTATACAAGATCTTTCTCAAACCTCCTGTCTTAGCTTTAAAAGACTTATTTGTGATGTCTCCTCCTGTAACATGTGTCAGGGACCGTTTAATATTTATCAGATGGATGGGCCGGTGCAAAATGGAGCGGGGCAAGCACTTTTGTTGTTGAAATATTTGATGGGCGAGAACTTTTTTTAAAATATTTAGTGGATGGGCCAAAACATATTTTATAGGAAAAATTTTGCTATCAATTTTATCGGTGTAAGAAATTTCTTTTGTGCACTCAAAAAATGTCTCAACAAACTGGTAGCTTGGTTCATTTCTGTCAATTTTAAGGATTCAATTAGGGAATAAAAAAAGCTAGAATTTTCTGTTCTGACTATATTTTAAATTATTTTGACCTTATAGAATACCAAGTTAATTAATAGTTTGGTATATTGCTGTAAAATTTATGGATTTAATTAATCAGTAAGAAAAAAAAGCTCAAATTTTCGGTTAAGGCTAAATTCAATCAACTTTAATATTTTTTTTTATAACTTTTTCAAATCAACTTGGATTTCATAAAACTCTACAGTTATCTCAATTATATATTTATCTTATTGAAAGCCAATTTGTTTTGTACTTTGGTGTATTGCTGTCATTTGTATGGATTTTAAAAATGGGTATAAAAAATCTAAAATTTAAAGTTTAGGCTGAATCTATATAGTCATCTTTAAATTCTTTTATAACTTTTTTAAATCAACATGGATTTTCATAAAACTCAACAGCTATTTCATCTATATATTGATCTTACAGAATTCCAGGTTGATTTGTAGTTTTGTGTATTGCTGTCATTCTTACGGATTTTATAAAAGGGTTTAAAAAAAGTTTAAATTTACAGTTCAGGCTAAATTCAGGGGCACAGGACGTTTGGGCTTTTTTACCTGAAAATCGATAGGACATTTGCTCTTCAAACACTATGGACATTTGCACTTTAAATTTTGATTCACATGTATTAAATTGACCGGACATTTGCGCTTTTTACCTATAGCTATATACCTTTAATTTAGGTGAGCAGTAAGCCTTACGTAAATAAAATCAACTTATATTTGGCCTTAATTAGTTCACATTAAAAAAGTCTTAGGCATAGAGTTTAAAGTTATAGAGACTTTTAATTTATCAAAGGTATAAAATGTATGTCATGATGAATTTTCATTTCGTTTTGATCAATCTCTCAAAAGTGAAGACCTTTTATGGAATTGTGCCGTGAAAAAGTGTAATGCTAGAATTAAAACGGACAATGGGAATACTAGTATTTTAAGTCAGGAAAATCATCGGAACATATTCACTCACAAACGGACGGAACATTTAATTGTTGCCTAAATAGTTAATACCAGCTTTATACCAGACTGAGTCATGGATTTAAAAAATTGAAACTACATGTATATTCCTCTGTATCTATTGTGTTCACTAGGAAGTCTGAGGAAATTACAATTCTGCCGGACCTTACCCCGGAAAAGAGGAGGGAAGTCATAACAACCAAATATTGCAAAAGCGCAAATGTCATATGTAAAAAGCGCAAATGGGCTTTTAAAAAAAGCACAAATGCCCTATGTTTTGAAGCGCAAGTGTCCAAAAAAAAAAAGGCCAAATGTCCTATGAAAAAGCGCAAACGTCCCGTGCCGAAGTTCAGATAGTCAACTTTAAATTTGTTTATAACTTTTTCAAATCAACATTGATTTTCATAAAACTTTACAGCCATTTCCTTTATATATTGATCTTATAGAATGTGAAGTTGTTTGGTAGTTTGATGTTTTGCTGTCATTCTTATGGATTAAATAAAAAAAAAAGGTTTTAAAAAAAGCTCAAATTTTCAGTTTAGGCTAATTCAAGATACTAGTAGTCATCTTTAAATTCTTAACTTTTTCAAAGCAACTTGCTTTTTCATAAAACTCTACAGCTATATCATTTATATATTGATCTAACAGAATGTGAGGTTGTTTGATAGTTTGGTGTTTAGCTGTCAAATTTAGGGAATTAATCGATAAGCTAAAAAGGCGGCATCAAAGTCAAACACATGTCTGCCTCTATTTGCTTAAAAAGACCATAATTTCTTTTTCGAACAGTAGAATGGATAATGGGACATTGATATTTGAACTATAAACATGCTCTGTTATTTGGACAATAATTAGTAAATCAGCATATGATAATATGTTTACTAGTCCTAGAGTTATTGTCCCTTAATTTAAATTATTTCCTTTATTTTAAATCAATATTGTATTTGAGGCTGCACATATAAAATCAAGTATGTACATGTAAATTCATACTGGTTTTAAAAAACAATAAAATGTATGGTTCTGATACACACATATATAATATACATATAAAAATTATATGGAATTAACCAGCACATTTTAAATTTTATATTAACACCAAAGTCTATTCTTTGATTTCAAGACATAAAAATAAAAACTTTAAAATAGAAAAAGAACCTAAATCATTTTTGATTGTCTCATAGTTTTTAAGGGGCAAGGACTTTTTTTATATAGATTTTTTTTAATGGGCAAGGATTTTTTTTCAGAATTTAAAAGGATGGGCATTAACTCTTTTAATGAAACAATACTATTTTTTTTATTTTATATAGATTAGACCGTTGGTTTTCCCGTTTGAATGGTTTTACACTAGAAATTTGGGGCCCTTTATAGCTTGTTGTTCGGTGTGAGCCAAGGCTCCGTGTTGAAGGCCATACATTGACCTATAATGGTTTACTTTTTTTAAATTGTTATTTGGATGGAGAGTTGTATCATTGGCACTCACACACCATATCTTCCTATATCTAAGAATGCACTGGCCCATCCATCTGGTAAATATTGAACGGTCACCATTTTTTCAAATTTTTAGCTCTAGTTTCAGATTTTTTAACATAGCGCTCTTCAACTGCAGGATGGTGCATGTAATTTGATAGCACTGAATACATTTACTTGCCATTCCACTGGGTCCGTATACACTGAATACATTTACTTGCCATTCCACTGGGTCCGTATACACTGAATACATTTACTTGCCATTCCACTGGGTCCGTATACACTACATATTGCTTTAACTGGCAAAACCCAGAATGTTGTAATCTATAAAGACATGCTATTGTTAAATTGTAGATGTTAAAGTCGGTAAGTTGAACCTTTTACTCTTATCGGCTACATGTATTAATTGTTTTGCTTTGCATTGTTGTGTGTGATACATTATAGATTGTATCTCATTTTAGCTTCACCAATGTAATGACAGTTAATTTCAGTCGCAATTATTTCATGCATAGTCAGGACGAGAACACAAATACAATCAACTGTAGGTCGGTGTTAAATTTGGATTGCTACTGGAGTTCGAAGAGTATATAATACTATATAACATCGGGAAGAAATTTTTCTTTGCAACAAGTCACCTCTCATGGGCCGTCCAAAGGGCATTAACCTTAAGGATTCATAATCCAGAGAGGTAATTTGATTTGGCCGTCTATCAAATCCCTAATCAAGTACGTTCAATCAAATTTGGGATTCAATAAAAAAAAAAACTTATTACCCAACCATTACGCTTACACACCATATTGTACATCTGCAACATGTATATGCACTGAAAAGAAGATATGTGTTCCCTTAAGATTCTGTTCCTAAATTAAAAAAAAATCATTCCCCTTGAGTACCGCAATGTTGTTACAAATATTCATACTTTACATGGGGTCTGATTCAAGGTTCCAACTCCATAATGCCTATCTTACGTAAATACATTTCAGTACACCACTTACAGCCAAACGAACGCCCTTCTTTAACATAGAAGTTTGAAGACAATCGTATTTCTTTTATCTTAGTCAACACTTTGGGTTTTCGAATGTTTATCTGTAATGTATTTTTCAAATTGTCGCACACAGTTTGCTTGTTCAATTGATTGTAAGTCATAATTAACGTAATAATTGTATTTACTTCATATTTTGTTTTAGTTGAATGTGCAATTGGTAAGTTAATTGCGTTGTTGCCATCTGCTTTGGATAACATTTTTAAGTATGTGAATCAATATTTTCTGCAACCTGGAGGAATTTAAAATCATAAAGATTTTGGTTGATACAAATTTGTCAACAACTTACCCTACATCTAAGAAGCATGTATTCTTATATGCATTGACAGGCAAACTTTTCAACAAAAACGACACTAAAACCCGATTTAAAAAAGAATATATCGACAAAATGCCAAAAATTTGTTAACAAGAGGGTGATAATTTACTCTAAAACCAACAGTTGTTTGGAACAAGACATTGATAATTTACTCTACATACCAACAGTTGTTTGGAACAAGACGTCATTGTTTATTACTTTGAATTAAAAGTTTGATGATAGACAATAATAACACAACATTCAGTATCATACATTAAATAACAAATGTGTGAGAGGGTGATAGAGCAGACTGTTATCCATCAAAAATACGTTGTCAACCTTGTGTTCGCCTCAGTAGACAATGTTTCTCGGGGAAACACTAAGCTCTTTAACCCTCTAAACTATGTGTCATTTTTATATTACTAACATTTTGATTATACTTCAACATGTCCTTTAATTTTGATTTTTGATACCACTATATCTCTAAATTTTTCTCAGTCATAAAAAACTTCAGGTT